>JACVTC010000044.1:60000-462500 GCA_016946835.1 Neocallimastix lanati (nom. inval.)
TATAATATACTTATAAGAAAAAAGTATTTTTTATGTAATTTTCTTTTACTATAAACTATTTTAAAATAATAAAAATTTAATATTTAGTAAAATATTATAAAAAGTATAATATAAATAATAAAATATTTATAATAATTAGAACATATAAAAATATAATAAAAATATAATAAATATATAATAAAATAAAATGGTTAAAATAAAATAAAAATATAATAAAATATAATAAAAAATAATAATCAAAATTAAAACAAAACTATATACATTTTTAAATTATTTACATATTTATATAACATAAAATTTATGTTATATTATATAGAATTTATGATATTACATAAATTTATTTTATATCACGTTATTTTAAAATCACATACTAAATCATATGATAATTAATTAAATTAATTAATTAAATGTATTATTAATTTATTATTATGTAAATGAGTAATTAAAGTTTTTATGAACATTTAATAATCTTATTTAATATATTTTTTTTTTAATTTTTTAATAAATAAGTATTATTCATAATAATTTTTTTTTTTAATTACAACAAAGAGTATTTATTAATAAATAATAAATAATGGAATAATAAATAAATAAATAAATAATAAATAATTGAATACTATTAATATTAATATTAATATTAATAATTGTCTTTTTATTTTTATGTGTTTTATGAATACATTAAAATTTTTCCATTTTAATACATATAAAAAAGAAATGTATTTAATTATTTTCTATTAATTGTTTAAATCTATTTTAGTTAATTAGTCATTAAATTATTAATTTTTTAAGTTGTATAATTGATATAAAATGAAAATATTCAAAACCTTAATTAATATAAAATAATTTTTATGATTCAAACACAAATGAAATGTCATAAATCAAATTCTGTTAAGATAAATCAATGTTTTACTTATATATTTTTTATTATTTTTATATTTATATTTATATTATTTATTAACGACTTCATTATAAATAATTAATAATTATTAATATTTATAATACTTAAAAAATAAAAATTCATCAAATAGTTAAAAAACTATTAATTAAATAGGTAATTATTATGAAATAACATTAAAAATAACACATTTCTCTCTGAATATAAGAGAAGTGAAATGTAATATAAAGTATAGTTATTTTTACTTGAAAATAAATAATTTATTACTTCCTCGAACCATGGTTTTATCATTAAAAATAATAATATTTTATATTTGATTGAGGCTTGTTCTGTTTACATGTTAATTTATATTTAATTTGGATTTATAATATTTTTAATATAATATAATTTAATTTAATATTTTATTAAACTTAAAAAATTAATAAAATATAAAATATATTTATCTATATAAAATGACACATTTATTCTATTAAAATTAAACATTTAATATTTATTAATTTTAATAAAGGTTTATAAGATATAATTTATTCATTATCATGCTTATGAAATAGTAAGTTACTGAAATAGAATATTCTTTTTTATTTTTCCTTTTTTTGACATTCTTAAGTATTATCTATTATTGATTAATATTTTTAATTAATTTTGTCAAACGTAGTAATTAGAATATTCTTTTTTTGCTGTTACTGTTATTGCTGTTATTGCTTTTAGTATTATTATTATTATTTTTTTTTTTATTTTTCTATTTCTATTTTTTTTTAATATAAGTAATGGCGGCGGTAAAAAAAGTTTTGTTTTTTTAATATTTAATAAGATTTAGATAGAATGTAGTCATTAGAATATTCTTTTTTTTTTTTTTTTTTTTTTTTTTTTTTTTTTTTTTTTATTTACTGTAGTTGCTTCTATCATTATTATGTTTTTTTTTTCAACTATAAATAGATCTTTATTTCGTCAACAATTTAGTTCTTCAAAAAAATAATACAAACAAAAAAACGAATAAACAAACAAACTATACTTTTATATATATAAAACTTTATTATTAAAAAACAAAATGAAATTCCTTAGAACTTTCGTATACTCTTTTCTTACTCTTGGTGCTTTAGCTTCTCAATGTGATGATGCTAAGAAATACGGTGAAAACTTAGAATCCGGTAGCATTAGTTACAAATGTGATAGCGATGGAAAAGTCACTGAATTGTAATTATTTATAGATAATATTAATTTTTATATTTAATTTTATTTATTATTAATAAAAAATTTGATTATCTATAAATGTATATGAAAAATTGATTATAATGAAAATATATTAATGTTAAAATTATGTTTATATTTTTTTTTTTTTAAAAAATTCAATAGTAAATTAACTCATGTTGTTATCGATGATTATGACGCTAAAGTTATTTCTAAATTCAATAGAGCTCAAAAAATGTAATTATTATTATTTTAATATTATTAATTTATATATATATATATAAATTAATATTATGCGAGTATTTTTCATTAATTATATATATGTTTATTTCTATTTATAATTATTTATTTTTCATTTTTCTGAAAAATTAAAGTGAATTTAATGGATGTGAATATGTTGACAGCTTAGATTCATCTTACTTTAAGGACTTCTCTAAATTAACATATTTGTAATTATTATTTTTTTGTTAAAATTATATTAACAAGTTTATTAATATTTAAAATACAAATAATTAATAAGTAACTAATTATTTTTTATAATTAATATGTATTAATATATAAAGATCTGTTAGAAATGAATTACCTGCTTTTAAGTATGCTAAGAACTTAAAGACTTTGTAAGTTAATTCGTACCTTTTATGATATGAAATTTTTTTAAAAAAGTTTTTTTTTAGTTGTTTATATTATTTTTTAGAATATAAATAAAAATATTTGTAATTAAATAATAATAAATTTATTAATATTAAATATTATATAATTAAATATAATAATTATAATTATTTATAATTTAAAAGAGAAATAAATGGAAATACTTCCGTTAACAAAGATGATATTAAGATTATTTCTAAATTCACTGAACTTGAAAAATTGTAATTAAATTGATGATTTAATAAATAAATTAATTTTTAGTTATAATCTATTTATCTTATTAATATATTTTTATTTAAAATATTTAAATAATTAAATAGAAAAATTGATGTTCGTGAAGTTAGTGAAAAAGATTTATCTTACTTAAAGAGTCTTAAGAATCTCAAAGAATTGTAATAAGAATATTTTTTTTAAAATATTTTATTAAAAAAATTATAATTTTTATTAGTGTATAAATAATTTAGGTATATTAATAATTTAATAATTTTATTTCTATAATATTTTAGAAAACTTGTTGATGACAGAAGTGAAGATAATTTATGTGACTATGTTCCAAATGAAATTAAGTCTATGTAAGTCATTATTTATGTTAATCTAAATTAATCTAAATTATTTAAAATTAAATATTTTATTAATATTTTTATTATTTGTATTTATTATATTTATTTATTTAAAATTTAATAGTTGTTATCCAAAGGCTTCTACTACTGAGACCAAAACCACTGCTACTTCAGTCACTGTCGAAGATAATGAAGAATTAGTATCTATTAAGGGATCAACTGAAGTTAAGAAAATTGAATTACATAGAATTTCCGTAGATCAAAGTGGAGTTGATGCTTTAGCCACTTTAACCGGTCTTGAAACTGTTGAATTTGTCGATTGTGATTACGATTCCTCTGATTTAAATGAATCTTCATTAAAGAATCTTAAGAATTTAAGAAAATTAATCGCTAACAGTAGACAAGACGTTAGACTTTTCAAGAATAACGGTTCCTTAAAGTCCTTAACTGTATCTGGAAATACCTCTTTAGAAAATGATGATATTAAGATTATTGCCGGATTTACTCAACTCGAAAAGTTAGAAATTGATGTTCGTGCTATTTACGCTACTGATTTTTCTTCTTTAAAGAGTCTTACTCATCTTAAGGAATTAAAAATTGAAGATTCATTAAGTGATGTTAACTTCTGCGAAAAGGTTCCAAGTGAACTTAGATCTCACTGCAAGACTTCTTACACTACCAAGAAGTCCTCTACTAAGACTGCTAAAACTAGTACTAAGAAGACCACTAAGACCACTAAGACCACCAAAACTACTAAGACTAAGACTACCAAGACCACTAAGAAGAATAATAGTTTACCAACTAATTCTACTGATAAATGTGGTAAGGGAGTTGCCGTCTGTAAGGAAGGATACTGCTGCAGTAAATATGGTTACTGTGGAAAGTCTGATGACTACTGTAAGAGTAGCCGTGGTTGCCAATCTGAATTTGGTCAATGCAAGTAAATTAAAAAATATACAAAAATTGAATCAAATGAGAAAAGGTTATACTAGACAAAGTTTTTTTTGAACAAAATAAAAAAATTGAACATTATCTAAATAATATCTAAATATTAGAAAATTTTATATAAATATATGTATTATATATTTATATATATTGTAAGAATTATAAATATTAAAAAGAATTAAAATACCGTTATATATGTTAAAATTTTTATTAATAAGTAAATAAATACAATTATAATAATCGATTATGTAATTATCATATATATATTAAATCTATAAATATTAGAAATTATTATTTTAATTATTCATATAGTTAAAAATAATGAAGACTAATATAATATATTATTTTTATATTATAATAGTTAGAAAATATTTTGATTAAATATATATATGTATGTAAAATTTAATAAAAAATATATTAAAAATTAAAATTGAAATATAACAAAGTGTGCAAAATTTATTTATGAAATTTTTGATTTATTTTATAATTTGTGTTACATATTAAAATTGATATAAATTAATTAATTATAAATATTTTGTTTTATTTATTTGTTTATTTATTTATTAATATTTAATAATTTCAAATATTAAATAATTAAATATTTAAATTTTTATTTATTTATTTATTATTTAATTTATTTTTATTGTGTTATTTTTTGATATGGTTTTATAATTTTGAGAGATTAAAGTTTTACTGCACCTTTACTTGGTTCGAATAAAACGAGAACAAATAATACTCAGAAATTAATTAATAAAGGATTAAGATGGATTGCAGGTATACAAAAAGCCAAATCATTTATTAATGTATATTCTATTTCAAAAGATTTACATATTCCTCCATTGTCAGCTAAGTGTGCTTTGTCTCAGGTCAAATGTTTTGATAAATGGAAAAATTCAAATTGTATTATTTCCTATTTAGTTAATAATATTCCAAAATCTAGAAAATATACATGGACAAAAGAAAGTAGAACTCTTAAACGTAAACTAGAGAAAAGAGGTAATAACGATAATAAAATCAAGGATTTTTATTGGAAAAGAGATATGAAAATCAATTCTATTAAAGCTGAGTTTTATGACAAAAACAAATTCGAAGAAACATCAAAATTTATAAAACTTTGTTATGACTATCCTGATCTTTCATATGGTTTCTATTGGCTATTGAGAGCACGAAGCGGATATAGATTAGATGCTAGAATTGCTAAAGCTGCAAAAATAGTGGACCAAATGTGTCCTAATTTTTGTCCCTGTTGTAAAAGTAATAAACAATGGATAAGTCATTGGTTAATTGATTGTCCCTTTTTCAATCATACTCGTAGTAAAGTTAATGATAAAATTTTATTTTTATATAATGCTTTTTACCGTGGCAACCTAACAAATGATATTGTTAATAGTAATAATGATAATAGTAATAGTAATAATAGTAATAGTTATAATAGTAATAATAATATTAGTAATAGTATTTTTAGTAATGTTAGTAATAGTATTGAAAATAATGTGTATATTGATTCTAGTGTGTGTGAAAAAGTGTTTAATTTCCTTCTTGGAGGTCGAAGTATTAATAACAGTACAAGGGAATGGAAGGATCTATTTAAGTGCCAGATGAAATCAGGTGCTTATTCTGATACTCCGTTCTTAGTGGTTACTGCGGCACTTCTCCAATCGATTATACCTACTGCTATTGGCCAGCAATGGTCTTTATTCAATAGGTTCAAATCGAATCGTACTACTACTACCAAGAGCGTCAATGCTGAAGAAACAGTAAGACAGGCCAGCAGGGCTAGCGCAACCAATGAAGATCATAATTTTGTATCTTAAAATTATGATTAACATTGCGAAGTCAAAGTTAATTATTATACTTCAGTATAATAATGCCCTTGTGAAGTCTTACAAATATTAATTAAATGAAACTAGAATATATTATACCATTATTTTATTTTTATTTTGTGTTGTGTTTTATTTTTTGTTTATTTTTTTATCTTTTTTTTTTTTTTATTATTTTATTACATGTATTTTATCAAATATTTAATTAATAAAGATGAAACAAGTTTGCTGCCGTTAAAAAAAAAAAAAAAAAAAAAAAAAAAATTAAAGTTTTACTAATTGAAATTAATCAGTCTACCCAATATTCCTAATCTTAATTCTCAAAATCCAATTTCATATTCTAATGAATTAACAGGATTATCATCTATTACTACGAAGGGTGATTCTCGCCCTAGTAGCTCAATAAATGATGAATCCGGGGAGAGTTTAGTGGACACCACACTATCTATTTTAAGGATGTTACTTCTAAATTTTATTTCTTTTTTATTTGATAGGAAGGGTAAAATTCCCGCATAGTACAACTTGCCGAAATACATAGTATTTTCGAGCTTTTTTATTTTTTATTTTTTATTTTTTAATTTTTTATTTTTTAATTTCTAATGTACTTTTCACCTACATGTATTTTTTAAAATAAAATTTAATAAAGTTTTTGGAAGTGTATTCTCTTCCCTGTCTAAAAAAAAAAAAAAAAAAAAAAAAAAAAAAAAAAATTCTAATGAATTAGTATTTTCATTAATGGAAGTGTATTCTCTTCCTTATCTAAAAAAAAAAAAAATATTTACATTAATGATATTTTAAAAAATTGTCCTTAGGAAGATTAGAGCGTTTAATCCTCTTTCTTCCTATGACTCTATTTCTAATTTTGAAGATTATATCAATCATTATATATACTTGTTCCTTCTTGGTGGAACTTTAGTTTTAAATGAGCTACATTTCGATAGTGGGGAACAGAGACAATTGAATGAACTACTTTTCAAAGGTTCATCTGAGTCACCTGTTCCAAAAATTGTGGGCTTAGCGGAATTCTTAACAAGTGCAATACCTATCATAAGTAGTTCGTTTGAGCTATTATTTGATAGGTATTGCAAAATACCAAACTTATCCAAGAGCGTCGACGTCGTACTGATAAGGCATAATGATAATACAGGATCGTCATCTATTTCTACGAAGGACGAATCTTGCCCTAGTAGTTCAATAAATGATGAATCCGGGGAGAGTTTAGTGGACACCACACTATCTATTTTAAAGATGTTACTTCTAGGTTTTATTTCTTTTTTATTTGTTAGGAAGGGAAAAATTCCCGCATAGTACAACTTGCCGAAATACATAGTATTTTCGAGCTTTTTTATTTTTTTTTTATTTTTTAATTTTTTATTTTTAATTTATAATGTACTTTTCACCTACATGTATTTTTTAAAATAAAATTTAATAAAGTTTTGGAAGTGTATTCTCTTCCCTGTCTAAAAAAAAAAAAAAAAAAAAAATTTTAAAAAATTGCAATAATATATGATGTTAGTATTTACGTATATTGTGGGGCTTGCGGAATATCTTGCTAATACAATTCCAATCATCAGTAGCTCTCTTGAATTACTTTTTGAGAGGTTTGAGGTTTAGCAAAAACACTTTCATTACCAAGAGTGCCGACCCCAATGATGGAACCTAAGCTGTGTGGTTTCTGAGGGGATCAGCAATTAGTATAATAATAAAATCTAAATTACTTTTCAATTTTTAATGCAATCTTTATTTTTTTATATAAATCATAACTGTAGTTTTTTAAATCAATTTTTCAATCAAAGGAATTTTTTACACTATACTACTAACAATATTGTTTTTTATTTTCTTCTCTTATATTTCTAAAATTTTTCTATTCCATATATATATATATATATATATATATATATATATATTTTTTTTTTTTTATCTTTATATATTTTACTTTATATCTCTATATAAGTTTTTTACTTTAAGTTTTTTTTTTAATTTTCATATCCTTTTAAAATATTTTTACTTAAAATAAATATAATATTTTATATTATATTTTATTGAATAAATAATTTTTCCACTAACATTGTTTTTAATATATCTTAGGAAATTCAATTCATGTGAAACAATTAACTTTTATATTCAGTAAACTTAAATGTTAATATTTTATATATAATTCTTTGGTATACAATCCTTATAATCAATTCACAATAAATAGAAATTAAGTCAGTTTTGTTATCATCAAACTCTAAACATGGATGCTTCTAGCTCAATTAATACTACTCCCTTCCATTGTGGTTTCTACTGCTTCGGTAATCATATGAACAATTATAGCCTTATCTTTATCCATGACCTTAATTCTTGGTCCACTAGTAATCTAATGGCTAAAGTTATTAGTAAGATCCCTAATAATTAATAACTATATAAAATAAATATAAAATAAGAATCTAGTGTATTATGCAGTCGTTCATTTAGAATTCGTGCCTTTCATAATGTGGCTTTTAAATAATTTAAAATAAAGCAATACATTTTTAAATATATATATTAATAATTATTATTTCAAAAGAAATAATAATATATTCTATTAAAAAAGAAATATATAAAATTATTTTTATAATTGAATATTAATAAATTATATATATAAAAAAAGAATATTTATTATTTATTTAATTATTAGTACAAGCCACATACAAAAAATACATGATCCCATAAAATAAAAAAAATATAATTAAAACATTGATTTATGCAATAAAATTTATTATTAATTACAAGAATAATAAATTTTTAAAAAACAAGCCACATAATAAAATTTTATAAAATCATTCGATTTAAATTTAATTTATGACATTAATTTATATTTGAATAATAAAAACTATTTTATATTAATTAAAGTTTGAATATTTTATTTTATAATAATATATCAATATTTAATATGAAACAATATTTAATATTTTAATTAAAGATTTATATAGAGTAATTTATTTAGTATAATGTTCATTAATAAATGTATTGTTCATGAAATAGAATATTCTTTTTTATTTTTCCTTTTTTGACATTTTTTATTATTATAAATAACAGATCAATACTTTTTAATTAATTTTGTTTAACTAGTAATTAGAATATTCTATTTATTATTATTATTTTTTTTTCTATTTCTATTAATCTTTTTAATATGAATAATGGCGGCGGTAAAAAAAGTTTTTTTTTTTTTTTTTTTTTTTTTAATATTTAATATGATTTAAATAGAATAATTTATTACCAATGAATTGCTTTTTAAAAATGTAGTCATTAGAATATTCTTTTTTTTTTTTTTTTTTTTTTTTTTTTTTTTTTTATTTACTGTAGTTGCTTCTATCATTATTATGATTTTTTTTCAACTATAAATAGATCTTTATTTCGTCAACAAATTAGTTCTTCAAAAAAATAATACAAACAAAAAAAACGAATAAACAAACAAACTATACTTTTATATATATAAAACTTTATTATTAAAAAACAAAATGAAATTCCTTAGAACTTTCGTATACTCTTTTCTTACTCTTGGTGCTTTAGCTTCTCAATGTGATGATGCTAAGAAATACGGTAAAAGCTTAGAATCCGGTAGCATTAGTTACAAATGTGATAGCGATGGAAAAGTCACTGAATTGTAATTATCTATAGATAATATAAATTATTATTATATAAAATTATATTTATTATCAATTAAAATTTTTAATTATTTATAAATGTATATATTAAATTAATAAAAGTAAAATATATTAATATTTAAATTTTATTTATATTTTTTAAAAAATAAAAAAATTCATTAGAAAATTAACTCATGTTGTAATCAATAAGGATGATGCTAAAATCATTTCTAAATTCAATAAAGCTCAAAAAATGTAATTATTATTATTTTAGTATCATAAATTTATAAGAATATTTTTATTAATTTAATATATTTATTTATTTTTATTTATAATTCTTTATTGTTCATTTTCTGAAAAAATTAAAGTGAATTTAATGGATGTGAATATGTTGACAGCTTAGATTCATCTTATTTCAAGGACTTCTCTAAATTAACATATTTGTAATTATTATTTTTTTTTTTTTTTGAAAAATTGTTAAAATTATATTAACAAGTTTATTAATTTTTAAAATATAAAATTTTTAATAAGTAACTAATTATTTTTTATAATTAATCTTTATTAATATATAAAGATCTGTTAGAAATGAATTACCTGCTTTTAAGTACGCTAAGAACTTAAAGACTTTGTAAGTAAATTTAAACCTTTTATGATATGAAGAAATCTTTAAAAAAGTTATTTTAATTATTTATATTAAATTCTTTTAAATATAAATAAATAAACATATATGAATAAACTTTAATTTATAAATAAATAATATTAATCTTATTAATATTAAAATTTTTTTTATATAATTAAATATAATAATTATTTATAACTTAAAAGAGAAATAAATGGAAATACTTCCGTTGACAAAGATGATATCAAGATTATTTCTAAATTCACTGAACTTGAAAAATTGTAATTGATAATTTTATAAATAATACATTTATTTATTGTAATATATTTATCTTATATATTTTTATTTAAATATTTAAATGAATAAAATAGAAAAATTGATGTTCGTGAAGTTAGTGCTAAAGATTTATCTTACTTAAAGAGTCTTAAGCATCTCAAGGAATTGTAATAATAAAAAAAATTTTTTATATTTTATAATATCATAATTTTAGTTTTTGAGTAGCACGTATATATCGGTATATTAATAATTTAAAAATTTTATTTCCATAATATTTTAGAAAACTTGTTGATGACAGAAGTGAAGATAATTTATGTGACTATGTACCAAATGAAATTAAATCTATGTAAGTTATTATTTATGTTAATCTAAATTAAGTTAATCTAAATTATTTAAGTATTAAATATTTTATTAATATTTTTATTATTTGTATTTATTATTTATTTATTTAAAATATAATAGTTGTTATCCAAAGGCTTCTACTACTAAGAAGACTTCCACTAAGAAGACTACCACTAAGACCAAAACCACTAAGAAAACTACTACTAAGACCAAAACTACAAAAACTACTAAATCCAAGACCACCGCTACTTCAGTCACTATTAATAATAATGATGAATTAGTATCTATTAAGGGATCTACTAAAGTTAAGAAAATTGAATTACATAGAATTTCCTTAAAGCAAAGTGGAGTTGATGCTTTAGCCACTTTAACTGGTCTTGAAACTGTTGAATTTGTTGATTGTGACTACGATTCCTCTGATTTAAATGAATCTTCCTTAAAGAATCTTAAGAATTTAAGAAAATTAATCGCTAATAGTAGACAAGACGTTAGACTTTTCAAGAATAATGATTCCTTAAAGTCTTTAACTGTCTATGGAAATACCTCCTTAGAAAATGATGATATTAAGATTATTGCCGGATTTACTAAACTTGAAAAGTTAGAAATTGATGTTCGTGCTATTTATGCTACTGATTTTTCTTCTTTAAAGAGTCTTACTCACCTTAAGGAATTAAAAATTGAAGATTCATTAAGTGATGTTAACTTCTGCCAAAAGGTTCCAAGTGAACTTAGATCTCACTGCAAGACTTCTTATACTACCAAGAAGTCTTCTACTAAGACTACTAAAACTAGTACTAAGAAGACCACTAAGACCACTAAAACTACCAAGAAGACTACTACTAAGACTACTAAGATTACTAAGACCAAGACTACCAAGACTACTAAGAAGAATAATAGTTTACCAACTAATTCTACTGATAAATGTGGAAAGGGAGTTGCCGTCTGTAAGGAAGGATACTGCTGCAGTAAATATGGTTACTGTGGAAAGTCTGATGACTACTGTAAGAGTAGCCGTGGTTGCCAATCTGAATTTGGTCATTGCAAGTAAATTTAAAAAAATATACAAAAATTGAATCAAATGAGATAAGGTTATACTAGATGAAGTTTTTTTTTTTGAACAAAATGATAAGAAATTAAAAATCATAATATAATACATAAATATTAGAAAATTTTATATAAATATATGTATTATATATTTATATATATATTGTAAGAATTATAAATATTAAAAAAATTACAAAAACAGTTATATATATTAAATTTTTATTAATAAGTAAATAAGTACAATTATAATAATCTAATATATAATTGTCATATATATGTTAAATCTATAAATATTTAAAATTATTATATTAATTATTAATGAAGACTAATATAATATATTATTTTTGTATTATAATAGTTAAACAAATATTTTGATTAAATATATGTATGTCTATAAAATTTAATAAAAAATAAAATAAAAATTAAAATTGAAATATTGCAAAGATTATAAAATTTATTTATGAAATTTTTGTTTTATATTATAGTTATTAGTGTAGAAAATTTTATAATTGATATTATAATTATTTTTATGTCTATTAAATTAGATTTTTGAATTTTAATTATTAAAATTTATTTATTTTATTAGAGTAATTTTTAAGATTCTTAGTGAAAAATTGGGAAATGAAGAACTTACAATAGATTGTATAATTGAAAAGTTCATTAACACTACCAATTCCATTGCGAAGGATTTATCGATTACATTTTCAATAGAAATCAGAAAAACGATATTTATAATGACCCTCAATATTTATTATTTTCAAAAGGTATAACATATTAAATAAAAAAAAATTAAGCGTTATTTTTCTTCAAATATAACAGATAGAATATCTACTTACGCACTCTCACACAATTTCATTAGACCTGAACAATTTGGATTTCGCAACCGCGAAGAATGCATTAGTTTATTCATTTCCGTTAGAGAAATTTGTCAAAGAAGAAAATTCCAAGGAAAATTCACATATTTAGCTTTTTTAGATCTTAAAAAAGCTTATGATTCAGTTCCTATTTTTAACATTCTTACTAAATTATATCACTATGGAGTACGCGGTAAATGTTTTGATTTTCTTTGTAATTTATATACTTCATCTAAAGCACGTGCTCGATTTGCTTCAATGTTATCAAATGAATTTCCTATTAAAAGAGGTGTTCGTCAAGGTTGTCCTTTATCTCCAATCTTATTCAATTTATTCATCAATGATATACTAAATGACTGTGAAAAGTATGGTGTTAATGTTGGAAGAAAAAAGTGCTGTGGTGGACTCTTTGCTGATGATGTTGTTCTCATTGCTCCAAGTGCAAAAAATTTAGAAAAATTATTAAAAAAGGTACATAAATGGGCTAATTTAAATGAAATGACTTTTGGTATTGAAAAGTGTGCAACTATGGTTATAAAACCAATGAACTTCCAACCTCCTCCAAACTATAGTGATCCAACCTTCTATTTAGGAAAGAATGATATTCCTAAAGTTTCTAGTTATGTCTATCTTGGTATTCCTTTTTCAGATGATCTCCTACTAGAACACATTATATCTCACATGCATTTTAAAGTTAGAAAATCCCTTCTTTCATTTACACGTTTCTTTTCAAATAAACTTATTCCTATTGTATACAAGAAAAAAGTTCTTCAATCCTTTGTTATTAGTAAAGTAATTTATTATTCTCCTTTACTTGGTTCAAACAAATCTAGAACGGCTAGAATTCAAACATTAATTAATACTGGTCTATTTTGGTGTATCGGTTCCTTCTCTAAAAATGGTAAAACAAATACAGAAAACAATGACTATATTAGACATAATTCAACAATGAGTACTTATGCTTTATCTCGAGATCTAAGCATCCCTCCTATTGCTGGTATCTGCGCAGCCTTACAGATTAAATCATTTGCAAAATGGAGTAAATCAAACTGTATCATAAAGGATCTTATTAAATCTATTCCCAAAATGCCTTATTATTCCTGGACTAAAGAATCTAGAACACTATATAAAAAAATCAAAAAATATAAATGTGTAAAATATGACGAGATTATAGAACGTTACTGGAAATCAGTTTCCAGATTTCAAGGTATTAAAGGTCAAAACTACGATAGTAACAAGTTCTCAAACAATAAAGCTATAATAATGCTTAGCTTAAAATATCCCCAATTCAACTTAGGATTTTCGTGGATTATACGTTTACGCTGTGGTTATAAATACAATACTACTATTGCTATTAGAATGGGTAGAGTTTCAGAAGATTGTCCAAAGTCCTGCCCATGTTGTGGTGAAGGTAATCAATCTTTTGAACATTGGATTTTTAAATGCGATGCTCTTGCATCTTTTAGATGGAATTCTTTAAATTTCATCGATGATCTCTATGTTTTATTCCTTAGGAAGATTAGAGCGTTTAATCCTCTTTCTTCCTATGACTCTATTTCTGATTTTGAAGATTATATCAATCATTATATATACTTGTTCCTTCTTGGTGGGACTTTAGTTTTAAATGAACTACATTTCGATAGTGGGGAACAGAGACATTTAAATGAACTACTTTTCAAAGGTTCATCTGAGTCACCTGTTCCAAAAATTGTGGGCTTGGCGGAATTCTTAACAAATGCAATACCTATCATAAGTAGTTCGTTTGAGCTATTATTTGATAGGTATTGCAAAATATCAAACTTAACCAAGAGCGTCGACGTCGTACTGATAAGGCATAATGAAAATACAGGATTATCATCTATTACTACGAAGGGTGATTCTCGCCCTAGTAGCTCAATAAATGATGAATCCGGGGAGAGTTTAGTGGACACCACACTATCTATTTTAAGGATGTTACTTCTAAATTTTATTTCTTTTTTATTTGATAGGAAGGGTAAAATTCCCGCATAGTACAACTTGCCGAAATACATAGTATTTTCGAGCTTTTTTATTTTTTATTTTTTATTTTTAATTTTTTATTTTTAATTTCTAATGTACTTTTCACCTATATGTATTTTTTAAAATAAAATTTAATAAAGTTTTTGGAAGTGTATTCTCTTCCCTGTCTAATAAAAAAAAAAAAAAAAAAAAAAAAAAAAAAAAAAAAAAAAAAAAATTTTTCTTCAAATAATTCCAATGAATTTACTAAAATAGTTGACTCGGATAACGGACTATGTTAATCAATTCATAAAAAATGTAAAGGAATTTAGGAAAAAAGAATATTTATATTGGATTAAAACTGGATGTTCGTTAGCTCTTAAAAATGATAGTATGAAAGCATAGAAATGGGTAAAAAAGAAAACAAAAATAAATAATCAATCTTTCATAGTCTCTCATCCTATTAAAAACAATAACTATGAACTAGTTTCTTCTACAGATGAAAGATTAAAACCATGGAATTCTCATTATAAATTCTTAGGGTCGAAATCTTCAGGTCACAGTCTTTTTAAAGATTTTTGGAAGTGTAAGATTCTAATGCGCTATGAAATTTGAGAAGTCCAAGGCAACAAGAATGAGAAATTAATCAACGTATTAGCGATGAAGAAATATGTGAGCAAATCTCTTCTATGCCTAATCTTAAAGCTTGTAGTCTTTATGATATTCTAATGGAATTCTTCAAAGCTTTGATTCCTTGTAAAGATGATTCAAAAGAATCAAGTAAAAAAAAAGGATAATTAAATATATAAATTAAATTATAAATAAATCAATTTCTTAAATTTTAATTATTATCAAATACTTTATAAAAAAATTTAAAAAAAAATCATTTAAATCAATCATTAAAATATTTTTAAAAAAATAAAAAAAAAAATAAATATTGGATTTAATATTTTGATATAACTATTGTTTCATTTTATATCAATATTAAAAATTATTATTATCATTAATTTTTTTTATTCATTTTTTTTTATATTTTTAAAATTTAAATTATTTTTATATTTATATTCTTATTATATAAATATAAATTAATAAATATATAATATATATTTATTAATTTATTTAAAATGTATTTATTCATTTAATATAATATATTTATTTATTTAAGAATTTATTTTATTCATTTCTTATTCATTATTAATATACATTAATTAGGTATTCTTAAATTTATTTTTTATTTTTTAATTTTATTTAATTTTTATTATTCTTTTTTTAATTAATTTTATTTTTTATTTTATTTTTATTTAATTTTTATTTTGTTTTATAAAATTTTTTTGAATATAAATAGATATCTTTTTTTTCAATTTTTTATTTTCCTATAAATAAAAAAAAATAGTAATTGTCTAATAAAAATAATATTAAAAAAAAAATTATTAGAACCTTAGTATATTCTTTTCTTACAGTAGTATTTTAGTGTGATGATGATTAGGAATACAATAAGATTCTTGAATCTGAATAGTTATTTTTATTTGAAAATAAATAATTTAATACTTTAATAAATATAATATTTTAATCCCAACAATTACTTCCTCGAATAAGATTAATTTATTATAGATAAAAAATTAACATTGTTTTATAATTAATTGAGGCTTGTATTATTTTCTTGTTAATTTATATTTAATTTATATTTATTATGATTTAATATAATATAATTTAATTTAAATTAATTTAATATTTATCAAACTTAAAAAATTAACAAAATATAAATTTTATTTATTTATTTATTTATCTATTGATATAAAATGAAATATTCAAACCTTAATTAATATAAAATAGTTTTATTATTCGAACATAAATTAATGTCATAAATCAAATTTAAATCTAATGATTTTATAATATTTTTAAAAATGTGGCTTGTTTTCTATATATAAATTATACTTTTAATTAATAATAAATTTTATTAACATAAATCAACGTTATAATTATATACTTATTATTTTATATTTATAATTTATATTTATATAGTTATTAAATATTTCCTAGATAATAATTATTAATATTTATAATACTTAAACATAAAAATTCATTTAATATTTTATTTTAATCATAAGAACAACTAATTAAATAGTTAATTATAACTAAATAATACAAAGATAAAACATTTCTCTAAATTAAGAGAAGGGTAAGAATGTGCGTAAGAAAGTTGTTAGATAGTTTTAAATGTGTAGTAAAGTATAATTATTTCACTTGAATAAATATTTGTATTATGTAATAATAAAATTAAATAAATAAATAATACTTTAACAAATTTAATAAATAAATCCCTAATAATAGTACCTCGAATTTGAGTTATATATCATTATTTAACATGAAATATTTAATTTTATTTATTTTAACATTAAATTAAATATTTAATATTAAATATTCATAATAAAGATTTATATAGATTAATTTATTTATTATCAATGCTCGTGAAACAATATATAGTTTATGTTATAGAATATTCTTTTTTATTTTCCTTTTTTGATATTTTTAACTATCATCAATAATAGATCAATAATATTTAATTAATTTTTATTTAATGTAGAATATTCTTTTTATTATTATTATTTTTTTTTATATTTCAATTTTTTTTATAGTTTTAATATTAATAATTGCCGCAATAAAAAAAAAAAAAACTTTTTAATATTTAATGAGATTTAGAGCCATGTTGGTCCAGTCGGTTAGGACGATACAGGTCACTGTAGAGGGCGGGGTTCGAATCCTCGGCATGGCACCAAATAATCGGATGAGGTTTCTATCCTGGGATATCATGAGACCACACGTGATGTCCATAAGGCTTTCCCTCAGATGATTATTTCACCCAACCCTGATACTACGCTTTGAATTGAAGCATAGACCTTGATGATTGTAAAATTTCCAATCGCCAATGATTACACCCACTAGGGAGGAGTTAATGGTTCCGTTCTGATGCTCGTGGTCATTAGAGATATATGTAGGAACGTTAGGAATGCATCTCCGGGCAGTGTGTAACGACGATTGAGAGCGGCGAAGCTGATACAGTATGCCAATAACTCATCACCTTACAGTTAATTAATAACTGTATGGCCATATGGGAGATGGGTACCCATATGTGCAAGTCTATGTTTTTTTTTTTTTTTTTTTTTTTTTTTTTTTAATGAGATTTAGATAAAGTAATTAATTATCAATGATCAATGTTTGTTAAAATTGTAGTTATTAGAATATTCTTTTTTTTTTTTTTTTTTTTTTTATTTTGCCTTTATTGCTTTTATTATTATTATTATTATTATTATTATTATTATTATTATTATTATTTTAAACTATAAAGAGATATTTATTTCGTCAATATTTTATTTACATCAAAAAAATAAATAATAAAAATAAACAAACAAACAAATAAAAAAAATACACAAATAATATTTTTTATAGAAAATTAAATTAATAAAAAAAAAAAAATGAAATTCCTTAGTACTTTTGTATATTCTTTTCTTACTCTTGGTGCTTTAGCTTCACAATGTGAAGATGCAAATAATTACAGTAAAAGCCTAGATACTGGAAGTATTAGCTACAAATGTAATAGCAATGGAAAAGTCACCGAATTGTAATTATCAATAGATAATATTAATTATTTATATATTTAATTTTATTTATTATCAATAATAAATTTAATTATCTACATATATATATATATTATTTTTTATATAAAATTGAAATTATAATTAAAATATATTAATATTAAAATTTTATTTATGTTTTTTAAATAAAAAAAAATTCACTAGAAAATTAACTCATGTCATTATCAATAAGGATGATGTTAAAATCATTTCTAAATTCACTAAAGCTCAAAAAATGTAATTATTATTATTTTAATATTAATAATTAATATATATAATTTTATAAAAGTGTTTTCATTAATTTTAAATACTTATTTATTTTTAATTTTTTATTACTTATTTTCTTAAAAAATTAAAGCGAATTTAATGGATGTGAATATGTTGATAGCTTAGATTCATCTTATTTTAAGGACTTTTCTGAATTAACATATTTGTAAATATATATATATATATATTTTTTTAAAAAACTAAGAATAAATATTGATTTTATTTATTTATTTATTATAAATAATTATTTTTTATAATTAAAATTTAATAATGTATAAAGATCTGTTAAATCTGAATTACCTGCTTTTAAATATGCAAAGAACTTAAAAACTTTGTAAGTAAATTTGAACCTTTTATAATATGAAAAAAAATTTTTTAAAAAAGTTTTTTCATTATATATATGAAATTTTTTAAAATATAAATAAAAAACATATAAATATAAATATTAATTTATAAATAATTAATATTAATATTAAAATATTTTTATATAATTAAATATAATAATTATTTATAATTTAAAAGAGAAATAAATGGAAATACTTCTGTTGACAAAGATGATATTAAAATTATTTCTGAATTTACTGAACTTGAAAAATTGTAATTAAATTGATTAATTATTAAAAAAAATATTTATTTATTGTAATATATATATTTTATTAAATATTTATTTCAATATACTAATATATATTTATGTATATTTATTTTTAAAATTTTAAATGGATAAATTAGAAAAATTGATGTTCGTGAAGTTAGTGAAAAAGATTTATCTTACTTAAAGAGTCTTAAACATCTCAAAGAATTGTAATGAAAAATAATTTTTTTTATATTATATATTAATTTTAATTTTGAATAGCATATATAATTCAATATATTAATATTTTAATAATTCTATTTATATAAAATTTTAGAAAACTTGTTGATGACAGAAGTGAAGATAATTTATGTAACTATGTTCCAAATGAAATTAAATCTATGTAAGTCATTATTTATGTTAATAATTTATAGTAACTTAACTATATTTAATTATTAATTATTTTATTAATGTTTTTATTATTTATTTTTATTATTTATTTTTATTATTTATTTATTTATTTAAATATAATAGTTGTTATCCAAAGGCTTCTACAACTGAGACCAAAACCACCGCTACTTCAGTCACTGTTGAAAGAAATGATGATTTGGTATATATTAAGGGATCAACAGAAGTTAAGGAAGTTAAATTATATAGACTTTCCTTAGACCAAAGTGGAGTTGATGCTTTAGCCACTTTAACTGGTCTTGAAACTGTTGAATTTGTTGATTGTGACTACGATTCCTCTGATTTAAATGAATCTTCATTAAAGAATCTTAAGAATTTAAGAAAATTAATCGCTAACAGTAGATACGATGTTAGATTTTTCAAGAATAATGATTCCTTAAAATCTTTAACTGTATCTGGAAATACCTCTTTAGAAAATGATGATATTAAGATTATTGCTAGATTTACTAAACTTGAAAAGTTAGAAATTGATGTTCGTGCAATTTACGCTACTGATTTTTCTTCTTTAAAGAGTCTTACTCATCTTAAGGAATTAAAAATTGAAGATTCATTAAATGATGTTAACTTCTGCCAAAAGCTTCCAAGTGAACTTAGATCTCTTTGCAAGTCTTCTTACACTACCAAGAAGTCTTCTGCTAAGACTACTAAAACTAGTACTAAGAAGATCACTAAGACCACTAAAACTACCAAGAAGACTACTACTAAGACTACTAAGATTACTAAGACCAAGACTACCAAGACCACTAAGAAGAATAATAGTTTACCAACTAATTCTACTGATAAATGTGGAAAGGGAGTTGCCGTCTGTAAGGAAGGATACTGCTGCAGTAAATATGGTTACTGTGGAAAGTCTGATGACTACTGTAAGAGTAGCCGTGGTTGCCAATCTGAATTTGGTCATTGCGAATAAATTTAAAAAAAAATGAATACCCAAAAAATAAAAGTTACTGAAAAGTTATATACTTGAAAATGTTATTTTAAGTAAAATAAAAAAATATTTAAAATTATTTATACAATTAATAAATATTATAAAATTTTATATAAATATATTTATATTATATATTTATATATATATTGTAAGAAATTTAAAAAAAATTAAAATACCATTATATAAATTAAAATATTTATTAATAATTAAGTAAATAAGTACATTTAAAATTATAATTATACCATATATATTATTAAATTTATAAATATTAAAAATTATAATTCATAAAATTAAAAACAATAAAAACTAATATAATATATTATCTTTATATTAAATTTAGTATAAAAAATATTTTGAAATTAAATATATATGTACATAAAATTTAATAAAAAAATAAAGTTAAAATTATAATTAATATATAAATAAAAAAATTATGAAATTTATTTATGTAGTTTTTATTTTATTTTATAATTAGTATTATATATTAAAATTGATAAAAAAATTTTTATTATAATTTTTATTGTTTTTTTTTTTTTTTTTATATTTATTAAATTTTTAATTTTTTATTTTATTTTTTTATTATTTATTTTTTATTATTTATTTATTATTTTTATTTATTGGAGTAATTTATAAAATAATTTTAAAATTTTGAGAGATTAAAATTTTACTAGTTGAAATTAATCATTACTCCCAATATTCCTAATCTTGATTCTCAAAATTCAATTTCAAATTCTAACACAGGAAAGTTTTCTTTTTGTCTTAGTTGGAATACCAACTGATGGAATTTTATTAAAATAAAAATATTATTGACTACTTCAACACATTTAAATATAATAAATTAATCCAAACAATTACTTCTTCGAACCAGGGTCGTATCTCTAAAGATTAATTTATTATTGATAAAAAATTAACATAATCTTATTATTAATTGTGGCTTGTTTTTTAATTGTTAATTTATTTTAATTTGTATTTATAATATATAATTTGATATAATTTAAATTAATCAAATTTAACTTAATATTATATATAAAAGTTAACAAAATATAACAATTATCTATTCAATAACATCTATTTAATATGAATCATTTATTTCATTAATATTTAATATTTAATATTTAAAATTTATTATTAATATAAAATGAAATATTTGAACATTTATTAATAAAAATAGTTTTTATTATTCAAACATATATTAATATCATAAATCAAATTTAAATATATTCTTAATATGTGGCTTATTTTATAAAAATTAATTTTATTACACAAATCAATGTATTTTTTCATATTCTTATTATTTTTATATTTATATAGTTATTAAATATTTCCTATAATAATAATTATTAAAAATTATAATATTTTAAAATAAAAATTTATTTAATATTTTATTTTAATCAAAAGAACAACTAATTAAATGGTTAATTATAAGTAAATAACATAAAAATAAATCTCAAACTTTGAATTATATGTCAATATTTTTAATAAAGGTTTATAGAAATAATTTATTTATTATTAATGCTTGTTAAATAATTTATGGTTCAAAAAATAGAATATTCTTTTTTTTCTTTTTTTTACTGATATTAATTTTAATAATTTTTAATTAATAGTGTCTAACACAATCATTCGAATATTCTTTTTTCCTTTTTTTTACTGATATTAATTTTATTATTATTTTTTTTTTTAATATATTTTATTTAAATTTATCTTTTAATATAAATAATTATGGCAGAAAAAAAAAAGTCCTTTTAAAATTAATAATAGAATAATCTATTATCAATAATTTTTTCTTGTTAAAAATACATTAATTTGAATATTCTTTTTTTTTTTTTTTTTTTTTTTTTGCCTTCATTGCTTTTAGTATTATTATTATTATTATTATTTTTTTTTAAACTATAAATAGATCTTTTTTTCGTCAATGATTTTTTTTCCTTAAAAAAAAAATAAAAATTAAAAATTAACAAATATAAAAATAAACAAATAAACAAAAAACAAACAAATAAACAAACAAATAAATAAACAATACTTTTTTTATATAAAATTTAATTAATAAAAAAAATGAAATTCCTTAGAACTTTCGTATATTCTTTTCTTTCTCTTGGTGCTTTAGCTTCACAATGTGATGATGCAGAGAAATACAGTGAAAGCTTAGATACTGGAAGCATCAGTTACAAATGTGATAGAAATGGAAAAGTCACCGAATTGTAATTATCAATAGATAATATTAATTATTTATATATTTAATTTTATTTATTATCAATAATAAATTTAATTATCTACATATATATATATATATTATTTTTTATATAAAATTGAAATTATAATTAAAATATATTAATATTAAAATTTTATTTATATTTTTTAAATAAAAAAAAAAATTCATCAGAAAATTAACTCATGTCATTATCAATAAGGATGATGTTAAAATCATTTCTAAATTTACTAAAGCTCAAAAAATGTAAATATTATTATTTCAATATTATTAATTATTATATAGTTTTATAAAAGTATTTTCATTAATTTTATATATTTATTTATTTTTAATTTTTTTATATCTTATTTTCTTAAATAATTAAAGAGAATTTAATGGATGTGAATATGTTGATAGTTTAGATTCATCTTATTTCAAGGACTTTTCTGAATTAACATATTTGTAAATATATATATATATATATATATATATATATATATTTTTTTTTTTAAAAAACATAGAATAAATATTGATTTTATTTATTTATTTCTTATAAATAACTAATTATTTTTTATAATTAAAATTTAATAATGTATAAAGATCTGTTAAATCTGAATTACCTGCTTTTAAATATGCTAAGAACTTAAAGACTTTGTAAGTAAATTTAAACAATTTATTTTTTTTAAAAAATATTTTATTATTTATATTAAATTCTTCAAAAATATAAATAAAAATCAATAAATATAAATATTAATTTATAAATAAATAATAATAATCTTATTAATACTAAAATACTTATTAAATAATTAAATATAATAATTATTTATAATTTAAAAGAGAAATAAATGGAAATACTTCTGTTGACAAAGATGATATTAAAATTATTTCTGAATTTACTGAACTTGAAAAATTATAATTAAATTGATTATTTAATATAAAAAAATATTTATTTATTGTAATATATATATCTTATTAAATAATTATTTCAATATACTAATATATATATATATATATATTTATTTTTAAAATTTTAAATGGATAAATTAGAAAAATTGATGTTCGTGAAATTAGTGAAAAAAATTTAACTTATTTAAAAAGTCTCAAGCATCTCAAGGAATTGTAATGAAAAATAATTTTTTTTTATATTATATATTAATTTTAATTTTGAATAACTTATATAATTCAATATATTAATATTTTATTAATTCTATTTATATAAAATTTTAGAAAACTTGTTGATGACAGAAGTGAAGATAATTTATGTGACTATGTTCCAAATGAAATTAAATCTATGTAAGTCATCATTTATGTTAATAATTTATACTAACTTAATTAAAATTAATTATTAATTATTTTATTAAATGTTTATATTATTTATTTTTATTATTTATTTATTTAAATTTAATAGTTGTTATCCAAAGGCTTCTACTACTGAGACCAAAACCACCGCTACTTCAGTCACTGTTGAAAGAAATGATGATTTAGTATCTATTAAGAGATCAACTGAAGTTAAGGAAGTTAAATTATATAGACTTTTCTTAGATCAAAGTGGAGTTGATGCTTTAGCCACTTTAACCGGTATTGAAACTGTTGAATTTGTTGATTGTGACTACGATTCTTCTGATTTAAATGAATCTTCATTAAAGAATCTTAAGAATTTAAGAAAATTAATCGCTAACAGTAGATACGATGTTAGATTTTTCAAGAATAATGATTCCTTAAAGTCTTTAACTGTCTATGGAAATACCTCTTTAGAAAATGACGACATTAAAATTATTGCCGGATTTACTAAACTTGAAAAGTTAGAAATTGATGTTCGTGCAATTTACGCTACTGATTTTTCTTCTTTAAAGAGTCTTACTCATCTTAAGGAATTAAAAATTGAAGATTCATTAAGTGATGTTAACTTCTGCCAAAAGCTTCCAAATGAAATTAGATCTCTTTGTAAGCCTTCTTTCACTACTAAGAAGTCCTCTACTAAAACTACTAAAACCACTAAAACAAGTACTAAGAAAACTACCAAGAAGACTACTACTAAGACTACTAAGATTACTAAGACTAAGAATACCAAGACCATTAAGAAGAATAATAGTTTACCAACTAATTCTACTGATAAATGTGGAAAGGGAGTTGCCGTCTGTAAGGAAGGATACTGCTGCAGTAAATATGGTTACTGTGGAAAGTCTGATGACTACTGTAAGAGTAGCCGTGGCTGCCAATCTGAATTTGGTCATTGCGAATAAATTTAAAAAAAAAATGAATACCCAAAAAATAAAAGTTACTGAAAAGTTATATACTTGAAAATGTTATTTTAAGTAAAATAAAAATAAAAAAATTAAAAATTATTTATACAATTAATAAATATTATAAAATTTTATATAAATATATTTATATTATATATTTATATATATATTGTAAGGAATTTAAAAAAAATTAAAATACCATTATATAAATTAAAATATTTATTAATAAATAAGTAAATAAGTACATTTAAAATTATAATTATACCATATATATTATTAAATTTATAAATATTAAAAATTATAATTCATAAAATTAAAAACAATAAAAACTAATATAATATATTATCTTTATATTAAATTTAGTATAAAAAATATTTTGAAATTAAATATATATGTACATAAAATTTAATAAAAAAATATAGTTAAAATTATAATTAATATATAAATAAAAAAATTATGAAATTTATTTATGTAGTTTTTATTTTATTTTATAATTAGTATTATATATTAAAATTGATAAAAAAGTTTTTATTATAATTTTTATTGTTTTTTTTTTTTTTTTATATTTATTAAATTTTTAATTTTTTATTTTATTTTTTTTATTATTTATTTTTTATTATTTATTTATTATTTTTATTTATTGGAGTAATTTATAAAATAATTTTAAAATTTTGAGAGATTAAAATTTTACTAGTTGAAATTAATCATTGCTCCCAATATTCCTAATCTTGATTCTCAAAATTCAATTTCAAATTCTAACACAGGAAAGTTTTCTTTTTGTCTTAGTTGGAATACCAACTGATGGAATTTTATTAAAATAAAAATATTATTGACTACTTCAACACATTTAAATATAATAAATTAATCCAAACAATTACTTCTTCGAACCAGGGTCGTATCTCTAAAGATTAATTTATTATTGATAAAAAATTAACATAATCTTATTATTAATTGTGGCTTGTTTTTTAATTGTTAATTTATTTTAATTTGTATTTATAATATATATAATTTGATATAATTTAAATTAATCAAATTTAACTTAATATTATATATAAAAGTTTACAAAATATAACAATTATCTATTCAATAACATCTATTTAATATGAATCATTTATTTCATTAATATTTAATATTTAATATTTAAAATTTATTATTAATATAAAATGAAATATTTGAACATTTATTAATAAAAATAGTTTTTATTATTCAAACATATATTAATATCATAAATCAAATTTAAATCTAATGATTTTATTATATTCTTAATATGTGGCTTATTTTATAAAAATTAATTTTATTACACAAATCAATGTATTTTTTCATATTCTTATTATTTTTATATATATATAGTTATTAAATATTTCCTATAATAATAATTATTAAAAATTATAATATTTTAAAATAAAAATTTATTTAATATTTTATTTTAATCAAAAGAACAACTAATTAAATGGTTAATTATAAGTAAATAACATAAAAATAAATCTCAAACTTTGAATTATATGTCAATATTTTTAATAAAGGTTTATAGAAATAATTTATTTATTATTAATGCTTGTTAAATAATTTATGGTTCAAAAAATAGAATATTCTTTTTTTTCTTTTTTGGTATTCTTGACTAAAATCAATAATACACCAATAATTTTTAATTAATAGTGTCTAACACAATCATTCGAATATTCTTTTTTCCTTTTTTTTACTGATATTAATTTTATTATTATTTTTTTTTTTAATATATTTTATTTAAATTTATCTTTTAATATAAATAATTATGGCAGAAAAAAAAAAGTTTTTTTAAAATTAATAATAGAATAATCTATTATCAATAATTTTTTCTTGTTAAAAATACATTAATATGAATATTCTTTTTTTTTTTTTTTTTTTTTTTTTTTGCCTTCATTGCTTTTAGTATTATTATTATTATTATTATTATTATTTTTTTAAACTATAAATAGATCTTTTTTTCGTCAATGATTTTTTTTCCTTAAAAAAAAATAAAAATAAAAATAAACAAATATAAAAATAAACAAATAAACAAAAAACAAACAAATAAACAAACAAGTAAATAAACAATACTTTTTTTATATAAAATTTAATTAATAAAAAAAATGAAATTCCTTAGAACTTTCGTATATTCTTTTCTTACTCTTGGTGCTTTAGCTTCACAATGTGATGATGCAGACAAATACAATGAAAGCTTAGATACTGGAAGCATCAGTTACAAATGTGATAGAAATGGAAAAGTCACCGAATTGTAATTATCAATAAATAATATTAATTATTAATATATTTAATTTTATTTATTATCAATAATAAATTTAATTATCTACATATATATATATTATTTTTAATATAAAATTGGAATTATAATTAAAATATATTAATATTAAAATTTTATTTATATTTTTTAAATAAAAAAAAAAATTCATCAGAAAATTAACTCATGTCATTATCAATAAGGATGATGTTAAAATCATTTCTAAATTTACTAAAGCTCAAAAAATGTAAATATTATTATTTCAATATTATTAATTAATATATAGTTTTATAAAAGTATTTTCATTAATTTTATATATTTATTTATTTTTAATTTTTTTATATCTTATTTTCTTAAATAATTAAAGAGAATTTAATGGATGTGAATATGTTGATAGTTTAGATTCATCTTATTTCAAGGACTTTTCTGAATTAATATATTTGTAAATATATATATATATTTTAAAAACATAGAATAAATATTGATTTTATTTATTTATTTCTTATAAATAACTAATTATTTTTTATAATTAAAATTTAATGATGTATAAAGATCTGTTAAATCTGAATTACCTGCTTTTAAATATGCTAAGAACTTAAAGACTTTGTAAGTAAATTTAAACAATTTATTTTTTTAAAAAAATATTTTATTATTTATATTAAATTCTTCAAAATATAAATAAAAATCATATAAATATAAATATTAATTTATAAATAAATAATAATAATCTTATTAATACTAAAATACTTATTAAATAATTAAATATAATAATTATTTATAATTTAAAAGAGAAATAAATGGAAATAATTATGTTGATGAAGATGATATTAAAATTATTTCTGAATTCGCTAAACTTGAAAAATTGTAATTAAATTGATTATTTAATATAAAACAATATTTATTTATTGTAATATATATATCTTATTAAATAATTATTTCAATATACTAATATATATATATATATATATATATTTATTTATTTATTTTTAAAATTTTAAATGGATAAATTAGAAAAATTGATGTTCGTGAAATTAGTGAAAAAAATTTAACTTATTTAAAAAGTCTCAAGCATCTCAAGGAATTGTAATAAAAAATAATTTTTTTTTTATATTATATATTAATTTTAATTTTGAATAACTTATATAATTCAATATATTAATATTTTAATAATTCTATTTATATAAAATTTTAGAAAACTTGTTGATGACAGAAGCGAAGATAATTTATGTGACTATGTTCCAAATGAAATTAAATCTATGTAAGTCATCATTTATGTTAATAATTTATACTAACTTAATTAAAATTAATTATTAATTATTTTATTAATGTTTAAATTATTTATTTTTATTATTTATTTATTTAAATTTAATAGTTGTTATCCAAAGGCTTCTACTACTGAGACCAAAACCACCGCTATTTCAGTCACTGTAGAAAGTAATGATGAATTAGTATCTATTAAGGGATCAACTGAAGTTAAGGAAGTTAAATTATATAGACTTTCCTTAGATCAAAGTGGAGTTGATGCTTTAGCCACTTTAACCGGTATTGAAACTGTTGAATTTGTTGATTGTGACTACGATTCCTCTGATTTAAATGAATCTTCATTAAAGAATCTTAAGAATTTAAGAAAATTAATCACTAACAGTAGACAAGATGTTAGACTTTTCAAGAATAATGATTCCTTAAAGTCTTTAACTGTCTATGGAAATACCTCTTTAGAAAATGACGACATTAAAATTATTGCCGGATTTACTAAACTTGAAAAGTTAGAAATTGATGTTCGTGCAATTTACGCTACTGATTTTTCTTCTTTAAAGAGTCTTACTCATCTTAAGGAATTGAAAATTGAAGATTCATTAAGTGATGTTAACTTTTGCCAAAAGCTTCCAAATGAAATTAGATCTCTTTGTAAGCCTTCTTTCACTACTAAGAAGTCCTCTACTAAAACTACTAAAACCACTAAAACAAGTACTAAGAAAAATACCAAGAAGACTACTACTAAGACTACTAAGATTACTAAGACTAATACTACCAAGACCACTAAGAAGAATAATAGTTTACCAACTAATTCTACTGATAAATGTGGAAAGGGAGTTGCCATCTGTAAGGAAGGATACTGCTGCAGTAAATATGGTTACTGTGGAAAGTCTGATGACTACTGTAAGAGTAGCCGTGGTTGCCAATCTGAATTTGGTCAATGCGAATAAATTAAAAAAAAAATGAATACCAAAAAAATAAAGTTACTGAAAAGTTATATACTTGAAAATGTTATTTTAAGTAAAATAAAAAAATATTTAAAATTATTTATACAATTAATAAATATTATAAAATTTTATATAAATATATTTATATTATATATTTTGTAAAAAATTTAAATATTAAAAAAAATTAAAATACTGTTATATATTATAAAATATTTATTAATAAATAAGTAAATAAGTACAATTGTAATTATAATTATATCATATATATTATTAAATTTATAAATATTAAAATTATAATTCATAAAAATTAAGATTATAAAAACTAATATAATATATTATCTTTGTATTACATTTAGTATAATAAAAAATATTTTGAAAGTAAATATATATATACATAAAATTTAATAAAAAAAAAAAGTTAAAATTATAATGTTTTAATCCATATTTCAATTTTATATTTATTTATTACTTATTTTAATTTTTTTTATTAACTTTTAAATCTATTAATTAAATAATAATTAAATATTTTTTTTATATAAAAATAAAAAATATAAATAAAAAAAAAAGTTCATTATTTATTATATATATATATATATATATATATATTTTTTTTTTTTTTTAATTATTTTAATCTTTAAAATTATTAATTTTTTATTTTAATAATCAATTATTATGTAAATTTTTTTTTTATTTTACATGCATAATTTAATGGGATTTCTTACAAATTCGTTTTTTTTATTTATATCTACACCATGTTTTGTTAATTATTCTTATAATTATTTTTTTACTACTTTCACTAGCCTTAAATATATAGAATATTAACTATTATATCCATTTAGGCTTTATTATAAATATTTTTTTAAATATTCTATTAAATCTTTATTTTCACATTCAAATTCTTAAATTAATGGTGTTCTTCCTTATTTATTTTCTTAATTTCCTTGGATTATTTCTTCTAACTGTTCTATTAAGAATTCTACAAAATCTATATTTCCACTTCCACAGACATTAAATAATGGTGTTTCACCATATTTATTTTCTTTATTTAATAACTGCTTCATGTTTTACTAAATATTCTACTAAGTATTTATTTCCACTTTCACAGGCATTAAATAATGGTGTTTCACCATATTTATTTTCTTTTTTTTGTATTTGCTCCATGTTCTATTATGTATTCTATTAAATCTATATTTTTTCTTCCAATTGCTAATAATACTGGTGTTTCACCATATTTATTTTCCATATTTATATCTGCTCTCTTTTCTACTAAGTATTCTATTACATCTATATTTCCATAGCTAATTGCATAAAATAATGGTGTTTCACCATATCTATTTTCTTTATTTATAACAGCTCCATGTTTTACTAAATATTTTACTATATCTATATTTTCTTTGCTAACTGCATTAAATAATGGTGTTTCACCATATCTACCTTCTTTATTTATATCTGCTCCATGTTCTACTAAGTACTCTACTAAATCTTTATTTTCGCTTTCACAGACCTCAATTAATGGTGTCTTACCATCTCTACTTTCTTTATTTATATCTGCTCCTTTTTCTACTAAGTATTTTACTAAATCTTTTTTTCCAATTTCACATGCATTAAATAATGGTGTTTCACTATTTTTATTTTCTTTATGTATATCTGCTCCATTTTCTATTAGGTATTCTACTAAATCTATATTTTCATTTCTAATTGCTATTAATAATGGTGTTGTACCACCTTCACTTTCCTTATTTATAATGGCTTCATGTTCCACTAAATATTCAACTAAATCTTTATTTCCACTTGAGCATGCATAAAATAATGGTGTTTCACCATATCTATTTTCTTTATTTATATCTGCTCCATGTTCTACTACTAAGTATTTTACCAAATCTTTATTTCCACTTTTAGAGGCATAAAATAATAGTGTTTCACCATTATTATTTTCTTTATTTATAACTGCTCCATGTTCTACTAAATATTCTACTATATCTATATTTTCTTTGCTAACTGCATTAAATAATGGTGTTTCCCTACCATATTTTGATTCTTTATTTATATTTGCTCCGTGTTCTACTAAGTATTCTACTAAATCTTTATTTCTACTTTCACATCCATAAAATAATGGTGTTGTACCATCGCTTTTTTCTTTATTTATAATTGCTCCATGTTCAACTAAACATTCAACTAATTCTTTATTTCCACTTTTACAGGCCTCAAATAATGGTGTTTCACCATCCCAATTTTTTTTATTTATAATTGCTCCATGTTCTACTAAATATTCAATTACATCTTTTTTTCCACTTTTACATGCATTAAATAATGGCGTTTCCCTACCATATTTTGATTCTTTATTTATATCTGAGCCATGTTCTACTATATATTCTACTAAATCTTTATTTCCACTTTTACATGCATAAAATAATGGTGTTTCATCATAATCAGTCTCTTCATTTATATCTGCTCCATTTTCTACTAGGTATTCTACTAAATCTTTATTTCCACTTTCACACACATCAAATAAAAGTACTTCTCTATCCTTATAAAATACTTTTTTTGGATCTACTTCATGTTTTACTAAAAATTTTAATAAATTTTTATTCCCATTTTCAATTATATAAGTATTAATCAATGAAAAATCAAACTGTCTTTTAAAACCTACTTTAATTTTATATTTATCTTTAGAAATTTCATAATTTAGATTCTTGATAGGTTTTTTATTTTTATATAGAAAAAGTAAATATTTAATAAATTTATTATCATAAAACTTTGAAATCTCAAAAAATTTTTTTAGTTTCCATATATTTGAATTTTTTAATAATTTTTTTATTTCAGAAGAAGTAATATATATATCGTTTTCTAGATTATTTGTTATAGTTTTTAATCTTTTAGATGTATGTCCATTATCATTATATTCTTCAGAATTTATAATTTCTCTTCTTTTCATGATTATTCATATTACTCGTATTTGATACTTCGTTTTAATATTATTTTTTATATTTTAAACTTTTCTAAAATTTTTTTTATTTCAATAAATATATTTTATAATTGTAATATCTATTATTTATTTAATATATATATTATTATATTATTAAATTTTTTAAAATAAAAAAGAAAAATAAATAAAAAAAAATATAAAGATAAAATAAAAAAAAAAAAAAAAAAGGAATACCTTTATATTTATATTATAAATTTATTTAATTAAAATCAACTATGTAATACAAAATATAAAATTTACAATTATATATGAGATGATTGGAATAATAAAAAAAATAAAAAAAAAAAAAATAAAAATAAAATTTAAAAATATTCAATCAATCAAAAATAAAAAATTATTTATTTATGTCCGAAACAAAAAATATATTTATATTTAATATATATTTTTATATTTTCTAATTTTATAATTAATTAATTAATTAATTAATTATCTAATTTTATTAAAAATATTAATAATTAAAATTTTATTTATTATAATAATTATAAATTAATGAAATTAATTCTATTTAAATAAAATAAAATAAAATATAATAAAAAAAAAAAATAAAAGAAAACAAAAAAAGAAAAAAGAAAAAATTTAAAGACTATTTATCATTTACTTATTATTTATCTATATATTGCATCATGTACTATTTCTTTTATTCTTTTTTACTACTTTTACACATTTTATCTAAAGAAAAGAAAAGAAAAATATTAATATAGTATTGTAAAAAAATACAAAAAAAAAAAAAAAAAAGAGAGAGGGAGAGTGAGAGAAAGAAAGTTAACGAAGTTAAATTATATAGAATTTTCTTAGATCAAAGTGGAGTTGATGCTTTAGTCACTTTAACTGGTCTTGAAACTATTGAATTTGTCGATTGTGACTACGATTCTTCTGATTTAAAGTATTGCGATGTCAAGAATGGTTGCCAACCTCTATATGGTGAATGTACTGATACTTCCAGAACAATGTGGTAAAGGTATAGGTAGCTGTGCTGAAGGATACTGTTGTAGTAAGTATGGTTGGTGTGGAAAATCTGATAAATATTGTAAGATAGATAAGGGTTGCCAATCTGACTATGGTTCTTGTAAGACTGAAACTGAAGGAAACACTGACAGATGTGGTAAAGGTTTTGGTCGATGTACCGAAGGATACTGCTGTAGTAAGTATGGTTGGTGTGGCAAGAGTGAAAAGTACTGTGGAGCAGGTTGTCAATCAGAATTTGGTAAATGTAATGAAGTTATTAGTACTAATGAAAGATGTTGTAGTAAATATGGTAAATGTCCAAAAGGTGAATGCTGTAGTAAGTATGGTTGGTGTGGAATTTCTAGTAAATACTGTAATATTAGTGAAGGCTGTCAATCAGAATTTGGAACCTGCATAGCAAAGAAGACCATTACTAAGACCACTACTAAGAAAGCTATTAGTAAATCTAATAATGGAAGATGTGGTAAAAATTATGGCAAATGACCTCATGGTGAATGCTGTAGTAAATATGGTTACTGTGGTACTTCCACAAAATGCTGTAAAAAGAGTTCTGGATGTCAATCACGTTATGGAAAATGTTGGTAAATCTATTAATTAAAATAAAAAAAAAATAAAAGAATAAAAATAGGTATTATTACAATTTATCGCTTTTATTAATAATTTAAAATTTTTAATATACAAAAAAAAAAAAAAAAATTTTTTTTGTTTACATTAAATTTGTAGTAATATTTTAATTTATTTTATTTATTACCAATATTTTAATCTATTATTATAATTTAATAATTTAATATTTCTTTAAAATTAAAAAAAAAAAAAAAAAAAAAAAAAAAAAAAAAAAAAAAAAAAAGAAAAAAAGTAATTTTTAAATCTATTATTAACTTTTTGAAATCTATTAATTGAATTTTGATAACATATATAAAAATAATTTATATTATATAACAATAATTAATTAAAATTAAAATTATAATTTAATTAATAATTTTTTAAGAAAAATTTATTTAATCAAATAAAATTATTTATAAATTTCAAAATTTTTTATAATTTTGTACTATTGATTTTAATTAATTTTTTTTTTTTTTTTTTTTTTTTTAGTTTCGTGTATATTATTTTTTTTTAATTATAAACATTATAATAGTATTAGCATTGCAATAATTAAAATATATGTAATATATATATTATATTACTTTTATTATTTTTTTTTTCTATTTTTATTTTCTAATTATTTGTATCGCCATCTTCATTAGTATTTCCCTGAAAGGGATATAATTTATCTTTAATTTATAATAATAAATTGGAAATTTCAACTACTAGGTTGAGGAATTTACTCTCAATATAAAACTGATTCTATAGTACAAGGAAATAGTTCAATGGCATTGAAATATTTTATATTTATATTTTTATAAATAATTGTGTTAAAGGAATTTTTGAAAACTTGGATATATTATATATATATATATATATTTTTTTTTTATTTGTTTTATTTTTTTTTACTTGTTTTATTTTTTTTTATTTGTTTTATTTTTATTTATTTTTATTTATTTTATTTGTTTTTTATTTATTTTATTTTTATTTATTTATTTAAGGATTATTTTGGTTAATAATACATTTTATAAATATAATTCTAACAAACTGGTTCGATCTAGCCTTTTATGACCCATTTTCCAGGTTTTTTTTTTTTTAAGAAATATAATGGTTAGGGTTACAGATTAAGTATGGAATGTAGTGCATTTCGCAAAGTGGCTTATAAATAATTTAAAATAAAGCTATACATTTTTAAGATATTCTATACAATCATAAATCAATATATAAATTTTTATTATTTTAAAAGAAATAATAATATGTTCTATTAAAAAATAATTATAAAAAATTATTTTTACAGTTGATTATTAATAAATTATATTTAAATTATATAATAACGATGTTCTTTTTTTTTTCTTATAAATATTTATTTTTTTTTTTTAAAGGCAATATTATTATTAATTACGTTATGATATAACTCTGGTTCGTTTTATCTCTTTTAGGGAAAAGCTTTATAAATTGTTTATGTTATGTATTAATATAATTTTATTCATATATGCATCTATTCAATTTTATAAGTTCATGTTGCTAATATTATTAAATGACTTTTATATAATAAAAATAAATATTTAAAATGGCAAAAACGATGTTAGAAAGAAGAAACTTAAAAAAAAAAAGTATTCTTCATATAATATTCTTTAATTATAAACTATTTTAAAATAATAGGAATTAATTATTTAGCTAAATATCATAAAGTCTAATATAAATATTAAAATATTTATAATAATAATAACATATAAAAAAATAATAAAAAATATATATAATAATTAAAATGAAAATAAAACTTTATTTACATATTTAAATAACATAAAATTTATGTTATATTATATAGAATTTATGATATTACATAAATTTATTTTATATCACGCTATTTTAAAATCATATAATAAATCATATGATAATTAATCAAATGAATTAATTTAATGCATTATTAATTTATTTTATGTGAATGAGTAATAAAATAATTTTATTAATTAATAACATAAATGAATGCATGAAATAATAATAATAATAAAAAAAAAAGAAATAAATTTATTAGAAAAAGAAAAAAAAAAATTTACTTATATCTTTATAAATGTATATATATATTTTTTAATAAAATTTAATTTATTATTATTATTATTTATTATTATTATTATTTATTATTATTATTTATTATTATTTATTAATATTTCTTTTTGGTGGAACTTTAGTTTTAGTTAAAATAAAAATAAAAATAAATGAAAGTAGCTTTAATTCAATACTTTGGAAAAGAGACTTTTAAAATGATCATTATTATAAAAAAAAAAAAAAAAAAAATAAAAGAAAGTATAAAATATGCTATTTTATTTTATTTTTTTATTTTTTATTTTTTTTAAATAAATCTCAATTACTAAATTAATGTTTAATAATGTAAATTATTATAATACTTATTTAATTTATTATAAAATTTATTTTAAAATTTTATATTATTTATTTATTTTTTATTTAATTATTAAAATTAGAAAAATTTCAATTAACATTTAAAAAGAAAATGCAAATATTTTTTTTTTTTTTTTTTTTTTTTTGTTTATTAAAACAATTATATTATTTATCAAGTACTACTAAATATTCAACTAAATCTTTACTTCCACTTTTAATTAACTTAAATAAAAAAATATAGTATTGCCTATAATAATGGTGTTTCACCATCTTTATTTTCTATTTATTTATAACCTGCTCCATGTTCTATTAAATATTCAATTAAATCGTTATTTCCACTTTCATATGCATAAAATAATGAAGTTATACCATTTTTATTTTTTATATTTATATCTGTTCCATGTTCTACTAAGCACTCTACAAAATCTTTATTTCCTTTTCGACTTCCATAATAATGGTGTTTCACCATGTTTATTTCTTATATTTATATCTGCTCCATGTTCTAATAAATATTCAACTAAATCTTTTTTTCAATAAAATAAAATGATGGTGTTTCACCATTCTTATTTTTTTTATTTATATCAGTTCCATGTTCTACTAAACATTCAATTAAATCTTTATTTCCACTTTTCCAGACCTTGAATAATGGGTTTTTTTTTTTTTTTTTTTTTTTTTTTTTTTTTTTGCTTTTATTTTCTTTATTTATATCTTTTCTATTTTCTACAAATTATTCTACTAAATCTTTATTTTCACTTCTAATTGCTTTTAATAATGGTGTTTCATCATTTTTAGTTTCTTTATTTATATCTATTTTATGTTTTACTACTAAGTATTTTATTAAATCTTTTTTTCCACTTTCACAAGCCTTAAATAATGGTGTTCTACCATATTTATTTTCTTTATTTATATCTACACCACTGTCTATTAAGTATACTACTAAATCTTTATTTCCACTTTTACATTATTTTTTTTAATAATTATAATTGATAGTTATAAAAGTTATCACTTATGTATTTAAAATATATATAATCATATTTTTTAAAATATAAAAAATAATAAAAAAAAAAAAAAAAGGAAAAGAAATTTTCAATTTTTTTGTTTTTTAATATAAAATTTATTTTAAATATATATTTTTTTATTTTAATTATTACTAAAAATTTTATTAGTTTGAAAGTCTTAACAAAATTTTTTTAAAAAAAAAAAAAAAAAAAAAAATTTATTTAGGTTTTTAATTTAAGTAAAATCATGTCAGAAAAATAATTTACTATTTAGTCATGAGAAAAGAGAAATTGATATCCTTAAAAAAAAAAAAAATTAAAAAAAAAGAAGAAAAAGAAAAATTAGATAATAATATTATTAAAAAAAAAAAAAAATGAAAAATAAAAAATGGTTATTTTATGGGTGAGATGCCATTACTAATTTTTTTAAAAATTAAATAAAATAAAAAAAAAAAAAAATTAAATAAAAAATTTTTTATTGGTGAAATTATCTCTCGCTTAAAAAAAAAAAAAAAAAAAATCATATGTTTTATGCGATTTTAAAATATAAAGATAATGTTATACAAAAAAAGATAAAAATAAAAAAATAAAAATAAAAATAAAAGTAATAATAAAAAAGAATTTATAAGAACATTCATTAATAGATATTACCAAAGAAATAAAAAAAAATATGTAGGAAGGAAATATAAATTCAATTAAATAAAAATTATTCTTATTCTTATTCTTATTCTTATTCTTATTATTATTATTTAAATATAATAATACTTATATTTATTTACATATTTATTTTTTTTTTTATTTCTATTTTATAATTATATTTATTTACATATTTATTTTTTTTTATTTCTATTTTATAATTATATTTATTTACATATTTATTTTTTTTTTTATTTCTATTTGATAATTAATTCATAATCTTATAATATAATATCTAAATAATTAAACAAAAAAAAAAAATTTTTTTTTATATAAAAATAAAATATACAATCAGGAAAAAAAAAAATTCTACCTTTTAAAATTTATAACTATCTTAAATAAAAAAAAATATAATAATAATAATAATAATAATAAAAATTTAATCCATATTTCAATTTTATATTTATTTATTACTTTTATTTATTTTTATTTATTTTAATTTTTTTTATTAATTTTAAAATCTATTTATTAAATAATAATTAAATATTATATTTATATAAATACATAAAAAAAAAAAAAAAAAAATCATAATTTATTTAATATATATATTTTTAAATATTTTAATTTTTTTAAATTTTTTATTTTAATAATTAATTATTGTATAAAAAATTTTTTTTATTAAACTTACATAATTTAATGGGATTCTTACAAATTCATTTTTTTTTATTTACATCTACACTATGCTTTATTAAATATTCTCCTAATTCTTTTTTACTACTTTTACTGTCCATAAATATATAGAATATTAACTGTTATATCCATTTAGGTTTTATATATATATATTTTTTTTTAAATATTCTATTAAATCTTTATTTCCACTTTCACATGCTAAAATTAATGGTGTTCTTTCATATTTATTTTCTTTAATTTATTTTCGTGAATTATATCTACTCCATGTTCTATGAAGAATTCCACAAAATTTCTATTTACACTTCCACAGGCATTAAATAATGGTGTTTTACCATTTTTATCTTCCATGTATATATATGCTCCATGTTTTTCTAAATATTCAATTAAATTTTTTTTACCACATTGCGAGACATTAAATAATGGTATTTCACCATATTTATTTTTTTTATTTATATCTGCTCCATTTTCTACTAAGAATTCTGCAAAATCTTTTTCTCCTAATTTAATTGCTATAAATAATGGTGTTTCACCATTTCTATTTTCTTTATTTATATCTGCTCCATTTTCTACTAAGAATTCTGCAAAATCTTTTGCTCCTAATTCAATTGCTATTAATAATGGTGTTTCACCATCTCTATTTTCTTTATTTATATCTGCTCCATTTTTTACTAAGTATTCTAGCAATTCTTTATTTCCACTGCTAATTGCTTTTAAAAATGGTGTTTCACCATTTCTATTTTCTTTATTTATATCTGCTCCATTTTCTACTAAGTATTCTAGTAATTTTTTATTTTCATCGCTAATTGCTATTAATAATAGTGTTTCACCAAATTTATTTTCTCTATTTAAATCTGCTCCATGTTCTACTAAGAATTCTATAAAATCTTTTTCTTCTAATTCAACTGCTATAAATAATGGCGTTTCACCATTTCTATCTTCTTTATTTATATCTGCTCCATTTTCTACTAGGTATTCTGCTAAATCTATATTTTCATTTCTAATTGCTATTAATAATGGTGTTTCACCATTTTTATTTTCTTTATTTATATCTGCACCATTTTCTACTAAGTACTCTATTAATTCTTTATTTCCACTGCTAATTGCTATTAATAATGGTGTTTCACCATTTCTATTTTCTTTATTTATATCAGCTCCGTGTTCTATTAATACTTCTATTAAATCATTATCTTCTAATTCATAGGCCTTAAATAATGGTGTTCTACCATATTTATTTTCTTTATTTATATTTGCTCCATTTTCTACTAATATTTCTACTAAATCTTTATTTCCACTTTCACAGGCATAAAATAATGGTGTTTCACCATCTTCATTTTCTTTATTTATATCTGCTCCAATTACTACTAAGTATTCTAGTAATTCTTTATTTCCACTTTTAATTGCTTTTAATAATGGTGTTTCACCATATTCACATTCCATATTTATAACTGCTTCACGTTTGATTAAATATTCAACTAAATCTTTATTTCCACTTTCACAGGCATAAAATAATGGTGTTTCACCATCTTCAGTTTCTTTATTTATAACTGCTCCATGTTCTACCAAATATTCAACTAAATCTTTATTGCCACTTTTACAGGCATTAAGTAATGGTGTACTACCATATTTATTTTCTTTATTTATATTTGCTCCATTTTCTACTAAGTATTCAACTAAATCTTTATTTCCACTTTCACAGGCATAAAATAATGGTGTTTCACCATTTTTATTTTCTTTATTTATATCTGCTTTATTTTCTACTAAATATTCAACTAAATCTTTATTTCCACTTTCACAGGCCTTAAATAATGGTGTTTTACCATATTTATTTTCTTTATTTATATTTGCTCCATTTTCTACTAAGTATTCAACTAAATCTTTATTTCCACTTTCACAGGCATAAAATAATGGTGTTTCACCATTTTTATTTTCTTTATATATAACTGCTCCATGTTCAACCAAATATTCAACTAAATCTTTATTTCCACTTTTACATGAGTTGAATAACGGTGTTTCATCATTTTTATTTTCTTTATTTATAACTGCTCCATGCTCTACTAAATATTTAACTAAAATTTTATTGCCTCTTTCACAGGCCATAAATAATGGTGTTTCGTCATTGTTTTTTTCGTTATTTATAACTGCTCCATTTCTTACCAAATATTCAACTAAATCTTTATTTCCGCTTTTACATGCGTTGAATAATGGCGTTTTACCATATTCATTTTTTTTATTTACATCTGCTCCATTTTCTACTAAGTATTTTACTAAATCTTTATTTCCGCTTTTACATGCGTTGAATAATGGTGTTTTTCCATATCCATTTTTTTTATTTGTATCTGCTCCATTTTCTACTAAGTATTTTACTATATCTTTATTTCCACTTCTACAGGCATAAAATAATGGTGTTTCGTCATCTTCAGTTTCTTTATTTATATCTGCTCCATGCTCTATTAAATATTCTACTAAATCTTTATTTCCACTTTCACATGCATAAAATAATGGTGTTGTACCATAATCACTTTCTTCATTTATATCTGCTCCATTTTCTACTAAGAATTCTACTAAATCTTTATTACCACTTTCACACACATCAAATAAAAGTATTTCACTATCCTTATAAAATATTTTTTTTGTATCTACTCTATGTTTTACTAAAAATTTTAATAAATTTTTATTCCCATTTTCAATTATATAAGTATCAATTAATGAAAAATCAAACCATCTTTTAAAATTTAATTTAATTTTATATTTATCTTTAGAAATTTCATAATTTAAATTCTTTATAGGTGTTTTATTTTTATATAGAAAAAGTAAACGTTTAATAAATTCATTATCATAAAACTTTGAAATATTAAAAATATTTTTTAATTTCTTTATATTTGAATTCTTTATTAATTCTTTTATTTCAGAAGAAGTAATATATTTATCATTTTCTTGATCATTTGTTAGAGTTTTTAATCTTTTAGATGTATGTCCATTATCATTATAATCTTCAGATTTTATAATTCTCTTCTTTTCATAATTATTCATATTACTTATATTTTATATTATGTTTTATTATTATTTTTTCTAATTTATTCTTTATAATATTAAATTATTATTTTTTTTTTAATAAATATAATTGATAATTATAAAAGCTATTTTTATTTAAAATATATATTCATATAAAATATGTACTATTATATTTTTTAAAATATATATTCTTATAAAATATGTACTATTATATTTTTTAAAATATAAAAAATAAAAATAAAAATTAAAAATAAAATAAAAAAAATATAAAGATAAAATAAAAAAAAAAAGGAATACCTTTATATTTATATTTAAAATTCATTTAATTAAAATCAATTATGTAATACAAAATATAAATATTTATAATTATATATGAGATGATTGGAATAATAAAAAAAGTAAAAAAAAAAAAAAAAATGGAAATAAAGTAAAAAAAAAAGGAATATTCAATCATATTTAATCTATTAAAAAAAAAAAAAATAATTTATGTCCGAAATATAAAAAAATATTTATATTTTATAAAATATTTTTATTTCTATTTTTAATATGAATTAATTCTTTATCTTATAAAAAATATTAATAATTAAAATTTTATTTAATTTATTTAATAATTATATAATTATGTAATGTATTTCTCATAATTAAAATCAAAATTCTTTTTCTTTAATCATGCGCCATATATCATGATACATGCTCCACAACAATAAAATAAATGGACATAATATTATTTCAGCCATTAGTATTTTAACATTTTTTCTTTATGTCCAAAAACTATTTTAGATGAAATACTTCATTATATCTACACTATGTCTTGTTAATTATTCTTATAATTATTATTTTACTACTTTCACTAGCCTTAAATATAAAGAATATTAAATGTTATATCCATTTAGGCTTTATATTTTTTTTTTAAATATTCTATTAAATCTTTATTTCCACTTTCACATGCTTAAATTAATGGTGTTCTTCCTTATTTATTTACTTGAATTTATTATCTTGGATTATTTATTCTAACTGTTCTATTAAGAATTCTACAAAATCTGTATTTCCACTTCCATAGGCATTAAGTAATTGTGATTTACCATTTTCATCTTCTTTGTATATAAATGCTCTACGTTCTTCTATATATTCGACTAAATCTTTTTTACCACTTTGCAAGGCCTTAAATAATGATGTTTCCCCATATTTATTTTTTTTTTATTTATATCTGCTCCATTTTCTATTAGGTACTCTACTAAATCTTTTGCTCCTAATTCAATTGCCTTAAAAAATGGTGTTTTACTATCTTTATTATTATTATTATTATTTATTATTTATTATTTATTATTATTATTATTATTATTATTATTAGTTGTTATTATTATTAGTTATTATTATTATTATTTATTATTGTTAGATATGTGGAATGTATGAAATATAAGCTTCAAATGTATTGAAACATATTGTAATATAAAGAATGTATAGGTCACAATGTATTAATATAAAAGCGTTTAATTTAGAATTATTAAGTACAAGTAACTTTAATATTAAAAAAATTTAAAGAATTATTAGATTATAAATACATTTTAAGAAATAATTTTAGCAATATTTAAATTGAATTAAATAATTAATATAATGTAATAATAACTTTATTCTATAATGAATAAATTGGTTTACTGGTGAATATGTGTATATAATATTATTCAATTTATATTATTAACTAGATATTATTAAACTATTATTTATTTCTATTCTAAATTAACATTTAATTTTACATGAATAACCAGGTTTAAGGGGGAATGTTAGAATATGTGAAATGTATGAAAAATAAGCTTGAAATGTATTGAAACATATTGTAAAATAAAATGACTCTTAACAATTATTATTATTATTATTATTATTATTATTATTATTATTATTATTATAATTATTATTATAATTATTATTATTATTATTATTATTATAATTATTATTATTATTATTATTAAAGAATTATTAAAATTATTATAAAAATTAAACAAATACAAATTGTATACAGATTATTAAATGTATACGTTAAACAAATTAAAAATATATTTTTATAATATAATATAATATATTACAATATACTTCTAAAAATATTATTATTGTTAAAACTTTATTTATTTAATAAATTTCATATTTTTAAGAATAATAATCAAAAAGAAATAATGTATATAAAAAGGGAACTTTTAAAAGGAGAGAAAAAGTAACAAAGACTAATAAATTAATTAATTAAAAAATAAAGGTTATAAATAATAATTAAATATTTTATTTATATAAAAATAAAAAATACATAATTTATTTAATATATATATATATTTTTTAATAATCAATTACTATATAATTTTTTTTTTTTTATTTTACATGCCTAATTTAGTGGGATTCTTACATATTCATTTTTTTATTTATATCGACACTATGCTTTATTAATTATTTTTATAATTATTTTTTTACTACTTTCACTAGCCTTAAATATAAAGAATATTAACTGTTATATCCATTTAGGCTTTATATTTTTTTTTTTTTTAAATATTCTATTAAATCTTTATTTCCACTTTCACATGCTTAAATTAATGGTGTTCTTCCTTATTTATTTACTTGAATTTATTTTCTTGGATTATTTCTTCTAATTGTTCTATTAAGAATTCTACAAAATCTATATTTCCACTCCCACAGGAATTAAATAATTATGATTTACCATTTTCATCTTCTTTGTATATATATGCTCCAAGTTCTTCTAAATATTCAACTAAATCTTTTTTACCACTTTGCAAGGCCTTAAATAATGATGTTTCACCATATTTATTTTTTTTATTTATATCTGCTCCATGTTCTACTAATATTTCTACAAAATCTTTTGCTCCTAATTCAATTGCCTTAAATAATGGTGTTTCACCATTTTTATTTTCTTGATTTATATCCGCTCCATTTTCTACTAAGTATTCTAATAAATATTTATTTTTATTGCAAATTGCTAATATTAATGGTGTATTACCAAATTCATTTTCCCTATTTACATCTGCTCCATGTTCTACTAATATTTCTACTAATATTTCTACTAATATTTCTATTGAATCATTTTCTTGAAATATATATACATAATTTAATATTGTATCACCATATTTATTTTCTTTATCTATAATTGCTCCATTTTCTACTAAATATCTTACTAAATCTTTATTTCCACTTTTACATGTGTTGAATAATGGTGTTTCACCATTTTTATTTTCTTTATTTATATCTGCTCCATTTTCTACTAAATATTCAACTAAATCTTTAATTCCACTTTCACATGCGTCGAATAATGGTGTTTTACCTAAGCTACTATATTTATTTATATTTGCTCCATGTTCTATTAAATATTCTACTAAATCTTTATTTCCTCTTTCACATGCGTTGAATAATGGTGTTCTACCATATTTATTTTCTTTATTTATATTTGTTTTATTTTCTACTAAATATTCCACTAAATCTTTGTTTCCACTTTTACATGCGTTGAATAATGGTGTTTTCCAACTCCATTTTGATTCTTTATTTATATTTGCTCCATGTTCTACTAAATATTCAACTAAATCTTTATTTCCACTTTCACAGGCATAAAATAATGGTGTTTCACCATCTTCAGTTTCTTTATTTATATCTGCTTTATTTTCTACTAAATATTCAACTAAATCTTTATTTCCACTTTCACAGGCCTTAAATAATGGTGTTTTACCATATTTATTTTTTTATTTATATTTGCTCCATTTTCTACTAATATTTCTACTAAATCTTTATTTCCACTTTTACATGCGTTGAATAATGGTGTTTCCCACCCCTAAAATGATTCTTTATTTATATTTGCTCCATGTTCTACTAAATATTCAACTAAATCTTTATTTCCATTTTTACAGGCATTAAATAATGGTGTTTTACCTATGATATTATATTTATTTATAACTGCTCCATGTTCTACTAAATATTCAACTAAATCTTTATTTCCACTTCTACAGGCATAAAATAATGGTGATTCACCATTTTTACTTTCTTCATTTATATCTACTCCATTTTCTACTAAAAATTCTACAAAATCTCTATTTCCACTTTCACACTCATCAAATAAAAGTAATTTTTTATCTTTACAACGTATTTTTTTAATATCCACTCCATGTTTTAATAAAAATTTTAGTAAATTTTTATTTCCGTTTTCAATTATATAAGTATCAATCCATAAAAATTCATCCACAAAAACTTCACATTTATCCCAATTTAATATAATTTTATATTTATCTTTAGAAATTTCATAATTTAGATTCTTGGTAGGAGTTTTATTTTTATATAGAAAAAGTAAATGCTTAATAAATTCATTATCATAAAACTTTGAAATATTAAAAAATTTTTTTAATTTTCTTAAATTTAAATTTTTTATTAATTCTTTTATTTCAGAAGAAGTAATATTTATATCATTTTCTTGATTATTTGTTTGAGTTTTTAATCTTTTAGAGGTATGTCAATTATTATTATATTCTTCAGATTTTATATTTATCTTCTTTTCATAGTTATTCATTTTACTTGTATTTGATACTGTGGTTTATTATAATTCTTTCTAATTTTTTCTTTTCAAAAATTATTTTTTTTTTTAATAATTATTTTTTTTTTAATAATTATAATTGAAAATTATATAAGCTATTATTTATTTAAAATATATATTATTATAAAATATATAATATTATATTTTTTAAATTTAAAAAAGAAATATAAAAAAAGGAATACCTTATATTTATATTTTAAATTCATCTAATTAAAATAAAATATGTAATACAAAATATAAATATTTATAATTATACATGAGATGATTGGAATAAAAAAAAAAAAAATGGAAATAAAATTTAAACAGGGATATTTTATTTATTAAGAATAAAAAAAAAAAAATTTATGTCCGAAATTAAAAATATATTTATATTTAATATATATTTTTATTTCTATTAATATTAATTAATTTATTATTTTATAATAAAAATTATAAAAAATAATAATTAAAATCTTATTTATTATAATAAGCATAACTCTAAAAACAATTAATGATGTTAATTCCATTTAAATAAAATAAAAAATTAAAAAAAAAAAATTTAAAAAAACTTTTTATTATTTATTTATATATATATCGTGTACTATTAAATATTCTACTAATTCTTTTATTCTTTTTTACTACTTTCACACACTTTACCTATATAGTATTTAAAATATTTTATCCATATTTGTCTATTATTATATAAAATATTTTACTATATTATAATTTCTACTTTGAATTGAATTATATAATTATACGACCAAATTTTTATTTTTTTTTATTCATTTATATCTGATTTATTTTCGAATATTAAGAATTCTACTAAATCTTTATTTCCTTTTGGACATACATTAAATAATGGTGTTTCACCACACTATTTTTTTATTTTTTTACTTTATTTATATCTTATTTATTTATCTGCTCCATTTTTTAGTAAGTATTCAACATATTCTTTATTTCCACTTTAACAATTCTGGAAATTATCTACTTTTATAAGAAACTAAAACGATTAATATCGAAATCATTAAAATTATTTATATATTATACCTATAAAAAATAATATAATTTTTTTTGTAATAAGAAAAAGATAATAAAAATTAAAATTATTTATATATTATACCTATAAAAAATAATATAATTTTTTTTGAGATAAGAAAAAGATAATAAAAAGAAAAAGAAAATTTACTTCAACTACTTCAAACAATAAATATTTGTAATTATCAAAGAATTCCTAAAATTATTGTTAGAATATTTTATAGAAAAAAAAAAAAAAAGAAAAAAAAAACAAAATAATAATTGATAAAATATAAAAAATTTACAACACAAAGATGATATAAAAATTTAAAAGAATACTTTTGAAATAGGTCAATCTTTAAATTTTTTTTTTAAAAAAAAGAAAAATAATAATATATTAATAAAAAAAAAGACAAAAAGAAGAAAAAGAAATAAAAATTGCAGAAGAAAATATAAAAAAAAAGAAAGAAAAATATTAAATAAGAAAAAAAAGAGAGAGAAAGAAAAGACAATACAATATTTTCCATAATTTATGCTTGTAAGTAGTGTAGTAAAGTAAAACAAAATAAATCCATAATAAAATACTATAGAAAAATGATAAAAAAATTATTTTATATTTTTACTATTTTTAATTTATCAAAACAATCAAAACTTTTTTTTTTTTATTTTTTTTTATTGAATAAAATTTCTTTTTGTTTTTTGATATAAAATATATATATATATATTTATATATATATTTATTTGTCTGATATAATATTATTTTATAATACTCTTTTCTGTATAATTCCTATCTATTGGAAAGTCTTTTTTTTTTTTTTTTTGTAAAATTAAACAATAATTTCATGTATTTTCAAAGAAAATTTTCTATTTTTATTTTTATTTTTTATTTTTATTATTTACAAAAGAAATTTTATTAGTATGAAAATTTAACTAAATTTAAAAAAACAAATTAAAAAAAAAAAATATTATTTTTTATAAGTTTTTAAGTTCAGTAAAGTCATGTCAGAAATGTAATCAATTATTTAGTCATGAGAAAATAGCAAATGATATTCTTATAAAGAAAAAAAAATAGAAAAAGAAAAAATATATAATGATATGATTAAAAAAAAAAAGGGTATTATTATGAGTTGGATGCTATTTCTAATTTTTTAAAAATAAAATAAAAAAAAATTAAAAAAATGCTTTTTTATTCGAGAAATTATCTCTCTCTTAAAACAAAAAAATCATAGAATGCTTAATTTGATTAAAGATTATAATGATGATGTTTTACAAAAAAATTAAAAACTTTTATTTTTTAAACTTTCGCAATATTACATTGCTAATTTAAAATACCATTGAATATTATATAATCTTAATATATTAAGAAGTAAAAAAAAAAAAAGATAAAGTAAAAAAATAAAAAAAAAAAAAATAATAAATAAATAATAAAAATAAATTTATATGAATATTCATCAATGGATATTACCAAAGAAATTAAAAAAAAAAATATGGAAGAAGGAAATATAAATTCAATTAAATAAAAAATTATTATTATTATTATTATTATTATTATTATTATTATTATTATTATTATTATTATTATTATTATTATTATTAGTAGTAGTAGTATTATTATTATTATTATTATTATTATTATTATTATTATTATTATTATTAGTAGTAGTAGTAGTAGTAGTGGTAGTATTATTATTATTATTATTATTATTATTATTATTATTAGTATTATTATTATTATTATTATTATTATTATTATTATTATTATTATTATTAGTATTATTATTATTATTATTATTATTATTATTATTATTATTATTATTATTATTATTAGTATTATTATTATTATTATTATTATTATTATTTAAAAATAATTAATACTTATATTTATTTATATATCTATTTTTTTTTTTTTTTTTTTTTTTTTTTTTTTTTTTTTTATTTCTATTTGATAATTAATTCATAATATAATAATATAATATCTAAATATTAATAATTAAAAAAAAAATTTTTTTATATAAAAATAAAATTTTCAATCCTGAAAAAAAAAATTCTACCTTTTAAAATTTATAAATTTTCTAAAACTAATTATTATGATTATTCTATTTAAATTAAAAAATATAATGATAATAATATTTTAATCCATATTTCAATTTTATATTTTTAATTTCTTTTTTACTAATTTTTAATTCTATTTATTAAATAATAATTAAATATTTTATTTATATAAAAATAAAAAATACAAATAAAAAAAAAAAAAGTTCATTGTTTATTTAATATATATATATATATATTTTAATTATTTTAAATTTTAAATTTATTAATTTTTTATTTTATTAATTAATTACTATATAAAATTTTTTTATTTTACTGGAATAATTTAATGGGATTCTTACAAATACATTTTTTTTTTATTTATATCTACACCATGTTTTGTTTATTATTCTTATAATTATTATTTTACTACTTTCACTAGCCATAAATATATAGAATGTTAACTGCTATATCCATTTAGGATTTATATTTTTTAAATATTTTATTAAATATTTATTTCCACTTTCACATGCTTAATTTAACGGTTTTCTTTCTTGTTTATTTTTTTGAATTATATCTACTCTATGTTCTATTAAAAATTCTACAAAATCTGTATTTCCACTCCCACAGGTATTAAATAAAGGTGATTTACCATTTTCATCTTCTTTGCATATATTTGCTCCATGTTCTTCCAAATATTCAACTAAATCTTTTTTACCACTTTGCGAGGCCTTAAATAATGGTGTTTCACCATCCTTATTTTCTTTATTTATATCTACCCCTTTTTCTATTAGGTATTCTACTAAATCATTTGCTCCTAATTCAATTGCCCTATATAATGGTGTTTTACTATATTTATTTTCTTTATTTATATCTTCTCCATTTTTTATTAGGTATTCTACTAAATCTTTTGCTTTTAATTCAATTGCCTTAAATAATGGTGTTTTACCATTCTTATTTTCTTTATTTATATCTGCTCCTTTTTTTACCAAGTATTCTAGTATATATTTATTTTCACTGCTAATTGCATTTAATAATGGTGTTTCACCATCTTTATTTTCTTTATTTATATCCGCATCATTTTCTACAAAGTATTCTACTAAATCTTTATTCTTACTAATAATTGCTATTAATAATGGTGTTTCACCATTTTCATTTTCTTTATTTATATCTGCTCCATTTTTTACTAATATTTCTATTATATCATTACTTTTTAATTCACATGAATAAAATAATGGTGGATATTCACTTCCTTTATTTACATCTGCTCCTTTTTTTACTAAATATTCTACTAAATCTTTATTTTCGCTTTTACAGACCTCAATTAATGGGGTTTTACCATTTTTACTTTCTTTATTTATATCTGCTCCTTTTTCTACTAAGTACTCTACTAAATCTTTTTTTCCAGTTTCACATGCATTAAATAATGGTGTTTCACTATTTTTATTTTCTTTATGTATATCTGCTCCTTTTTCTACTAAGTATTTTACTAAATCTATATTTTCTCTTCTAATTGCTATTAATAATGGTGTTTTACCACCTTCACTTTCCTTATTTATAATGGCTTCATGTTCGACTAAATATTCAACTAAATCTTTATTTCCACTTGAGCATGCATAAAATAATGGTGTTTCACCATTTTTATTTTCTTTATTTATAACTGCTCCATGTTCTACTACTAAGTATTTTACCAAATCTTTATTTTCACTTTTACAGGCATAAAATAATAGTGTTTCACCATTTTTATTTTCTTTATTTATAACTGCTCCATGTTCTACCAAATATTCAACTAAATCTTTATTTCTACTTTTATATGTGTTGTATAATGGTGTTTCATTAATGTCATTTTCTTTATTTATATCTGCTCCATTTTCTACTAAGTATTTTACTATATCTTTATTTCCCCATCTACATGCATAAAATAATGGTGTTTCACCATATCTATTTTCTTTATTTATATCTGCTCCATGTTCTACTACTAAGTATTTTACCAAATCTTTATTTCCACTTTTACAGGCATAAAATAATAATGTTTCACCATTTTTATTTTCTTTATTTATAACTGCTCCATGTTCTACCAAATATTCAACTAAATCTTTATTTCCACTTGAGCATGCGTTGAATAATGGTGTTTTACCATTTTTATTTTCTTTATTTATAACTGCTCCATGTTCTACTAAATATTCTACTAAATCTTTATTTCCACTCTCACATGCGTCGAATAATGGTGTTTCATTAATGTCATTTTCTTTATTTATATCTGCTCCATGTTCTACTAAGTATTCTACTAATTCTTTATTTCCACTTTCAATTGCCTTAAATAATGGTGTTTCACCATCTTCATTTTCTTTATTTATATCTGCTCCATGCTCTATTAAATATTCTACTAAATCTTTATTTCCACTTTCACATGCATAAAATAATGGTGTTTCACCATAATTACTTTCTTCATTTATATCTGCTCCATTTTCTACTAAGAATTCTACTAAATCTTTATTACCACTTTCACACACATCAAATAAAAGTATTTCACTCTCTTTATAAAATATTTTTTTTGTATCTACTCCATGTTTTACTAAAAATTTTATCAAATTTTCATTCACATATTCAACTGTATATGTATCGATTATAAATTTATTTAATTAAAATCAACTATGTAATACAAAATATAAATATTTATAATTATATATAAGACAATTTGAATAAAATAAAAAAAAAAAAAAAAAAATAGAATTAAAATTTAAAAAGGGATATTCAATCTATTAAAAAAAAAAAAAATTATGTCCGAAACAAAAAAGAAATATTTTATATTTTATAATATTCTTATATTTTCTATTTTTAATATTAAATTATTAATTATATTATAATAAAAATTTTTAAAATTTTTAAAAATATTAATAATTAAAATTTTATTAATTATAATTATTATAACTATAAAAATAATTTAAAAAGTTAATTCTATTTAAATATTATTGTTAGAATATGTGAAATATGAGTTTAAATGTATTAAATGTAGTGTATGTAATGTAATGTATGATCCACAATGTATTAATATATAAGCATGTAAATTTACTAAATTTACAATATTTGTTAACTCTTAATCATAAAATATATTAATAAAGTTGACATAATTATAAAACCTAAAATAAAGATTTCTAAGAAATATTAAAGTTAATTCTATATAAAAAAATAAATTTAATTATATATATTTCATTTTTTTTCTATTTTTTTTTTTTTTTTTTTATTTTCTATTCAATTTTATATTCTTTTAAACAAAAAAAAAAAATTTAAAAAAATTAAAAAATAGAAATAAAAAATATTAATAAAAAAAAGGAATTAAAGAAATATTTAAAATATTAATCCAAAAGGCCATCCCTTGACAGCATATTGGACAAAACCTCTGCGATACTACGCTACAACTTAAATCATAGGCACTGATGATATTATGTCCTCATGCCAATGATTACACCCACTGGAAGGAGTAAATGGTTTCTATTCCAATGCTCGTGATCAATGGAGATATATGTAGGAATGTATATAGGGGAATACAGCCCAAGGCAGATGTGTATCGACGTGTGGAGGAGGGGCGATGCTATTCTAGTATGATAGTAAATATCACACTTAACAGTTATATCTGTTATGGTTATGGTCATAATGGGAGATGGTTACTCCTTATGTATGTCTAAATTTTATTTTTTATTTTTTATTTTTTATTTTTATTTTTTTTTTTTAAAAAAAATTTTAATATAAAATAAAGTTTTTAAAATTTTGAAAATTTTATTTTATTTTATTTTATTTTATTTTATTTTATTTTTCTTTAAATAAAATCACGTGAACATAAATATATGTATATTTAGTAAGGAGGTGCATTTCGCAAAATTTACATAAAAAGTTTCATTTCGCAAAAATATTTTATAAAGTTAATAAATAAATAAATTAATAATAAAACAAATAAATAATATATATAATTTAAATAAATAACTAAATAAATATAAATAAATAAATAAAACTATAATGAATAAATAAATTTAAAATTTAATTTTTTTTAAAAAAAAAAAAAAAAATATATATATATATATATATATATAATAAATATACATTGTAAATGTTCATAAGCTTTAAAAAAACAAAATATTTTATTACACATTTTAAACGTTTTATCATGTTTCAATAAAATTATATATGATTAATAATAATTTTATATATATATATATAAATAAGTTATTAATAATTTAAAAGAAGTAAAGGATAATAATTTAAAATATAACTATTAAAATTAAAATATAATTATTAAAAAGATTAAAAAATAATATCTAAATAATTTAATTGATCAATTTTACATCTATTAAGCCCTTGCGCAGTATTTTTAAAAAAAAAAATCTTAAATTATTAATAAATTTTTTTAATATAAGAAATATTTATAAATAACAAGTAAAAAAAAAAAAAAAAAAAAAAAAGATGAAGACATCATAAAAAAAGGGAGTTAAAAGTAGCACAAAGTTAGGATGAATTTTAGGAGGTATCTATTTTTTTTAATTTTTTTTTATTTTTTATTTTTTATTTTTTATTTTATATTTTATATTTTTTATATTTTATATTTTATATTTTATATTTTATATTTTATATTTTTTTATTTTTTATTTTATATATTTTTTTTATTTTTTATTTTATATTTTTTATTTTATATTTTATATTTTATATTTTATTTTATATTATTTTTTATTTTTTATTATTTATTTTTAAATTTTTATTTTTTTTATTATTTATTTATTTTATTATTTATTTATCTATTTATTAAAATTTTGCGAAATGAAACTTTTCCGAAATGAAACTTTTGCGAAATGACACACACTCATATTTAGCATAATAATTCAATAAACTCTATATCATGAACATATATATTAACAATAGAGCTAAGATATATATATCCCACATATCTACATAACCAATTTAAATTTTCTATTTTAATCTTTTTGAATGATAAAAAAAAAATTAAAAAAATAAATAAAATAAAATGATATTATATATACTATTTTAAAACTTATTTATTAAATAATAATTAAATAATTAAATTAGTAAATTTTTATATTTATTTGATTTTTATTTTATTAATATTTTACTATATATAAAAATTTTATTATACGTGCATAATTCAATAATTTTATTCAATATTTAAGGATTTTATTTAATTTATATATAAGCCATGTTCTATTAATTTTCTACTTTTTCTTTTTTACAACTTTCAAAGACTTTAAATATTTTGTATATCATAATTTCTTTCTGTGAATCAAATAAAATAATGGCTTTTGACCATATATATTTGTTTTATTTATATCTGCTCCATGTTGTACTAAGTATTCTATTAAATTTTCTTTTCCTCTTTTACATGCATTGAATAATGGTGTTTCCCTATTCCATTTTGATTCTTTATTTATTTCTGCTCCATGTTCTACTAATTATTTTACTAAATCTTCTTTTCCACTTATACAGGCATTAAATAATGGAGTTTCACCATATCTACTTTCTTTATTTATATCTGCTCCTTTTTCTACTAATATTTCTACTAAATCATTTTCTTCTAATTCACATGCATAAAATAATGGTGTTTCATCTTTTTCATTTTCTTTATTTATATTTGCTCCATCTTCTACTAGGTATTTCACCAAACTTTTATTTCCACTTTCACATGCATTAAATAATGGTGTTTCACCATATCTATTTTCTTTATTTATATCTGCTCCTTTTTCTACTAAGTATTTTACTAAATCTTTATTTCCACTTTCACAGACATAAAATAATGGTGTTTTACCATCTTCATTTTCTTTATTTATATCTGCTCCATGTTCAGTTAAATATTCTATTAATTCTTTATTTCCACTTTCAATTGCTTTAAATAATGGTGTTTTACTATCTTCATTTTCTTTATTTATATCAGCTCCATGTTCTACTAATTATTCAACTAAATCTTTATTTCCACTTTCACATCCATAAAATAATGGTGTTTCACCATCTTCAGTTTCTTTATTAATAATTTATTCATGCTCCACTAAATATTTAACTAAATCTTTATTTCCACTTCTACAAGTATTCAATAATGGTGTTTCCCTAATACATTTTGTTTCGTTATTTATTACTGCTCCATGTTCTACTGAATATTCAACTAAATCTTTTTACCACTTTGTGAGGCCTTAAATAATGGTGTTTCACTATCATTATTTTTCTTTATTTATATCTGTTCCAATTTTTACTAAGTATTCTGCTAAATCTTTATTTCCACTTTCACAGACATAAAATAATGGTGTTTCCCCAACATTATTTTCTTTATTTATATCTGCTCCATTTTCTACTAAGAATTCTATTAAATCTATATTTACACTTTCACAGGCATCAAATAAAGGTGCTTCCCTGTCCTCATAAAATATTTTATTTATATCAACTCCATGCCTTAATAATAATTTGAATAAATTTATATTCCCATATCCAATTATATAAGTATCAATCCATGAAAAATCATCCCATTTATCCCAATTTAATATAATTTTATACTTCTCTTTGGAAATTTCATAATTTAGATTCTTGGTTGGAGTTTTATTTTTATATAAAAAAAGTAAAAGTTTAATAAATTCATTATCATAGAACTTTGAAATATTAAAAAATTTTTTAATTTCCTTATATTTAAATTTTTTATTAATTCTTTTATTTCAGAAGAAGTAATATATATATCATTTTCTTGATTAGTTGTTAGAGTTTTTAATCTTTTAGAGGTATGTCAATTATCATTATATTCTTCAGATTTAATATTTTTCTTCTTTTCACGGTTATTCATATTACTTGTATTTGATACTGTGGTTTATTATTATTTTTTCTAATTTATTCTTTTCGAAATTTTTTTTTTTTTGTTTAAATAATTATAAAACTATTATTTAAAATATATTTTAAAATATATATTATTATATTTTTTAAATAAAGAAAAAAAAATAAAAATAAAAAAAAAAGAAAATAATACCATGTAATACAGAAAAAAAAAGGAATTCTTTTATATTTATATTTTAAATTCATTTAATTAAAATCAATTCTTTTATATTTATATATTTATATATTTTAAATTATTTTAAATTATTTTATTTTATTTTTATGTATTTTTTATAAGGATAATAAGTAGAAGTATTATTTAATAAAAAAAAATAATAAAATAAAATAAAATGGTTTAAAAAAAAAAGAAAAAAAAAAATTTTTTTTTTTTCATGTTTAATTAACTTTTTAAAAAATCAAAATAAAATTAAATTTATAAAAAAATGTTTCTTTATTGATAACAAAAAAAAAAAAAAAAAAAAAAAAGGAAAAGAAATTTTCAATTTTTTCTGTTTTTTATTTGTATATATATATATATATATATTTTATTTTAATTATTTGTTAACCATGAAAATTATAAGAGACACTACTTTTTGTATATTTATAATAATTTTTATTTCAAAAGGTTTTTTTTTTTTCTTTAATGTATATTTATTAATTTTTCGCATTTCATTTATTTATGGGATTAAAAGTAAAATATAATTGGTTGATTACAGAGTAGTATATTAATTACATTATGACTTGACACTCCAACTCAAATCCTACTTTCTATGTAGCAAAATTTAAGATTTGGTCTAATAATTTTTTATTTCTGCAAGTAAAGAATTTCTAAATTTATTCATCAAAAATATTACTTAGATATTTCGTAAACCCGTAAGCGAGATTATCTTCTGATTTAATATATTTCAACTTTATCTTATTTTCCTTTATAAGGTCTCTTACATGGTAATATTTAATATCTATGTTGGATTTGGTCTAATAATAACGTATTTTTATTATCATTGTATTCTTCAAATTTTGTATCTCTCATATTTACAAGGTTATTCATATTATTTGTATTTGATATTATTTTTCATTAATTTTTTTTTCTTTATTTTCTATTGGAAAATTAATATTTTTATTTTCAATAAATATAAATAAATATAAATAATATTTATTAAAGCTATTGTTTATTTAATAAATGTATTTTTATTTGCTTAAAAAAAAATAATAAAAAGAAAAAAAGAAAAAATCTTAATATTTATATTATAAATTCATTTAATTAAAATAAAATAATTTGAATAAAAAAATAAAAATAAAATTAAAAAGGATATTCAATTTATTAAAAAAAAAAAAAAAAATATAATAAAAATAAAAAATTTTATGCCAGAATTAAATATTTACAAATATTTATATTTATATATACTTATATATTTTTCTATTTTTGAAATTAATTCATTATCTTATAATAAAAATATCAAAATATTATTATTATTATTATTATTATTATTATTATTATTATTATTATTATTATTATTATTATTATTATTATTATTATTATTATTATTATTATTATTATTATTATTATTATTATTATTATTATTATTATTATTATTATTATTATTATTATTATTATTATTATTATTATTATTATTATTATTATTATTATTATTATTATTATTATTATTATTATATAATATTTATAATATTTAACAATCAAGAAAAAAAATATTACACCTTTTTAAATCCTATTAATGTATGTACATTTTGTAAAGGATTAATTATGATAAATAATTCTATATATTTAAATAATTCTTTATTTCCACTTTCACAGATATCAAATAAAGGTATTTTACCATTCTTATAAACTATTTTATTTATATCCACTCCATGTTCTACTATATACTTTAATAAAATTTTATTTTTATTTTCAATTTTACAAGTATACTTATAATTAAAAAAATCAAATTTTATTTTTATTTCCAATTTTACAAGTATATTTATAATTAAAAAAAATCAAACATTTTTAAAGCTAATATAATTTTATATTTATCTTTCGAAATTACTTTATTTAAATCCATGATAGAAAAAAAATGTTTTATTTTTATAGAGAAGAAGTATCCATTTAATAAATTCATTATCATAAAACTTTGAAATAATCAAAAATATTTTTTAATTTCATTATATTATAATTATATATTAATTTTTCATTTTAGAAGAAGCAATATATAAAACATTTTCTTGATTATTTGTTTTTTTATCTTGTTGACTTATTTTCATTATCACTTTATAATTAAGATTTTATATCTCTCATTTTTTAAACAGTTATTCATGCTACTTCTATTTGATACTATGTTTATTATTATTATTATTATTATTATAATTATTATTATTATTATTATTATTATTATTATTATTATTATTATAATTATTATTATTTTTTTATTTTAATATTAATTTTTTTTTCAATAAATATGAATAACAATTAAATTTAAACAACAATTATTTGAGCTATTACTTATTTTATAAATTAATTATTATATATATATATATATATTTTTTTTTTTTAAAAAAAAAAAAAAAGGAATACCTTTATATTAGTTCAATTAATTAAACTACATAATACAATTTATATTTATATTTATATATTAGATAATTAATATAAAGAAAAATAAAAATAAATTTTAATAAGTATATTTAATCTATTTAAAAAAAAAAAAAAAAAAAAAAAAAAAAAATTATGCCAAAAATAAATATATATATGATTTAATCCTTATTTGAGAATTGTTGGAATTAATTATTAAAGTACTATTAATTTATTTATTTATTTATTTATTTATGTATTTATTTATTTAATTTTATTATTATAATTACATATATTTATTAAAGTAAAAAAAAAAATTATACATGATTATATATTTAAAACTATCTAACAACTTATTCACACACTTCTCTTTCTTCAGAGAAATGTTTTATTTTTATGTTATTTGATTATAATTAACTATTTAATTAATTGCTCTTGTGATTAAAATAAACTATTTAATAAATTTTTTTAGGTGTATGTATTATAATTTTTATCAAAAATATAAGTTAATAAACACTTATTTAAGAAATATTAATAACTAGACACATAAATTTACAAAATAAATATTTGTATTTTATAATTATGTCTTTGCTAGAAATATTTTTATTAGAAGATAGAGATATTTTTATTATATGATCAAGAATATATTTTTTCAAATTTAACATTATCACTTAGTTTTATACTTTTTAGAATGTTATAAATATAATTTATTGGTTGTTACAATATTAAGAATAAATTAATAATTATTTTAATAATATGTTATTTTTGACAATTTTTAATAATTATTATTTATAAGGAAATAGCTAATAATTCATTAAGATAATAAAAATAATTTAAATATGCATTATAACATTTATTTATATCTGCTCCATGTTGTATTAAGGATTCTGCTAATTCATAATTTCCACTTTCACAGGCTTTAAATAATGGTGTTTCACCATATATATTTTCCTTATTTATATCTGCATCACGTAATACTAATAATTCAGCTAAATAATTATTTCCACTTCCAATTGCTTTAAAAAATGGAGTTTCACGTTTTTTATTTTCTTTATTTACATCTGCTCCATGTCGTATTAAGCATTCTGCTAAATTTTCATTTCCACTTTCACAGGCATAAAATAATGGTGTTTCACCATTTATATTTTCTTTATTTACATCTGCTTCCTGTTTTACTAAATATTCTGCTAATTTTTGTTCTCTAATTTTACAGATATAAAATAATGGTGACTCACCATATTTATTTTCTTTATTTATATTTGCTCTATGTTCTACTAAGTATTCCACTAAATCTTTTTTTCCACTCATACAGGCATAAAATAATGGTGTTTCACCATATCTATTTTCTTTATTTATATCTACTCCATGCTTTACTAAATATTCTACTAAATCTTTATTTCCACTCATACAGGCATAAAATAATGGTGTTTCACCATATCTATTTTCTTTATTTATATCTACTCCATGCTTTACTAAATATTCTGCTAATTCTTTTTTTCCACTATAACATGCATTAAATAACAATGTTTTACCATTTTTCATTACTTCTTTATATATATCTGCTCCATGTTCTACTAAATATTCTACTAAATCTTTTTTTCCATTATAACATGCATTAAATAATGGTGTTTCACCATATCTATTTTCTTTATTTATATCTGCTCCATGTTCTACTAAATATTCTACTAATTCTTTATTTCCTTTAAAACATGCATTAAATAATGGTGTTTCACCATCTTCATTTCCACTTTCAATTGCCTTAAATAATGGTGTTATACCATCTTTATTTTCTTTATTTATATCTGCTTCATGTTCAACTAAACATTCAATTAATTCTTTTTTTCTACTTTCAATTGCCTTAAGTAAAGGTGTTATACCATCTTTATTTTCTTTATTTATATCTGCTTCATGTTCAACTAAATATTCAATTAATTCTTTACTTCTACTTTCAATTGCCTTAAGTAAAGGTGTTTTACCATCTTTATTTTCTTTATTTATATCTACTCTATGCTCTACTAAACATTCAACTAAATCATTATATCCTCTTTCAATTGCCTTAAATAAAGGTGTTATACCATCTTCATTTTCTTTATTTATATCTACTTCATGTTCTACTAAGTATTCTACTAATTCTTTATTTCCACTTCTAATTGCCTTAAATAAAGGTGTTTCACCATATTTATTTTCTTTATTTATATCTGTTCCATGTTCTACTAAGTATTCTACTAATTCTTTATTTCCACTTTCAATTGCCTTAAATAATGGTGTTTCACCATCTTCATTTTCTTTATTTATATCTACTTCATGTTCTACTAAGTATTCTACTAATTCTTTATTTCCACTATGGCATGCATCAAATAATGGTGTTTCACCATATTTATTTTCTTTATTTATATCTGTTCCATGTTCTACTAAATATTTTACTAAATCTTTATTTCCACTTTCACATGCATTAAATAATGGTGTTTCACATTTTTTATTATTTTTATTTATATTTGCTCCTCGTTTTACTAAATATTCTATTAATTCTTTTTTTCCACTATAACATGCCTTAAATAATGGTGTTTCTCCAACTTTATTTTCTTTATTTATATTTGTTCCATGTTCTACTAAATATTCTACTAATTCTTTATTTCCACTTTTACAGGCTTTAAATAATGGCGTTTCACATTTTTTATTATTTTTATTTATATTTGCTCCTCGTTTTACTAAATATTCTACTAATTCTTTATTTCCACTTTTACAGGCTTTAAATAATGGTGTTTCACATTTATTATTATTTTTATTTATATTTGCTCCTCGTTTTACTAAATATTCTACTAATTCTTTATTTCCACTTTTACATGCGTAAAATATAGGTGCTTCACCGCTCCATCTATTTTCTTTATCTATATCTGCTCTATGTTCTACTACTAAGTATTCCACTAAATTTTGATTTCCACTTTCACATGCATTAAATAATAATGTTTCACCACGTACATTTTCTTTATTTACATCTGCTTCCTGTTCTACTAAATATTCTACTAATTCTTTATTTCCACTTTTACATGCATAAAATAATGGTGTTTCATTAATTTCATTTATTTTATTTACATCTGCTCCTTGTTCTACTAAATATTCAACAGAAACTATATTTCCACTTTCGCAGGCATCGAATAAAGGTATTTTATCATTCTTATAAACTACTTTATTTATATCCACACCATGTTTTAATAAAAATTTTAGTAAATTTTTATTCTTATTTTCAATTGTAAAAGTATCACTTAATGAAAAACTATACCATTTATTCCAATTTATTTTAATTTTATATTTATCTTTAGAAATTTCATAATTTAAGTTCTTGGCAGGAGCTTTATTTTTATATAGTAAAAGTAAATATTTAATAAATTCATTATCATAAAACTTTGAAATTTTAAAAATATTTTTTAGTTCCTTCATATTTGAATTCATTATTAATTCTTTTATTTCAGAAGAAGTAATAGATATATCATTTTCTTGATTATTTGTTTCAGTTTTTAATCTCTTTGACGTATGTCCATTATCATTATATTCTTCAAATTTTATATCTCTCTTCCTTTCACGGTTATTCATATTACTTTTATTTTATATTGTATTTATGAATTTTTTTTTTTTTTTATATTCTATTAAAAATTAATTTTTTATATTCAATTAATATGATTAAATATAAGTAATAATTAATAAATTTATTATTTATTTATAAAATATATAATCATATTTTTTATAATATAAAGATAAAATATAAAGATAAAATAAAATAAAAAAAATAAAAAAAATTAAAAATTAAAAAAAACAAAAGAAAAAAAAAGGAATACCTTTATATTTATATATTATAAATTTATTTAATTAAAATAAAACATGTAATACAAAATATAAATATTTATAATTATATATAAGATAATTGGAACAAAAAAAAAAAAAAAAAAAAAAAATAGAAATAAAATTTAAAAATATTCAATCAATCAAAAATAAAAAATTATTTATTTATGTCCGAAACAAAAAATATATTTATATTTAATATATATTTTTATATTTTCTAATTTTATAATTAATTAATTAATTAATTAATTATCTAATTTTATAATAAAAATTATTAAAAATATTAATAATTAAAATTTTATTTAGTATAATAATTGCTAACTTTCTAAAAACTAATTAATGAAATTAACTCTATTTAAATATAAAATATATATATATATATAGATAATATATAGATAATATAAAGATAATATATAGATTATATATAGATAATATATAGATAATATATAAATATTTTATATTTTCAGTATTGTATATTGTTAGAAAATAAGATTTATATCTTAAAAAAGTCAACTTTATTTATTTATTTATTTATTATAAAGAGTGGTAATTAGTTAATTTTACATGATACATTCAATTTATAAAGTACATTATGGCTTATGCATTACATTAAATACATTACATTTTAATACATTAAACTTAATTCACATATTCTGACATATAATTTAAAAATTTTATAATTATTAACTTAACTTAAATATATTATTTATAATTTCATACAATGTAAAATACAATGTGGCGTATTAAATATATACATTATGTAATTAAAATTGTAACCAATATTGCTAAATTAAATCCTATTAATGTATGTACATTTTGTGAAGGATTAATTATGATAATTCTTATAGGATTGAAATGCACTTAAGATTCATTCTATAATCACAATAATTTAATAATAATAAATAATAATAATAAATAATAATAATAATAATAATAATAATAATAATAAATAATAATAATAATAATAATAGTAATAATAAATAATAATAATAATAATAGTAATAATAATAATAAATAATAATAAATAATAATAATAATAATAATAATAATAAATAATAATAATAATAATAATAATAAATAATAAATAATAATAATAATAATAATAATAATAATAATAATAATAATAATAAATAAATAATAATAATAAATAATAATAATAATAATAAATAATAATAAATAATAATAATAATAATAAATAATAAATAATAATAATAATAATAATAAATAATAATAATAATAATAAATAATAAATAATAATAATAATAAATAATAATAATAATAATAATAATAATAATAACAGTTATCAAAAACAACAATTAACAATAAAAATATAATAAAGTAATCATTTTGTAATAACAAAACAATAATATAAAAATTAAAAAACTTTTTATTTTTTAATTTTTTTTCATTATTATTATTTTTATTTTTTTTTTTTATTTTTTTTTATAATTTGAAAATTTATATTTATTAATTAAATAATAATTAATTAAATATTATTTTCATATATACAAATAAAAATATAAATAAAAATTTTTAATTATAAATATTTATAATTTAAATAATATTTTTATTTTTTTCAATTTTGTATATTTTTAAACTTATTTCCATTTTTTATTTTAATTATCTTTCAATAAAAATTTTTACTTTTTTAATTTTTATTTTTATTTTATTTTCTTTTTCTTTTTATATTTTTATTTTTACTTCATTTATTTGTCCTATTTTTTATATATATTACTTTTTATTAATTTTTTTATTTTATTTTATTTTTTTTTTTTAATGATAAATTGAATAAAATTAATAATAAATAATAAATAATAAATAATAAATAATAAATAATAAATAATAAATAATAAATAATAAATAATAAATAATAATAAATGTAATACAAATATGAATATAAAAATATAAAAAGTAGTTAATGTATATATTTAAAATTTAAATGTATTATCTTTTTAATATTCATTACTATTTATTATTCTTATAATAAAAGGTTATGTTAACTAAAAAAAATTAATATTAAATTAATATTCATATATACTAAACTATATAATCTATTTTACATATTCTTTCTATTTGTGAAAAGAAATAATTCATTCATTATCTTATCTAATAATATATAGCCTTTTAAATATTTTATTATGTAATAATTATAGAAAAAAAAAATTTAAAATTATAAAATTAAAAAAATGTCTTTATTTAAAGAAAAAAAACATAAATATTATTAATTTTATTTAGATAAAATTAAAGTCTTAAAAGATAAATAAATAATTAATAAATAAATAATTAAAATATAAATAATTAACAATAAACAATAAATAATTATGATAATAATAATAATAGAAACTATTGTTTAATAAATTTATTATAAATAAATATTTATTTTTATTTAATAAAAATTTATTAAAAGTTGACAATATTAAATATAGCATTAAAACATAATTACAATGAAGTATATATTCTATGACTAGAATTTTTTTTTTTTTATTTATTATCATATATATTAGAATTTTATAATAAACTTAATTTTTAATCCTATTCTTTTCATACTATTATGAGTATTATTATTATTTTTTTTCTTTTTTAAAATGATTTTTGAAGTATACTTCAATACTAAAAGCGGTTATCAATAAGATAATAACTAATTCCATTTTATTGAATATGTAAAAATTTTTTTATTTTATTTTATTTTTTATTTTTTTTATTTTTTTTTTTTTGAACTGTAAAACAAAAAAAAAATAAAAAGAATAAAAAAAATTCATAAATAAGAAAGTTAATGTCCAATTGTATGACAAAGAAGAAATCGTAATTTATCACTTATTTCTTTAAGAACAACTATAATATAAATTTAAATATTTTAATAACATTTCTTCAATAAAAAGAAATATTGTTAATGGATTTAGTTAATTTACCACACTATCACACTATCTACTTAATAGAAGCTATTTTCTTTGTTTAATTTTATTAAATATTTTTGATAAATAATGGTCTTGGTTCATAATTACTTTAAAATATTTCTCTTTTATTTTCAATATATTATCTTAACTTTTATTTTTTTTATTAACCTTTTATTTTTTTTATAAACTTTTATTTTTATTATATTTTTCTATTTGACCTTTTGATATATATATATATATTTATATATATTAATATTCTTTAGTAATTAAATATAGAGATGGAGATGTATTCTCTTACTATTATAAAAAAAATTAAAAATAAAAATAAAAATAAAAATAAAAATAAAAATAAAAATAAAAATAAAAATAAAAATAAAAATAAAAATAGAAAATAGATATAATAATAATTTATATATACTTATTTTTTTCTTACCTATAAAAATAAAAAAAATTATCTTGAAAATATTGGAAGATGGATGATCATGATAAGTTATATTTAAGTATAATGAAAGATTTAATATTATACTATTAAAATAGTATAGTATTAAACAAGAAAACAAAACAAAGCAAAAAAAAAACAAACAAACAAACAAACAAACAAACATATATCCTAATGTTAAATATATTTTTATATTTCATATCTTAATAAAATAAAATAAATTAAATTAAATTAAAATAATATAAATTAAAATAAAATAAAAACAGCATATTATTATGCTATTTATATATACATATATATTTATATTAGGTAAAATTTGAATAAACTTTAATGATGAATAAGGTTTTAATGGTTAAATGGTGAAAAATAAAATAATCCCACAATTAAATATTTTTCTCCATTTACAACCAATTTTTCTTTATTTATATCTGCTCAAGATTCTAGGAAGTATTCTACTAAATTTTTATTATCACTTTTACATGAATAAAATTAAAAGGATTGACCATCTTAATTTATATAAGAAATTAAAAAATAATATTTATATAATTATTTTCTTTATTTATATTTTTATGATTAATTCATTAACATAAAAAATATAAATTTATTAATAATTAAAATAAAAATTATTATAAAATTTTTTTCAACAAACAAACAAGAAAAATATTTTTATATATATTATTTTAATATATTTTATTTTGATTCATTTTATTATTAAAGTTAACTCTATTTAAATAAAAAAAAATAAAATAAATAAATTTTATTTTTGTATCAACCGATTTTCTTAAAAAGCTCAAAACTTTAAAGTTGTTCTTTTTATGTTCCTTAATTTTATTTTCACCTTCTTCAGATAAGATATCATTTCCCTTTTTATCTTTGTTTGTATATTTCTCCTTTACTTCTTTTATTATATCTTCTATGTTCTTTTCAACGTACTCACTTAATCCAACGCCTTGGAGTTCGAGGATAATATCTTCGTATTATTCATCGAAGTTGTCTTCAGTTAGGACATATTCCATCCTATTAAGAGCTATTCTTGTTGTTCTGGTCATCTTATAAATGTATTTATATATTGCTGATGTTATTTAATGAATTTGTTTATTAATTACAAATTACTAATTACTATTTCTAATTACTAATTACTAAATTATACAAAAAGCATCTAAATACTAATTTCCTAATTCGGATACGTTTCTTATTTACGTATGTGTGTATTCAAGTGTTGTCAATCTTGAATATCCTAATTATACTAAGTTGCTAAATTACTAATTTACCAAATTACTAAATTGTTAAATTACTATGTTACTAAATTGCTAAATTGCTAAATTTCCTAATTAGCTCAGTATTCTAAATTTCTACACAAACTTATAGAGTCAAATGAAACTCTTAGTCTGATAAAAATCTCAATATTTGTTTATAAACTTTATTTATTTGAAGTAAGAGGCTTATTTTTTAAGAAGACATAATTTAATGATATTTATACATACAAAATACATTTGATGGATCATACATATTTCAATACATTAAATACATGTTTCTATATAAAAGAGGCTTATAAAAATAAAAAATTTTTAAAACTATATAAACTACATATTATTATAATATATCCTATTTATATATGATAAATTATTAAATAATTAGAATTATAATAAAAGTTATAATAAAATAAAAATATTAATTAAAGTGTAAATTTTTATCAACTAAAAAATACTAAAATTTCTAACAATTTTGATATATTATATTATTAAAGTTAACTCTATTTAAATAAAAAATAAAATAAAATAAAATAAAATTTATAAAAAATTTAATCCACTTTTTAATTTTTTTTATATATTTACTATTTATTATTATTATTATTATTATTATTATTATTATTATTATTATTATTATTATTATTATTATTATTATTATTATTATTATTATTATTATTATTATTATTATTATTATTATTATTATTATTATTATTATTATTATTATTATTATTATTATTATTATTATTATTATTATATTATTATTATTATTATTATTATTTTATATATATACAAATTTAAAATCTATTTATTAAATAATGATTAAATTTTGGTTTTATTAATTTTTAAATCTATTTAATTTTTATTATAATAATCAATTACTATAAAAAATTTTTTTAATTTTCGCGTATAATTTTATTGGTTTAATTTCATATTCATATTTTTTATTTTATTTTTATCTACTCTATATTCTATTAAATTTACTACTAATTCTTTTTCACTACTTTCACAGACCTTAAATAATTTCCTATATCGTAATTTCTTCTGTTAATCGAATAAATATATGGTAATTCTCTATATTTATTTCTTTTATTTATATCTGCTCCATGTTCTACTAAGTATTTTACTAAATATCTATTTCTACTTTTAATTGCACCAAATAATGGTGTTTCACCATTCCATTTTTCTTCATTTATATCCACTCCATGCTTTACTAAAATTTTTAATAAATTTTTATTCCCATTTTTAATTAGATAATTTTTTTTTTTTCAAAACAATTTTTAATTGTAATGAAAAAAAAAGGTAGTGTATTTGGAGTATAAATTGATGTTGGTGTACCGAGAGAATAAGGTTGTATACCTGGTATATGACTTAATGAACAATTATTCTTTTTTTATAATCTAATATAATTTTATATTTATATTTAAAAATTTCTTTATTTAAATCCATGATAGAAATAAAACTTTTATTTTTATAAAGAAGAAGTATCCATTTAATAACTTTATTATCATAAAACTTTGAAATATTAAATATATTTTTTAATTTCTCCATATTTGTATCCTTTGTATTACTTATTATTTCTTTTATTTCAGAAGAACTTATATATTTATCGTTTTCTTGATTATTTGTTATAGTTTTTAATCTTTTAGATAGATGTATGTTCATTATTATTATATTCTTTAGATTTTATATCTCTCTTTTTAAAACGGTTATTCATTTTACTTGTATTTGATACTTTGTTTATTTTTTTTTTCTTTTTTTTTTTTTTTTTTTTTTTTTTTAATTTTTTATTATTTTCTATAAGAAAATTAAATTTTATACTCAATAAATTTTATACTCAATAAATATAAATAAATAAAAATAATAGTTATTAAATTTATTATATATATATATATAATGTATTAATGCCTTTTTTAAAAAATAAAAAAAATAAAAAAAAAAATGGAAAAAAAAAAAAAAAAAGAATACCATTTTATATATAAATATTTTGAGATTAATAGAATAATTGAAATAAAAGAAAAAATTAAAAAGAATATTAAATTTATTAAAAAAAAAAAATAAATAAAAATAAAATTATGTCTAAATTAAAAAAAATTACGTCCAAAATAAAATTAATATTTATATTTTATATATATTTTTCTATTTCTTATTTTATAATTAATTAATTAATTATCTTATTTTATAATTATTATCATTATTAATATTAGAATAAATTTATTATACAGTAATTGTATCAAAGGTTAAAGGAGAGTAAAATCATACACTAAACATAACCTGTATATATGATCTAAAACAAATAATGTGTAGTAAACATATTTGTATATTTAATAATAATTATTAAATTTTAAATATTAATTTTATATTTTTTTTGAAAATAATTTTTATAATATATTATTAGTTATTCATTATATTAATTATTATATTATAATATTTATATATTTATTTTATATTATATATTAAATTATATATTTATTTTATTTATATATTATTATATTAGAATATAATAATATTCTTATATTTAACTTTAATAGAACTTAAATAATCTTATTTTATATTATATAATATATTATTATGTATTATTTTATATTTATTTTATATTCTTACATATAATATACATTTATTATTTAAATATAGATATTGTATTCTTATATTTATAATTTATATTATATGTTTAAAATGTAATTTCGTTTCGAAAAATTTTTTAAAAAAAGTTAATAAATAAATGAATTAATAATAAAACAAATAAATAATATATGTAATTTAAATAAATAACTAAATAAATATAAATAAATAAATAAAACTATAATAAATAAATAAATTTAAAATTTAATTTTTAAAAAAAAGAAAAATATTTTATACATATATATAATAAATATATATTATATAATAATAATTATTCATTAGAATTAAAGCTTTAAAAAAATAAAATATTTTATCATACATTTTAAACGTTTTATCATGTTTCAATAAAAATATATATGATTAATAATAATTTTATATATATATAAAAATAAGTTATTAATAATTTAAAAGATGTAAAGGATAATAATTTAAAATATAACTATTAAAATTAAAAAATAATTATTAAAAAGATTAAAAAACAATATCTAAATAATAATTTAATTGATCAATTTTACATCTATTAAGCCCTTGCGCAGTATTTTAAAAAAAAAACTTAAATTATTAATAAATTTTTTTAATAAAAGAAATATTTATAAATAATTCAGTAAAAAAAAAAAAAAAAAAAAAAAAAGATGAAGACATCTTAAAAAAAGGGAGTTAAAAGTTAGGATGATTTTAGGTGTTATTTATTTTTTTTATTTTTTAATTTATATTTTATATTTTATATTTTATATTTTATTTTTTTATTAAAATTTTGCGAAATAACACAAAAAATTTTGAGAAATGAAATTTTGGGGAATGCCACACACACTCGAATATAAATACATATTTAGAAAGCAAGCCACATATTGAAGATATTATAAAATCATTAGATTTAAATTTGATTTATGACATTAATTTATGCTTGAATAATAAAAACTAATTTTATATTAAATATTTCATTTTATATCATTTAATTTTCTTAATAATAATCAATTTCTAATAAAATTAATTTAGAAAAGAGTTTTTAGTTATTTAGAAAAAGTAATAATAAATTAAATAAAGATATAACTATATTATTATAATTAAAATATAGTACATAAAAGTCCCGTATATCGAATGTGGTTCATTTCTCCAATTTTTAAAATACAAATTTTCAATACGCCATTTATTTTTAATGGCTTGTAAAATTTTTTGTTAACGCCATAAAAAATTATAATACAATTAATTTTAAAATAAATAAATGTATAAATAAATAAATAGATAAATAAATAAAGAATATAATAATAAAAGTATATAAAATAAAATAAAATAAAATAAATAGTAGAATATGAATATAAAGTACAGATTGAATAAAATAAAATAAAATAAAATAAAATAAAATAAAATAAAATAATATAAAATTAAATAAAATAAAATAAAATAAAATTTTTTATCACTTTTTTATTCGTATATTTATTAATTATTTATTATTATTATTATTATTATTATTATTATTATTATTATTATTATTATTATTATTATTATTATAATTTTTTTTATAAATAAATTTAAATTTATTTATTAAATAATAATCAAATTTTAGTTTTATTAATTTTTAAATTTATTTAATTTTAATTATAATAATAAATTACTATATACAAATATTTTATTATTCGTGTATAATTTATTTGTTTTATTTCATATTCATGCTTTTTCTTTTATTTATTTTATTTATTTTTACGTTACTTTCTATTAAATTTTCTACTAATTCTTTTTTACAACTTTCACAGACTTTAAATAATTTCCTATACAGTAATTTCCTCTATTAATCGAATAAATATATGGTGTTTCACCATCTTTATTTTCTTTATTTATATCTGCTCCATGTTCTACTAAACATTCTACTAATTCTTTATTTCCACTTTCAATTGCTTTAAATAATGGTGTTTTACCATCTTCATTTTCTTTATTTATATCTTTTCCATGTTCTACTAAGAATTTTACTAATTCTTTATTTCCACTTTCAATTGCTTTAAATAATGGTGTTTCTCCATCTTTATTTTCTTTATTTGTATCTGCTCCATGTTCTAATAAGTATACTACTAATTCTTTTTTTCCCCATCTACATGCTTTAAATAAAGGTGTTTCTCCAACTTTATTTTCTTTATTTATATCTGCTCCATGTTCTACTAAATATTCTACTAAATCTTTTTTTCCTTTATAACATGCATTAAATAATAGTGTTTTACCATCTTTATATTCTTTATTTATATCTTCTCCATGTTTTACTAAGAATTTTACTAATTCTTTATTTCCACTTTCAATTGCTTTAAATAATGGTGTTTCTCCAACTTTATTTTCTTTATTTATATCTACTCCATGTTTTACTAAGTATTCGACTAAATCTTTTTCTCCACTATAACATGCATTAAATAATGGTGTTTTACCATCTTTATTTTCTTTATTTATATCTGCTCCATGTTTTACTAAGTATTCGACTAAATCTTTTTTTCCTTCATTACATGCATAAAATAATGGTGTTTCTCCATCTTTATTTTCTTTATTTATATCTGCTCCATGTTTTACTAAGTATTCGACTAAATCTTTTTTTCCTTCATTACATGCATAAAATAATGGTGTTTCTCCATCTTTATTTTCTTTATTTATATCTGCTCCATGTTCTACTAAATATTCTACTAAATCTTTTTTTCCTTTATAACATGCATTAAATAATAGTGTTTTACCATCTTTATATTCTTTATTTATATCTTCTCCATGTTTTACTAAGAATTTTACTAATTCTTTATTTCCACTTTCAATTGCTTTAAATAATGGTGTTTCTCCAACTTTATTTTCTTTATTTATATCTACTCCATGTTTTACTAAGTATTCGACTAAATCTTTTTCTCCACTATAACATGCATTAAATAATGGTGTTTCTCCAACTTTATTTTCTTTATTTATATCTACTCCATGTTTTACTAAGTATTCGACTAAATCTTTTTCTCCACTATAACATGCATTAAATAATGGTGCTTCTCCATCTTTATTTTCTTTATTTATATCTGCTCCATGTTTTACTAAGTATTCGACTAAATCTTTTTTTCCTTCATTACATGCATAAAATAATGGTGTTTCTCCATCTTTATTTTCTTTATTTATATCTGCTCCATGTTCTACTAAATATTCTACTAAATCTTTTTTTCCTTTATAACATGCATTAAATAATGGTGTTTCTCCAACTTTATTTTCTTTATTTATATCTACTCCATGTTTTACTAAGTATTCGACTAAATCTTTTTCTCCACTATAACATGCATTAAATAATGGTGTTTCTCCAACTTTATTTTCTTTATTTATATCTACTCCATGTTTTACTAAGTATTCGACTAAATCTTTTTCTCCACTATAACATGCATTAAATAATGGTGTTTTACCATCTTTATTTTCTTTATTTATATCTGCTCCATGTTCTACTAAATATTCTACTATATCTTTTTTTCCCTTATAACATGCATTAAATAATGGTGTTTTACCATCTTTATTTTCTTTATTTATATCTGCTCCATGTTCTAATAAGTATTCTACTATATCTTTTTTTCCTTCATTACATGCATAAAATAATGGTGTTTCTCCATCTTTATTTTCTTTATTTATATCTACTCCATGTTCTACTAAATATTCTACTAATTCTTTATTTCCACTTTCAATTGCTTTAAATAATGGTGTTTCTCCAACTTTATTTTCTTTATTTATATCTACTCCATGTTTTACTAAGTATTCGACTAAATCTTTTTCTCCACTATAACATGCATTAAATAATGGTGCTTCTCCATCTTTATTTTCTTTATTTATATCTACTCCATGTTTTACTAAGTATTCGACTAAATCTTTTTTTCCTTCATTACATGCATAAAATAATGGTGTTTCTCCATCTTTATTTTCTTTATTTATATCTGCTCCATGTTCTACTAAATATTCTACTAAATCTTTTTTTCCCTTATAACATGCATTAAATAATGGTGTTTCTCCAACTTTATTTTCTTTATTTATATCTACTCCATGTTTTACTAAGTATTCGACTAAATCTTTTTCTCCACTATAACATGCATTAAATAATGGTGTTTTACCATCTTTATTTTCTTTATTTATATCTACTCCATGTTCTACTAAATATTCGACTAAATCTTTTTCTCCACTATTACATGCATTAAATAATGGTGTTTCTCCAACTTTATTTTCTTTATTTATATCTGCTCCATGTTTCACTAAGTATTCGACTAAATCTTTTTCTCCACTATAACATGCATTAAATAATAGTGTTTTTCCAACTTTATTTTCTTCATTTATATCTACTCCATGTTCTACTAAATATTCTACTAAATCTTTTTTTCCACTATGATATGCATTTAATAATGGTGTTTCTCCAACTTTATTTTCTTTATTTATATCTACTCCATGTTCTACTAAATATTCTACTAATTTTTTATTTCCACTTTCAATTGCTTTAAATAATGGTGTTTCACCATATTTATTTTCTTTATTTATATTTGCTCCATGTTCTACTAAATATTCTACTAAATCTTTTTTTCCACAATAACATGCATTAAATAATGGTGTTTCTCCAACTTTATTTTCTTTATTTATATCTGCTCCATGTTCTACTAAATATTCTACTAATTCTTTTTTTCCATTATAACAACATGCATTAAATAATGGTGTTTTACCATCTTTATTTTCTTTATTTATATCTGCTCCATGTTCTACTAAATATTCTACTAAATCTTTTTTTCCACAATAACATGCATTAAATAATGGTGTTTCTCCAACTTTATTTTTTTTATTTATATCTGCTCCATGTTCTACTAAATATTCTACTATATCTTTTTTTCCCTTATAACATGCATGAAATAATGGTGTTTCACCATCTTTATTTTCTTTATTTATACCTGCTCCATGTTCTACTAAATATTCTACTATATCTTTTTTTCCTTCATAACATGCATTAAATAATGATGTTTCACCATCTTCTTTTTTTTTATTTATATTTGCTCCATGTTCTACTAAATATTCTACTAAATCTTTTTTTCCATAATAACATGCATAAAATAATGGTGTTTCACCATATTTATTTTCTTTATTTATATCTGCTCCATGTTCTACTAAATATTCTACTATATCTTTTTTTCCTTCATTACATGCATTAAATAATGGTGTATTACCATACCATTTATTTTCTTTATTTATATCTGCTCCATGTTCTACTAAATATTCTACTAAATCTTTTTTTCCACTATAACATGCATTAAATAACGGTGTTTCACCATTCCGTTTATTTTCTTTATTTATATCTGCTCCATGTTCTACTAAATATTCTACTAAATCTTTTTTTCCACTATAACATGCATTAAATAACGTTGTTTCACCATTCCGTTTACTTTCTTTATTTATATCTGCTCCATGTTCTACTAAATATTCTACTATATCTTTTTTTCCACTATAACATGCATTAAATAATGGTGTTTTACCATCTTTATATTCTTTATTTATATCTGCTCCATGTTCTACTAAATATTCTACTAAATCTTTTTTTCCCCATCTACATGCTTTAAATAATGGTGTTTTACCTTCTTTATTTATTTTATTTATATCTGCTCCATGTTCTACTAAATATTCTACTAAATCTTTTTTTCCACTATCACATGCATTAAATAATGGTGTTTCTCCATCTTTATTTTCTTTATTTATATCTGCTCCATGTTCTAATAAGTATTCTACTAATTCTTTTTTTACCCATCTACATGCTTTAAATAATGTTGTTCTACCATCTTTATTTTCTTTATTTATATCTGCTCCATGTTCTACTAAATATTCTACTATATCTTTTTTTCCTTCATAACATGCATTAAATAATGGTGTTTTACCATCTTTATTTTCTTTATTTATATCCGCTCCATGTTCAGCTAAATATTCTATTAATTCTTTATTTCCACTTTCAATTGCTTTAAATAATGGTGTTTTACCATTTTCATTTTCTTTATTTATATCTTCTCCATGTTCTACTAAGTATTTTACTATTTCTTTATTTCCACTTTCAATTGCTTTAAATAATGGTGTTTCTCCATCTTTATTTTCTTTATGTATATCTGCTCCAAGTTCAGCTAAATATTCTATTAATTCTTTATTTCCACTTTCAATTGCTTTAAATAATGGTGTTTTACCATTTTCATTTTCTTTATTTATATCTTCTCCATGTTCTACTAAGTATTTTACTATTTCTTTATTTCCACTTTCAATTGCTTTAAATAATGGTGTTTCACCATATTTATTTTTTTTATTTATATTTGCTCCATGTTCTACTAAATATTCTACTAAATCTTTTTTTCCATTATAACATGCATGAAATAATGGTGTTTCACCATATTTATTTTTTTTATTTATATTTGCTCCATGTTCTACTAAATATTCTACTAAATCTTTTTTTCCATTATAACATGCATGAAATAATGGTGTTTCTCCATCTTTATTTTCTTTATTTATATCTGCTCCATGTTCTACTAAATATTCTACTAAAGCTTTATTTCCACTTTCACATGCCTTAAATAATGGTGTTTCATATTCGTTATTTTCTTTATTTATATCTGCTCCATGTTCTACTAAATATTCTACTAAATTTTTATTTCCATTTTCGCATTCATCAAATAAAGGTATTTCAAAATTTTTATAAACTACTTCATTTATATCCACTCCATGATTGACTAAAAATTTTAATAAATTTTTATTCCCATTTTCAATTATATAACTTTTTTCCTTCAAATTAATTTTAATATCACTAGAAGAATAAATTGGTGAACTGGGAATATAAGATGGTGTTGTGGGATTATAAGTTGGTGATGTGGGAGAGTAGGATGGAGAAGCGAAACCATAAATTGGTGATGTGGGAGATGAGAATGGAGAAGCGAAACTATAAGTTGGTGATGTGGGAGAATAGCGTGGTGAAGTGGAACTATCTATTGGTGAACCTGATGAATCAATTGGTGGATTATAACTCAATGAAATGTTATCCTTTTTTTCATTATATAATGTAATATTATATTTATCTTTAGAAATTTCATAATTTAAATTCTTGACATGAGTTTTATTTTTATATAGTAAAAGTAAATGTTTAATAAATTCATTATCATAAAACTTTGAAATATCAAAAATATTTTTTAATTCTTCAAAATTTGAATTCTTTATTAATTCTTTTATTTCAGAAGAAGTAATATATTTATTATTTTCTTGATTATTCGTTTCGGTTTTTAATTTTTTAGATGTATGTCCATTATCATTAAATTCTTCAGATGTTATATCTCTCTTCCTTTCACGGTTATCCATATTACGTATTTGATATTGTGTTTATGATTTTTTTTTTTTTTATTTTATTTTATATTCAATGAATATAAATAATAATTATTAAATTTATTATTTTTTTATAAAGTATATAATCATATTTTTTAAAATATAAATAATAAAAATAAAAATTACATATAAAAAAAAAAAAAAAAAAAAAAAGAATACTTTTATAATTATAATATAAATTAATTTAAATAAAATAAATCATATAATACAAAATATAAATATTTATAATTATATAAAAGATAATTGAAATATATATAAAAATGGAAATAAAATTTAAAAAGGGATATTCAATCTATTTATTTTATAATAATTTTAAATTTTCTATTTTTAATATTAATTAATTCATTATCTTATAATAAAAATAATAAAAATATTAATAATTAAAATTTTATTTATAATAATTAAACTCTAAAAATAATTATTGAAGTTATTTCTATTTAAAAAAAAATATATATATTATTTATTTATTTATTTATTTATTTTTTCTTTGTTTTTTTTTATTTTTATTTTTATTTTTATTTATTGTTATTATTATTATTATTAATATTATTATTATTATTTATGTTCTATTCAATTTTTCATTCTTTTAAATAAAAAAATTTAAAAAAATTCAAAAAAAAGAAATAAAAAAATTTTTTTTTAAAAAAAAGGGAATTAAAGAAATATTTAAAATATTAATCTAAAAGGCCAACCCTTAACATCATATTGGAACCAACCTCTGGGATTTTACGCTACAACTTAAATCATAGGTACTGATGATATTATATCCTCATATGTCAATGATTACACCCACTGGAAGGAGTAAATGGTTTCTATTCCAATGCTCGTGGTCAATGGAGACATATGTAATAATATAAAGATAGTTGAATTAATAATATATTATCATTTTAAAATTTTTATCAATAATTCTTTATAAAAAAAAATATGTTTAACTTTATATTTAAATTTAAAAATATATATATATATATATTTATAACACTTTTTAATATATATTATTAATTTTTATTTTTACTTTTTTTTATTTTTTTTTTTTTTCTATTTATAATTTTAAATTTATTTATTAAATAGAAATCAAACAATATATATTTTTACAAAAATAAAAATATAAAAATAAAAAGATTATAATTTAAATATTCTTTTATTTTATTTTCTTTATTTTAGACATTTCTAAATTAATTAAATTTTTATTTTTATAATCAATTACTATATAAAAAGTTTATATTATAAATGTATAATATAATGATTTTATTCCGTATTCCTTGAATCGTGTTTTATTAAATATTATTATTTTTATTTTTTTAGTACTTCCATAGAACTTAAATATATTGTGTTTTAGTTGTTATATCTATATATCATCTATATTTTTTTAATAATATTTTTAGTATAAATTATAAATTACATTTGATAAAAATAATAGTCTCCGAACAAATTAACTACACTATGTGCTCCATATTTTAATAAGTATTCTTTCATATCTTTTTTTCCATGAACCCAAGCAGTAAATAATAATGTTTTACCATTTTTCATTACTTCTTTATTTATATCTGCTCCATGTTCTACTAAATATTCTACTAAATCTTTTTTTCCACTATAACATGCATTAAATAATGGTGTTTCTCCTTCTTTATTTTCTTTATTTATATCTGCTCCATGTTTTACTAAGTATTTTACTATATCTTTTTTTCCATTTTTACATGCATTAAATAAGTTTGATATTAGTTTTCTGTTGTGGCTGATATAACATGATCAGTCTGAATGTGTATCATTTCGCAATGTAGCTTAATATTTTTTTAATTAATTGCCACATTATATAATTTTTTTTAACCAATAATTAAATAAATAATTAAATAAATAATAAAAATCATTTTTGAAATATGTCTTTAAATATTTTATGATAAAATATTTTTAAATAAATAAATAATTAATAAATAAACAATAAATAAATAAATAATAATTAAATAAATAAATATTTTATTTTTCTAATTAAAAAAATTGAATAATTAATATCAATATCAATATTATATAGTTTTTTTTATTTTATTAAAATTTTAATAATAAAATAAAACTAAAAATAAAATATTTTGAATTTAGTGCGTTTCACAATGTGGCGTATTTTTGTATGTGGCTTGTTTTTAATAATTAAATAAATAATAAATATTTTTTTTTTATATATAATTTATTAATATTCAATTATAAAAATAATATTTTATAATTCTTTTTTAATAGAATATATTATTATTTCTTTTGAAATAGTTATTTAAATATATATTTAATTGAAAAAATATATTATTATTTTTTTTAAAATAATAATTATTTACATATTTATTTATGATTTCTAATATTTTTAACATATTTATTTTTTTATTTAATATTTTTTATGTATTGATTTATTTTATTTATTTATATGTTTATTTTTTAAAAGAAATATAAGCCACATTTTGTGAAATGCATCCCGATAAATCTAGTCTAAATATATATATATATATATTTTTTATATTTCTATTTTTAAAATTAATTATCTTATAATAAAAATATTAAAAATATTAATAAAATTTTATTTTTAATTTTTATATAAATATAAAATTTAACTATCACAGAAAAAAAATTTTATCTTTTTAAACTGAAAATTATAACTCTCTAAAAGTAATGAAGTCAATTCTATTTATATAAAATACTATTAAATAAAATTTTTTACTCTTTTGAATTTTTTTTTATTTAGTTTTCATTTATTTAAATTTTTTTTTTTTTTTTTTTTATATAATTTTAAAATCTACTAATTAAATAATCAATAAATAATATTTTCATATAAAAATAAAAATAGATTTATAATTTATAAAATATTTTATTTTTTTAATTTTATTAATTTTTTAATTTATTTAATTTTTATTATAATAATCAATCTTTTAGACGTATGTTCATTATTATTATATTTTTCAGATTTTATATCTCTCTTTTTAAAACGGTTATTCATTTTACTTGTATTTGATACTGTGTTTATTATTATTATTATTTTTTTTAATTTTTTATTATTTTCTATAAGAAAATTAAATTTTATACTCAATAAATATAAATAAATAAAAATAATAGTTATTAAATTTATTATATATATATATAATGTATTAATGCCTTTTTTAAAAAATAAAAAAAAATAAAAAAAAAATAGAAAAAAAAAAAAAAAAAAGAATACCATTTTATATAAAAATATTTTGAGATTAATAGAATAATCGAAATAATAGAAAAAATTAAAAAGGATAATAAATTTATTAAAAAAAAAAAATAAATAAAAATAAAATTATGTCTAAATTAAAAAAAATTACGTCCAAAATAAAATTAATATTTATATTTTATATATATTTTTCTATTTCTAATTTTATAATTAATTAATTAATTATCTTATTTTATAATTATTATCATTATTAATATTAGAATAAATTTCTTATACAGTAATTGTATCAAAGGTTAAAGGAGAGTAAAATCATACACTAAACATAACCTGTATATATGATCTAAAACAAATAATGTGTAGTAAACATATTTGTATATTTAATAATAATTATTAAATTTTAAATATTAATTTTATATTTTTTTTTGAAAATAATTTTTATAATATATTATTAGTTATTCATTATATTAATTATTATATTATAATATTTATATATTTATTTTATATTATACATTAAATTATATATTTATTTAATAATTATATATTATTATATTAGAATATAATAATATTCTTATATTTAACTTTAATAGAACTTAAATAATCTTATTTTATATTATATAATACATTATTATGTATTATTTTATATTTATTTTATATTCTTACATATAATATACATTTATTATTTAAATATAGATATTGTATTCCTATATATATAATTTATATTATATGTTTAAAATGTAATTTCGTTTCGAAAAATTTTTTAAAAAAAGTTAATAAATAAATGAATTAATAATAAAACAAATAAATAATATACGTAATTTAAATAAATAACTAAATAAATAAAAATAAATAAATAAAACTATAATAAATAAATAAATTTAAAATTTAATTTTTAAAAAAAAGAAAAATATTTTATACATATATATAATAAATATACATTATATAATAATAATTATTCATTAGAATTAAAGCTTTAAAAAAATAAAATATTTTATCATACATTTTAAACGTTTTATCATGTTTCAATAAAAATATATAATTAATAATAATTTTATATATATATAAAAATAAGTTATTAATAATTTAAAAGATGTAAAGGATAATAATTTAAAATATAACTATTAAAATTAAAAAATAATTATTAAAAAGATTAAAAAACAATATCTAAATAATAATTTAATTGATCAATTTTACATCTATTAAGCCCTTGCGCAGTATTTTTAAAAAAAAACTTAAATTATTAATAAATTTTTTTAATAAAAAGAAATATTTATAAATAATTCAGTAAAAAAAAAAAAAAAAAAAAAAAAGATGAAGACATCTTAAAAAAAGGGAGTTAAAAGTTAGGATGATTTTAGGTGTTATTTATTTTTTTTATTTTTTAATTTATATTTTATATTTTATATTTTATATTTTATTTTTTTATTAAAATTTTGCGAAATAACACAAAAAATTTTGAGAAATGAAATTTTGGGGAATGCCACACACACTCGAATATAAATGCATATTTAGAAAGCAAGCCACATATTGAAGATATTATAAAATCATTAGATTTAAATTTGATTTATGACATTAATTTATGCTTGAATAATAAAAACTAATTTTATATTAAATATTTCATTTTATATCATTTAATTTTCTTAATAATAATCAATTTCTAATAAAATTAATTTAGAAAAGAGTTTTTAGTTATTTAGAAAAAGTAATAATAAATTAAATAAAGATATAACTATATTATTATAATTAAAATATAGTACATAAAAGTCCCGTATATCGAATGTGGTTCATTTCTCCAATTTTTAAAATACAAATTTTCAATACGCCATTTATTTTTAATGGCTTGTAAAATTTTTTGTTAACGCCATAAAAAATTATACAATTAATTTTAAAATAAATAAATGTATAAATTAATAAATAAATAGATAAATAAATAAAGAATATAATAATAAAAGTATATAAAATAAAATAAAATAAAATAAATAGTAGAATATGAATATAAAGTACAGATTGAATAAAATAAAATAATATAAAATTAAATAAAATAAATAGTAGAATATGAATATAAATTACAGATTGAATAAAATAAAATAATATAAAATAAAATAAAATAAATAGTAGAATATGAATATAAATTACAGATTGAATAAAATAAAATAAAATAAAATAAAATAAAATAAAATAAAATAAATAGTAGAATATGAATATAAATTACAGATTGAATAAAATAAAATAAAATAAAATAAAATAAAATAAAATAAAATAAAATAAAATAAAATAAAATAAAATAAAATAAAATAAAATAAAATAAAATAAAATAAAATAAAATAAAATAAAATAAAATAAAATAAATTAAAATAAATAAATTAAAATAAAATTTTTTATCACTTTTTTATTCTTATATTTATTAATTATTTATTATTATTATTATTATTATTATTATTATTATAATTTTTTTTATAAATAAATTTAAATTTATTTATTAAATAATAATCAAATTTTAGTTTTATTAATTTTTAAATTTATTTAATTTTTATTATAATAATAAATTACTATATACAAATATTTTATTATTCGTGTATAATTTATTTGTTTTATTTCATATTCATATTTTTTATTTTATTTATTTTTATGTTACTTTCTATTAAATTTTCTACTAATTCTTTTTTACAACTTTCACAGACTTTAAATAATTTCCTATACAGTAATTTCCTCTATTAATCGAATAAATATATGGTGTTTCACCATCTTTATTTTCTTTATTTATATCTGCTCCATGTTCTACTAAATATTCTACTATATCTTTTTTTCCACTATAACATGCATAATATAATGGTGTTTCACCATATTTATTTTCTTTATTTATATCTGCTCCATATTCTACTAAATATTCAACTAAATCTTTTTTTCCATTATAACATGCGTAAAATAATGGTGTTTTACCATCTTTACTTTCTTTATTTATATCTGCTCCATGTTCTACTAAATATTCTACTATATCTTTTTTTCCACTATAACATGCGTAAAATAATGGTGTTTCACAATATTCATTTTCTTTATTTATATCTGCTCCATGTTCTACTAAATATTCTACTAATTCTTTATTTCCACTTTCACATGCGTTAAATAATGGTGTTTCACAATATTTATTTTCTTTATTTATATCTACTCCATGTTCGACTAAATATTCTACTATATCTTTTTTTCCTTCATAACATGCTTTAAATAATGGTGTTTCATATTCTTTATTTTCTTTATTTATATCTGCTCCATGTTCTACTAAATATTCTACTAATTCTTTATTTCCACTTTCACATGTATTAAATAATGGTGTTTCATATTCTATATTTTCTTTATTTATATCTACTCCATGTTCTACTAAATATTCTATTAATTCTTTATTTCCACTTTCAATTGCTTTAAATAATGGTGTTTCACCATATTTATTTTCTTTATTTATATCTGCTCCATGTTCTACTAAATATTTTACTAAATCTTTTTTTCCCCATCTACATGCATAATATAATAGTGTTTCACCGTCTTCATTTTCTTTATTTATATCTGCTCCATGTTCTACTAAATATTCTACTATATCTTTTTTTCCTTCATAACATGCTTTAAATAATGGTGTTTCATATTCTTTATTTTCTTTATTTATATCTGCTCCATGTTCTACTAAATATTCTACTAATTCTTTATTTCCACTTTCACATGTATTAAATAATGGTGTTTCATATTCTATATTTTCTTTATTTATATCTACTCCATGTTCTACTAAATACTCTATTAATTCTTTATTTCCACTTTCAATTGCTTTAAATAATGGTGTTTCACCATATTTATTTTCTTTATTTATATCTGCTCCATGTTCTACTAAATATTTTACTAAATCTTTTTTTCCCCATCTACATGCATAATATAATAGTGTTTCACCGTCTTCATTTTCTTTATTTATATCTGCTCCATGTTCTACTAAATATTCCACTAAATCATTTTTTCCATTATAACATGCGTAAAATAATGGTGTTTTACCATATTTATTTTCTTTATTTATATCTACTCCATGTTCGACTAAGTATTTTACTATTTCTTTATTTCTACTTTCAATTGCTTTAAATAATGGTGTTTTACCATATTTATTTTCTTTATTTATATCTACTCCATGTTCGACTAAGTATTTTACTATTTCTTTATTTCCACTTTCAATTGCTTTAAATAATGGTGTTTTACCATTTTCATTTTCTTTATTTATATCTTCTCCATGTTCAACTAAGTATTCTATTAATTCTTTATTTCCACTTTCAATTGCTTTAAATAATGGTGTTTCACAATATTTATTTTCTTTATTTATATCTACTTTTCGTTTTACTAAGTATTTTACTAATTCTTTATTTCCACTTTCAATTGCTTTAAATAATGGTGTTTTACCATCTTCATTTTCTTTATTTATATCTACTCCATGTTCAGCTAAATATTCTATTAATTCTTTATTTCCACTTTCAATTGCTTTAAATAATGGTGTTTCACAATATTTATTTTCTTTATTTATATCTGTTCCATGTTCTACTAAATATTCTACTAAATCTTTTTTTCCACTATAACATGCATTAAATAATGGTGTTTCATATTCTTTATTTTCTATATTTACATCTACTCCATGTTCTACTAAATATTCTACTATATCTTTTTTTCCACTATAACATGCATAATATAATGGTGTTTCACCATATTTATTTTCTTTATTTATATCTGCTCCATATTCTACTAAATATTCAACTAAATCTTTTTTTCCATTATAACATGCGTAAAATAATGGTGTTTTACCATCTTTACTTTCTTTATTTATATCTGCTCCATTTTCTACTAAATATTCTACTATATCTTTTTTTCCACTATAACATGCGTAAAATAATGGTGCTTCACAATATTCATTTTCTTTATTTATATCTGCTTCATGTTCTACTAAATATTCTACTAATTCTTTATTTCCACTTTCACATGCATTAAATAATGGTGTTTCACAATATTCATTTTCTTTATTTATATCTGCTCCAAGTTCAGCCAAATATTCTATTAATTCTTTATTTCCACTTTCAATTGCTTTAAATAATGGTGTTTCATATTCTTTATTTTCTTTATTTATATCTGCTCCATGTTCTACTAAATATTCTACTAATTCTTTATTTCCACTTTCACATGCCTTAAATAATGGTGTTTCATATTCTTTATTTTCTTTATTTATATCTGCTCCATGTTCTACTAAATATTCTACTAAATTTTTATTTCCACTTTCGCATTCATCAAATAAAGGTATTTCAAAATTTTTATAAACTACTTCATTTATATCCACTCCATGATTGACTAAAAATTTTAATAAATTTTTATTCCCATTTTCAATTATATAACTTTTTTCCTTCAAATTAATTTTAATATCACTAGAAGAATAAATTGGTGAACTGGGAATATAAGTTGGTGATGTGGGAGAATAGCGTGGTGAAGTGGAACTATCTATTGGTGAACCTGATGAATCAATTGGTGGATTATAACTCAATGAAATGTTATCCTTTTTTTCATTATATAATGTAATTTTATATTTATCTTTAGAAATTTCATAATTTAAATTCTTGACATGAGTTTTATTTTTATATTGTAAAAGTAAATATTTAATAAATTCATAATCATAAAACTTTGAAATATCAAAAATATTTTTTAATTCTTCAAAATTTGAATTCTTTATTAATTCTTTTATTTCAGAAGAAGTAATATATTTATTATTTTCTTGATTGTTAGTTTCGGATTTTAATTTTTTAGATGTATGTCCATTATCATTAAATTCTTCAGATGTTATATCTCTCTTCCTTTCACGGTTATTCATACTACGTATTTGATATTGTGTTTATGATTTTTTTTTTTTTTTTTTTTTTTAAATTATTTTATATTCAATGAATATAAATAATAATTATTAAATTTATTATTTTTTTATAAAGTATATAATCATATTTTTTAAAATATAAATAATTAAAATAAAAATTACATATAAAAAAAAAAAAAAAAAAAAAAAAAAGAATACTTTTATAATTATAATATAAATTAATTTAAATAAAATAAATCATATAATACAAAATATAAATATTTATAATTATATAAAAGATAATTGAAATATATATATATATATATAAAAATGGAAATAAAATTTAAAAAGGGATATTCAATCTATTTATTTTATAATAATTTTAAATTTTCTATTTTTAATATTAATTAATTCATTATCTTATAATAAAAATAATAAAAATATTAATAATTAAAATTTTATTTATTATAATTAAACTCTAAAAATAATTATTGAAGTTATTTCTATTTAAATAAAATATATATATATATAGATAATTATTTATTTATTTATTTATTTATTTTTTCTTTATTTTTTTTATTTTTATTTTTATTTTTATTTTTATTTATTTTTTTATAATTATTATTATTATTATTATTATTATTATTATTATTATTTATGTTCTATTCAATTTTTCATTCTTTTAAATAAAGAAATTTAAAAAAATTCAAAAAACGAAATAAAAAAAATATTTTTTTTAAAAAAAAAGGAATTAAAGAAATATTTAAAATTTTAATCCAAAAGGTCATCCCTTGACAGCATATTGGAACCAACTTCTGAGATTCTACGCTACATTTAAATCATAGGCACTAATGATATTATGTCCTCACACCAATGAACCATTTACGCCCACTGGAAGGAGTAAATGGTTCCTATTCCAATGCTCGTGGTCAATGGAGATATATGTAGGAATGTATAGGGGAATACAGCCCCAGGCAGATATGTAACGACGTATGGAGGGGCGGTACTGTACTAGTATACCAGTAAATATCACACTTAACAGATATATCTATTATGGTTATGGTCATAATGGGAGGTAGGTACTTATTATGTGTGTCAAAATTATATTTTTTAAAAATTTTTTTTTAAAAAAATTTTAATATAAAATAATGTTTTTAATATTTTGAAAATTTTATTTTATTTAATTATTCTTTTCTTTAAATTTTCTATTTTAATCTTTTTGAATAAAAAAAAAAAAATAAAAAAATTAAATGATATTACTTAAAATAATAAAGTTAAAAATAAATATTTAATAATAATAATAATAATAATAAATATTTTATTTTATTTATTTTATTATTAATTATTTTGTTATATTAGTTATTTATTTTGATTATAATATATAATATTTGAATAATGATAAAAAATTATTTTATTTATTTTTTTATTTTGGTTATTTATTATGATTACTTTTGTTATTTATTTTTTTATTTTGGTTATTTGTTTTTATTTTGGTTATATGTTTTTATTTTGGTTATTTATTTTTATTTTGGTTATTTATTTTTTTATTTTGGTTATTTATTTTTATTTTGGTTATTTATTTTTATTTTGGTTATTTATTTTTTTATTTTGGTTATTTATTTTTATTTTGGTTATTTATTTTTATTTTGGTTATTTATTTTTATTTTGGTTATTTATTTTTATTTTTTTTTTATTTTTTTTTTTTTATTTTGATTATTTATTTTTATTTTGGTTATTTATTTTTATTTTGGTTATTTATTTTTATTTTGGTTATTTATTTTTATTTTGGTTATTTATTTTTATTTTGGTTATTTATTTTTATTTTGGTTATTTATTTTTATTTTGGTTATTTATTTTTATTTTGGTTATTTATTTTTATTTTGGTTATTTATTTTTATTTTGGTTATTTATTTTTATTTTGGTTATTTATTTTTATTTTGGTTATTTATTTTTATTTTGGTTATTTATTTTTATTTTGGTTATTTATTTTTATTTTGGTTATTTATTTTTATTTTGGTTATTTATTTCAAAGGAAAATAAATAAATAAATAAATAAATAAATAAATAAATAAATAAATAAATAAATAAATAAATAAATAAATTTAAGAAATAAAATAAAATAAAATAAAATAAATATGAATTTTATCCATTAATCTATATATTATTTCTTAGTAATAATATCAAGATAGTTGAATTATTAATCAATTATGCTAACAAATATAAAAATTCTTTTAGAATTAAATTGAAATGGATAACAATGGAAAAATAACTAAGTTTTATTTATCACAACTTTAATAATAAATAGCATTGAATTGATTTAATTATTAATCAAAAATATAAGTTAATAGAGAGTTATTTTAGAATTTAATAAATAAAAAAAAAATATTTAAATATTGATGGAATATTTCATCGGAAAAAAAAAAAATAATTAATAATAAATATGATATTTTTTTTTGGAAAATGAATGAATGAATGAATGAATGAATAATTTAATTTCTAAATTAAAAATTTATTTATTTTAAATAAAAAAATAAAAAGAATAAATAAAAGGAATACTTTTATATTTATATTTTAAATACGTTTTATTAGAATAAACCATATAATATAAAATATTTAAATAGTCATAATTATATATAAGATAATTGAAATAAAAAAAAAAAAAAAAATAAATAGAAATAAAATTTAAAAAGTGATATTCAATCTACTAAAAAATAAAAAAATAAAAAAAAAAGAAAAAATTTATGTCCATTAATTAAATTATATATATATTTAGATTTATTTTTATTTAATATATTTTTTTCTACCAATAATAACCCATTTGATATAATGTATTCGTTTGATCATCATAGATCACGTGTTATTATACATTTCCTAATATGGAAAAAGGTATGTAATTGTGGCTTGCTGTATCCAACATCTCCAAATCTTGTGGTTCTGTAATAGTCACTTAGAGCGTCGACACCCAAATGGTATGGCATGGGAACACTTTATGTGGCCAACCTGATACACCCTCACTATAAAGTTTATCTGATATTAGTTGCCTGTTGTGACTGAGATAACATGATCAGACTTAATAAGGGATAATCTAAAAAAAAAAAAAAAAAAAAAAAAAAAATTATATATATATATTTTTTCTATTTCAATGCTTAAAATTATTTTATAATAAAAATATTAAAAATATTAATTATTAAAATTTTTTATATATATAAATAAAAAATTTAACCATCAAAGAAAAAATATTTTATCTTTTTAACCTGATAATTATAACTCGCTAAAGTAATAAAGTCAACTCCATTTATAAAAAACTATTAAATAAAATTTTTTTACTCTTTTAAATTTTTTTTATTTAATTATCATTTATTTTAATTTTTTTTATTTTATATAATTTTAAAATCTATTAATTAAATAATCATTAAATAATATTTTCATATAAAAATAAAAATAGATTTATAATTTATAAAATATTTTATTTTTTTTTAATTTTATTAATTTTTTAATTTATTTAATTTTTATTATAATAATCAATTACTATATAAAAAGGTTTTATTGTTTTGTGTTTTATTGGTTTTATTCCATATTCTTTTTTTTTTATTTACATCTGCTCTATGTTCTACTACTATGTATTCTACTAAATCTTTATTTCCACTTTGACATGCATCAAATAGTGGTGTTCTTCCATATTTATCTTCTTTATTTATATCTGCACCATGTTCTATTAAGTATTCTACTAAATCTTTGTTTCCACAATAGCATACATGAAATAATAATGTTTCACCCTTCCATTTTGCTTCTTTATTTATATCTACACCTTTTTCTACTAAGTATTTTACTAATTCTTTATTTCTACTTTGACATATATTAAATAATGGGATTTCATTTATTTTATTTACTTTATTTATATCTGCTCCATGCTTTACTAAATATTCAACTAAATTTTTTATTTCCACTTTTACATGCTTTAAATAATGGTGTTTTGCCATCTCCATTTTCTTTATTTATATCTGCTCCATGCTGTACTAAGTATTCTACTAAATCTTTATTTCCACTTTTACATGCATCAAATAATGGTGTTCTACCACTCCATATTTCTTCTTTATTTATATCTTCCCCATGTTCTATTAAATATTCAACAAAATCTTTATTTCCACTTTCACAGGCATCAAATAAAGGTATTTTACCATTCTTATAACCTACACTCTTTATATCTACTCCATGTTTTACTAAAAATTTCAATAAATTTTCATTTCCATTTTCAATTATATAAGGATCACTCAATGAAAAATCATACCATCTTTTTAAATCTAATATAATTTTATATTCATCTTTAGAAATTTCTTCATTTAAATCCATGATAGAAATAAAACTTTTATTTTTATAGAGAAGAAGAATCCATTTAATAAATTCATTATCATAAAACTTTGAAATTTTAAAATTTTTTTTTTTTTTAGTTCCTCCTTATTTGAATTCTTTACTAATTCTTTTATTTCAGAAGAAGTAATATATTTAACATTTTTTTTGATTATTTATTTCGGTTTTTAATCTTTTAGATGTATGTCCGTTATCATTATGTTTTTCAGAATTTAAATTTCTCTTCTTTTCACGGTTATTCATATTACTTGTATTTGATTTTGTGTTTATTTTTTTTTTTTTTTTTTTTTTTTAATATTATTTTTTATTCGAAAATTAATTTTTTTATATCCAATAAATAAAAAATAAATATAAATAATAATTATTAAAGTTATTATTTTTTTATTAAATATAAAATCATATTTTTTAAAAAATAAAATAAAAATATATATATATATATCTATATTTATATTATAAGTTCATTTAAATAAAATAAAATACATAATGTGGCGTATTAAACATATATATCATGTAATTAAAATTGTAACCAATAATGTTAAATTAAATCCTATTAATGTATGTACATTTTATAAAGGATTAATTATGATAAATAATTCTTTAATTAAATAATTAAAAAAAAATTATAGTCACGTCACCAATAACTGTTAGAAATATAAAGAGAATTAATTTGAAATAGATCAATATTTATTGCTTATTGCTTTATTATTTTTCTTTAAATCGTTAATGTCGAATTTACATAACAAGATTTTAATATAATACACATGTAATTTTCAAAATTTTTAAATTTGTAATTACCATATATATGTATATATATATTGTATATTAATACTATTTTTTTTTTTTTTATTTTATAGAGTTTTTTTTTTTTTTTTTTTTTTTTTTTTTTTTTTTTTTTTTTTTTTTTTTAATGAAATAATATATTAAAAGAATTGTTATATTTCATAATATGAATTTTAATAATATAAATAATTATTTTTTAATAATTATTTTTATTATTAAAATTAATAAAGATAAAATTATATTGACATATTATCTAAAACGAAGTTTAAATTTTTTAACTTTTTTTAAGATATTTAAATTCTTTATTTTTTATCTTTTTAAAGATATTTTAATATTTTTTTTCTTTATAGCAAAAAAAAAAAAAAAAAAAAAAAAAAAAAAATTTTTATATATATTGTATATTTATAAAATTTTTATAGTATATATATGTATACATTTTTAATAACTTATTTTTTTATAACTTTTATTAGTAATATTTTTTTTATTTGAAACTTTGATATTCATAATAATATATAATATATTTATAATGAATTTATTCAATTATAATGTTAATATATATATATATATTTATATTTTTTAAAATTAATTGAAGATATGGAAGGAAGTGTATTCTCTTATTAGTTTAAAAAAAAAATTGACAATACAAATAAAAATAAATAATAACTAATATGTAAAAATAATAATAATAATAATATACATATATATATATTTTTTTATTATCGATAGGTATAAAAAAAAAAACTTATCATAATAATATTGAAAGATGAATGACAATGATAAATTATATCTAAATATTATAAAAGATTAAACTATTATGAAATAAATTATAATTTACTTTTTTTTTAATTTTTATTTTTTAAAATTTAATTTTTTTTGTTTATTATTTATTTATTTATTCTTTTATTTACTTGTGTTTCATTATCTTAATTTTCTTTATTTATATCTTCTGCACATTCTATTAAATATTCTATTAATTCAATATTTTCACTTTCAATTGCCTTAGATAATGGTGTCTCGCATTCTTTACTTTCTTTATTTATATCTGCTCCATGTTCTATTAAATATTTTACTAATTCTTTATTTCCAGTTTCACATGCATATAATAATGGTGATTCACCTTCTTTGTTTTCTTTATTTATATCTGCTCCATGTTCTACTAAACATTTTATTAATTCTTTTTTTCTACTTTTAATTGTCTTAAGTAAAGGTATTTCACCAATTTTATTTTCTTTATTTATATCTGCTCCACATTCTACTAAAAATTTTACTAAATCTTTATCTCCACTCATAATTGCCTTAAATAATAGTGTTTCATTGTATTTATCTTCTTTATTTATATCTGCTCCATGTTTTACAAAGTATTGCATTAAATATTTATTTTTACTTTCATAGGCTTTAAATAATGGTGTTTTACATTCTTTATTTTCCTTATTAATATCTGCACCATGTTCTACTAAACATTCTATTAATTCTTTATTTTCAATTTTAATTGCCTTAAGTAAAGGTGTTTCACAATATCCATTTTCTTTATTTATATCAGCTCCATGTTTTAATAAGTATTTTAATAATTCCTTATTTCCACTTTCAATTACCTTAAATAAAGTTGTTTCACCATATTTATTTTCTTTATTTATATCTGCTCCATACTCTACTAAATATTCAACTAAATCGTCATTTTCACTTTCACAGGCTTTAAATAATGGTGTTTCACCTTCTCCATTTTCTTTATTTATATCTGCTCCATGTTCTACTAAATATTCAACTAAATCGTCATTTTCACTTTCAATAGCCTTAAATAATGGAGTTTCTTTGATTTTATTTTCTTTATTTATATCTGTTCCATTTTTTACTAAGTAATCAACTAAATCTTTATTTTCACTTTCACAGGCTTTAAATAACGGTGTTTCACCTCCTATATTTTCTTTATTTATATCTGCTCCATGTTCTACTAAATATTCAACTAAATCTTTATTTTCACTTTCGCATGCATAAAATAAAAGTGTTCTTCCATGTTTATTTTCTTGATTTATATTTGCTCCATGCTCTACTAAGTATTTCACTAAATCTATATTTTCAGTTTCACAAGCTTTAAGTAATAATGCTTCACATCCTTTATTTTCTGTATTTATATCTGCACCATGTTCTACTAAACATTCTACTAATTCTTTATTTCCAATTTTAATTGCCATAAATAAAGGTGTTTCACAATATTCATTTTCTTTATTTATATCAGCTCCATTTTCTAATAAACATTTTAATAATTCCTTATTTCCACTTTTAATTGTCTTAAATAAAATTGCTTCACCATATTTATTTTCTCTATTTATATCTGCACCATGTTCTACTAAATATTCAACTAAAATTTTATTTCTGTTATCAATTGCCTTAAATAATGGTATTTCACCATTATTATTCTGTTTATTTATATCTGCTCCATGTTCTAGTAAGTATTCTACTAAATCTTTATTTCCACTTAAGCATGCATTAAATAATAGTGTTTCACCATTACATTTTTCTTTATATATATCTGATCCATGTTTTACTAAATATTCTACTAATTCTTTATTACCCTTTTTACATGCATCAAATATAGGCGTTTCGTTATTTTTATATTCTTTATTTATATCTACTTTATCTACTTTATGCTCTACTAAGTATTCTACCAAATTTTTATTTCCGCTATAGCATGCTACTAATACTGGTGTTTCACCATATATATTTTCTTTATTTATATTTACTCCATTTTCTACTAAAAATTCTACTAATTCTTTATTTCCACTTCTACATGCCTTAAATAATGGTGTTTCCTCATATTTATTTTCTTTATTTATATCTGCACCAAGTTCTACTAAATATTTAACTAAATCTTTATTTCCATGTTTGATAGCATTAAATAATGGTATTTCATCATTATTATAAACTACTTTATTTATATCCACTTCATGTTTTACTAAAAATTTTAATAAATTTTTATTCCCATTTTCAATTATATAAGTATCAATGAAAAATCGTTCTTTCTTTTAAAATTCAAAATAATTTTATATTTATCTTTAGAAATTTCATAATTTAAATTCTTGATAGGAGTTTTATTTTTATAGAGAAAAAGTAAACATTTAATAAATTCTTTATCATAAATCTTTGATTTATTAAAAATATTTTTTAATTTTTTCAATTTTGAGTTCTTTATTAATTCTTTTATTTTAGAAGAAGTAATATATGAATCATTTTTTTGATTATTTGTTATAGTTTTTAATATTTTAGACATGCATCCGTTATCATTATATTTTTCAGATATTATATCACTCATTTTTAAACGGTTATTCATATTTTTGTATTTGATACTATGTTCATTTTTTTTTTTTATTATAATGTATTCGAAAAATAATTTTTTTTATATTCAATAAATAAAAATGAATGTAAATAAATAAAAATGAATGTAAATAAATAAAAATGAATATACATAAATATAAATAAATATAAATAAATATAAATAAATATAAATAATAATTACTAAAGCTATTATTTATATGTTATTCATATATAATCGTATCTTTTTTATAAATAAAAATAAAAAAAAAAAAGGAATACCTTTAATATTTATATTCAAAATTCATTTCATTAAACACTATTATAAAAGTTATATTTATATATAAAGAAATTGGAATAAAAATATTATGTCCAAAATTAAAATAGACATATAATTATATTTAATTATATATATATTAATTTATATTTAATATAATTTTTTTTTTTTTTATTTCCATTTTTTATTTTAATTATCTTTTAATAAAAATATTTAAAATATTATTAAATAAAATTTATTAATTATAACTCTATAAACTGAAATTAAACTCTTTAAATTAAAAAAAAAAAAAAAAGACATAAAATAAATATTTAAATCATTTTTTTTATTTTATTTATTTACTTATTATTTATTTTTTATTATTATTAGTATGTTTTTTTAAAATTTTAAAATTTATTTATTAAATAATCATTAAATAAATATAATAATATTAAAATAAAAATAAAAATAAAATTAATAAAATAAAAAAAAAAATAAAATAAAAAAGATTACATTTATATTTATATTGTAAATTCATTTAATTAAAATAAACACTATAAGTTAAAATATAAATATTTTTAATTATATAATTATATATGATATTAAAATTTTAACCTATTCTGTAATATTTAATCATAATTATTAAATATTCAAATTTAATGTCTCTTTTTTTTTCTCAATAATAATAATTTGTCAATAATTATTCATATATTTATTCAATATTAATATATATATTATTCATTATAATATGAAATATATTAAATTAAATAGTCAATTTATTCAAAATATATAAAAGTATATTATTATATATAACTTAAATATTCATATATATATTAATAATTATAATATTAAATATATTAAATAGTTAATTTCTTCATAATTATATAATTTCTTATTCATATATTATTCAATATTTATATACATATTATTCATTATAATATGAAATATATTAAATATATTAAATTAAATAGTTAATTTCTTCTAAATATATAAAATAAAAATATTATTATATATAACTTAAATATTCTTATTTATTTTAAAGTTCATTTTAAAAATACAGATAATTCTTTCTATTTTTTATAATATAATGAAATAGTTATAATTAAATTATATATATAGTTGATATTATTTATTATATTCATATATATAATATTAATTATCCTTTAATAAAAATATTAAAAAATTTCAATAATTAAAAATTTATTAATTAAAACACTCTAAAAAACTAATTAAAGAAATTCATTCTTAAAAAAATATGTCTAACTAAATTAATAGTTTATTGGAATATTTAATATATTCATTATTAAAAAATTTGAAATTAAAATAAATTTTATACTATATATAAAAAGATATAAAATAATAAAAATAATACATAGAAACAAAACATAGAATAAAATATATAATGTAAAAATAGAAAGTTCATATTTAAATATAATTAATAATTAATATTAATATTATTCTTTTTATTTAATTAATATTTATATTATTATTTTATTTAAATATTAATTATATTTAAATATGAAATTTTTTAATTTACATTTTATATTTTATTCTTATTTTTAATTTTATTTATTTAGTTTTTGATTAATATTATGCTTTATTGGTTTTATTATTATTATTATTATTATTATTATTATTATTATTATTATTATTATTATTATTTTGATTGTTTTTACTTAGTTTCATTATATTATAATTAATTCAAGTTTAGATTTTTAACTTTATTTCAAAATTCTATAAATATAATTATTTTAAATATATTTTTACTTTATTTATAATTTTTTTTCTTTTTTTTCTTTTTTTTTTTTTTTAAAAAAAAAAATTTAATAATAAAAATTGTTTATTATTGTTATTATTATGTACAAGTATAATAACAATATTTTTAATATTATTGTAATTTTAAAAAATATTATATATATTTCTATTTAAAACAATATTTATTTCTATTTTATATAGTTACAATATTATAAAACCAAATGAGAACCAATAATTCTATTTTTTTTTTTTTTTTATATGATTAAATAATTTAAAATACATAATTATATCATATATTACCATTATTATAATTACATTTAATAATTATATTTTAAAAAAAATCTTTAAAATACTTCTTTATCACATATATATGCATATATATTGTATATTAATACTATTTTTATATATATATATATATTTAATGAAATTATATATTTAAAAAATTGTAATATTTCATAATATGGATTTTAATAATAAAAATAATTATTAAAAAATAATTATTTTATTATTAAAATAAATGAAGATAAAATTATATTGACATATTATCTAAAACAAAGTTTAGATTTTTAAATCTTTTTTATAGATATTTAAAATCTTTATAACTTTTAACAAAAAAAAAATATATTTTATATATGTAGTATATATATATAAAATTTTTACACTGAGAAATTTATTAATAACCAGTAAATTTAGGTGTTATTGAATAAGTAATAATATGAAATATAATTATAATATATATATATTATCTTTATTTTAAAAGAAAATTATGAATAAAATTAATTATTAATTAATTAATAATTAATCTTAATAATGTTTATCTATCAAAAGTTAATATTTTTTTTTTTTTTTTTTTTTTTTTTTTTATAAAAAAAATATATTTAATTACTTTTTTAATTCCTTTTTTAATTTCTAAAAATCAAAAAAAAAAATTTTTTTTTAATAAAATATACAAAGAAAAGAAATAACTTAATTTTGATTTATAATATAAAAATATATAATTTTATTATTTTTTTTAATTTTATACTTTTATCAATATTTATAATTAGTTTAGATTCAATTATATATATTTTTTTGTGTATTTTTATTTCTTTAAATTTTAAGCATTATATATGGAAATGATTCTCTGTGAGAATTAAATTAAATCGAATTACTTTATTTATATCTATACCTTGTTCAATTAATTATTTAACTATTTGATTTTTTTTTTTTTTTTTTTTTTTTTTTTTTTTTTAACTTTTACATGAATCAAAATAGGGCTGTTTCACTATAAGTACTTTCTATTGATATATTTACTTCAAGTTCAACTAAATATTATACTTTTTTCTTATTTCTACTTTTTTCCCATATAAAATAATGCTATTTTTATATTGGCATCATTTTTAATTAAGTTTTTTTCTATTTTTTTTTTCTTTTCCAACACAAAATAAAAATGGTTCGTTAGATTGATTTACTTTATTTAGATTGATGCCATGTCCAATTAAATTTTTAGCAATATGTATATATATATATATATATTTTTTTTTTTCATCTTTGAATACTATTCCATAATAATCATGAAAATTTTTTATATTATGATTTGTTGAAATTATATATAGAAATTTAGATATTTGTCAATTTAGGTTACAAAGAATTGATTAATATTACAAAAGTAATCATTTTATGAATTTATTGTTATAAAATTTAATTTAAAAGTTGTTAAAAATTAATATTCAATATTTGGATTTTATCATTTTTTATTAATTTCTTTTAATACAGAAGAAGATATGCATGGGGAATCGTTACAATTTTCTATTAAAAATTTAAATCTATTAAAGGAAATAAAACCTTTTTTTTATATATAGGAACTGGAGAGGCACTCCAAGAAAAAGGGTACTGTTAAAATTCTCAGCAGTACTATGCATGTGAGAGTACCAATGTTGAAACAATCAGTAAGGTCATCCAATAGGGACATTATCTGCCTATATGGAAATGTTGTGACTACCTTTCTTAATATTCCCAATTCCTCTAAGGGAGGAGAGCTGAAACCATGGATGATACACACCTAAAAATAAATTAAATAAAATTTTTTTGATAATAATAAATATTTTATTTAACTTGTTATTTATTTTGTTATTTTACTTATTAATTTATTTTGATATTTTAGTTATTTATTTTGGTTATAATATAATTTAACTTTATAAAATTATATCAAAAATTTTATTTCAAAAAAAAAAAAAAAAAAAAAAATAAATAAATTAATAAATAAATAAAAATATTTTTAAATAATAAATAAATAAAAATATTTTTAAATAATAATAAAAGTAAATTTAATTAATTTTTAGATGCTATGGAAAATAATAATTAAAAACTTTTTTTTTTTTTTTAGATTATCCCAGTGAATATAAAAGTTATTTTCAGAATAAATAAATAAATAAATAAATTAAAAAAAAAATAAAATAAAATAAGAATTTTATTAATTAATACGACTTCTTTGTAAAAAAAAAATCAAGATAGTTGAATTATTAATCAATTATCCCAAACAAATATAAAAATTCTTTTTAGAGTTAAATTGAAATAGATACCAATGGAAAAATAACCTACTTTTATATATTACAACTATAACAATAAAAAGCATTGAATTGATTTAATTATTAATCAAAAATATAAATGAATTGAGAATTATTTTAGAATTAAATAAATGAAAAAAAAAAATATTTAAATTGTTGATGGAATTATTTCATTGGAAAAAATTATAAATAAATAAATAAATAAATAAATAAAAAAATAATAAATAAAAAATAAAAAAATTTTTATGGAAAAACCAAAAAAAATACAATTTAATAATGATAATAAAAAAAAAAAAAATTTAGAAATTAATTTCTAAATTTAAAAAAATTAATTTATTTTATTTAAAAATAACAATAACAACAACAAAAAAAAAAAAAAAAAAAAAAAAAAAAAAAAAAAAAAAAATACAAATTAATAAACTTTATATTTTGATTGGGGATATTAATTTCATTTTTTATTTTTTCTTTTCTTTTCCAATTTTTATAATAACATGCATAAAATAATGATATTTCACTATCTTAATTTTCTCTATATATATTTCTGTTACGTTCTACTAAATATTCAAATAATTCATTATTCCCAATATAGTATGCTACTGCTAATGGTGTAAAACCATAATAATTTTTTTTATTTATATCAGCTCCACGTTCTACTAAAAATTCTACTAATTCTTTATTTCCACTTCCAATTGCCCTAAATAATGGTGTTACACCATTCCATTTATTTTCTTTATTTATATTTGCTCCACGTTCTAATAAATATTTAACTATATTTTTATTTCCATTATAGCATGCTGTTAATAATGGTGTTTCACCATCTTTATTTTCTTTATTTATATCTGCTCCACGTTCTACTAAAGATTCAATTATATTTATATTTCCATTATAGCATGCTATTAATAATGGTGTTTCACCATCTTTATTTTCTTTATTTATATCTGCTCTATTTTCTATTAAAAATTCTACTAATTCTTTATTTCCACTATCAATTGCCTTAAATAATGGTGTTTCACCATTCCATTTATTTTCTTTGTTTATATTTGCTCCATTTTCTACTAAATATTCAACTAATTCTTTATTTCCACTATCAATTGCCTTAAATAATGGTGTTTCACCATTCCATTTATTTTCTTTGTTTATATTTGCTCCATTTTTTACTAAATATTCAACTAATTCTTTATTTCCACTATCAATTGCCTTAAATAATGGTGTTTCACCACTCCATTTATTTTCTTTATTTATATCTGCTCCACGTTCTACTAAAGATTCAATTATATTTTTATTTCCATTATAGCATGCTATTAATAATGGTGTTTCACCATCTTTATTTTCTTTATTTATATCTGCTCTTTTTTCTATTAAAAATTCTACTAATTCTTTATTTCCACTATCAATTGCCTTAAATAATGGTGTTTCACCATTCCATTTATTTTCTTTGTCTATATTTGCTCCATTTTTTACTAAATATTCAACTAATTCTTTATTTCCATTATCAATTGCCTTAAATAATGGTGTTTCACCACTCCATTTATTTTCTTTATTTATATCTGCTCCACGTTCTACTAAAGATTCAATTATATTTTTATTTCCATTATAGCATGCTATTAATAATGGTGTTTCACCATCTTTATTTTCTTTATTTATATCTGCTCTTTTTTCTATTAAAAATTCTACTAATTCTTTATTTCCACTATCAATTGCCTTAAATAATGGTGTTTCACCATTCCATCTATTTTCCATATTTATATTTGCTCCATGTTCTACTAAGTATTTTACTAAATCTTTATTTCCGTTATAGCATGCTATTAATAATGGCGTTTCACCACTCGATGTATTTTCTTTATTTATATCTGCTCCATGTTCTACTAAATATTTTACTAAATCTTCATTTCCATTATAGCATACAGTTAATAAAGGTGTTTCACCATCTTTATTTTCTTTATTTATATCTGCTCCATGTTCTACTAAATATTTTACTAAATTTTTTTTTCTACTTTTACATGTCTTAAATAATGGTGTTTCACCATCGTTATTTGCTTTATTTATTTCTGCTTCATGTTCTACTAAATATTCAACTATATTTTTATTTCCATTATAGCATGCTTTTAATAATGGTGTTTCACCATCTTTATTTGCTTTATTTATTTCTGCTTCATGTTCTACTAAATATTCAACTATATTTTTATTTCCATTATAGCATGCTTTTAATAATGGTGTTTCACCATCTTTATTTGCTTTATTTATTTCTGCTTCATGTTCTACTAAATATTCAACTATATTTTTATTTCCATTATAGCATGCTATTAATAATGGTGTTTTATCACTCCATTTATCTTCTTTATTTATATCTGCTCCATGTTCTACTAAATATTTTACTAAATCTTCATTTCCATTATAGCATACAGTTAATAAAGGTGTTTCACCATCTTTATTTTCTTTATTTATATCTGCTCCATTTTCTACTAAAAATTTTACTAAGTCTTTATTTCCACTTCTACATGCATTAAATAATGGTGTTTCACCATTTTCATTTTCTTTATTTATATCTGCTCTATGTTCTACTAAAAATTTTACTAAGTCTTTATTTCCACTTCTACATGTATTAAATAATGGTGTTTCACCATTTTTATTTTCTTTATTTATATTTGTTCTATGTTCTACTAAAAATTTTACTAATTCTTTATTTCCACTTCTACATGCATTAAATAATAGGGTTTCACTATCTTCATTTTCTTTATTTATATCTACTCCATGTTTTACTAAACATTCCACTAAATCTTTATTTCCACTTCTACATGCTTTAAATAATAATGTTTCAACATCTTTTTTTTCTTTATTTATGTCTGCTCCATGTTCTACTAAGTATTTTACTAAATCTTCATTTCCATTATAGCATGCATGAAATAATGGTGTTTTACCATTCCATTTTGCTTCTTTATTTATATTTGCTCCTTTTTCTAGTAAATATTTTACTAAATCTTTATTTCCATTTTGACATGCTTTAAATAATGGGGTTTCATTGATTTTATTTTCATTATTTATATCTGCTCCTTTTTTTACTAAATATTCAACTAAATCTTTATTTCCACTTTTACATGCCATAAATAAAGGTGTTTCATCAATGTAATTCTTTATTTTAATATTTGCTCCATTTTCTACTAAATATTCAACTAAATCTTTATTTCCACTATGGCATGCATGTAATAATGGTGTATAACCATACTTATCTTTTATATTTATAATTGCTTTATGTTCTACTAAACATTCTACTAAATCTTTATTTCCAATATAGGATGCATCAAATAATGGTGTTTCACCGTATATATTTTTTTTATTTATATCTGCTCCATGTTCTACTAAATATTCAACTAAATCTTTATTTCCACTATGGCATGCATCAAATAATGGTGTTTCACCATATATATTTTTTTTATTTATATATGCTCCATTTTCTACTAAATATTCAACTAAATCTGTATTTCCACTTTCACATAAATCAAATAAAGGTATTTTACCATTCTTATAAAATATTTTATTTATATCCACTCCATGTTTTACTAAAAATTTTAATAAAATTTCATTTCCTTTTTCAATTATATAAGTCTCACTCAAAAAAAAAAACATATCTTCCTTTTAAATCTAATACAATTTTATATTTATCTTTAGAAATTTCATAATTTAAATTCTTGACATGAGTTTTATTTTTATATTGTAAAAGTAAATATTTAATAAATTCATTATCATAAAACTTTGAAATATAAAAAATATTTTTTAATTCCTCAAAATTTGAATTCTTTATTAATTCTTTTATTTCAGAAGAAGTAACATATATACCGTTTTCTTGATTATTTGTTTGGGTTTTTAATCTTTTAGATATATGTCCATTATCATTATATTCTTCATTTTTAATATCTCTCTTTTTTTCACCGTTATTCATATTACTTTTATTTGTTATAGGGCTTATTTTTATTTTTATTATTTTCTATTCAAAGATTAGTTTTTTTATATTCAATAAATAAAAACGACTAAAAATAATTATTTTTAATGCCATTACTTATTTATAAAATATATAATCATATTTTTTTTTTTTTTTTAAAAATAAACCTAAAAATATAAATAAAAAAAAAAAAAAAAAAAGAAATACCTTTATATTTATATTTTAAATTCATTTAATTTAAATAAACTATGTAATACAAAATATAAATATTTGTAATTCTAACTTAAAAAAAAAAAAAAAATTAAGACGAAAAAAAAAAAAAAATATTTATATTTTATATATATTTTTCTATTCCAATTTTATTACTTAATTCATTTATCTTATATTAAAAATATTTAAAAATATTAATAATTAAAATTTTATTTATAATAACTATAACTCTCTAAAACAAATTAATGAAATTAATTCTAATTAAAAAAAAATAAATATATATTTTAAAAATAAAGTTTATTAATTTAATCAAGTCTTGTATAATTTAAGATTTTTAAAATTATTAAATTAAATATATTATTTATAATTTTCATACAATGTAAAATATAATGTGGCTTTTTAATGATATTTATCATATAATTACAATTTTAATTAATATTGTTAGATTAAATTATATTAATGTATATATATTTTGTGAAGGATTATAATAAATTTTATAATTAAATAATTAAAATAATAATAATAATAATAATAGTTATTGAAAAAAATAATAACAATAAAAAATAAAATGAAGCGGTCATTTTGTAAAAGTAAAACAATAATATAAAAATTAAAACTTTTATTCTTTATTTTTATTGTTTATTATTAAATTTATTTTTTTTTTTTTTTTTTTTTTTTTTAATTTTAATAATTATTTATTAAACAATAATTAAAAATTATTTTCATTATATAAAATTATAAAAAAATGTTTATTTTTTATGTAATATTATATTTTTTAATTTTATACATTTTTAAATTTATTTAATTTTTATTTTAATAATCCTTATTAAAATTTTTATGTTTATTTTTGTTTCATTTTCTTTTATTTTCTTTTTTTCTTTACTTTATTTATATGCCTTTTTTTTATCTATTAATTATTAGTAATATTTTTTTTTTTTTTTTTTTTGATAATTTGAATAAAATTTATTCTAATAATAATAATAAATTTAAAATAAATAAGAATATGAAAATATAAAAATATTTAAAATATACAGCTAAAATATAAATGTATTTTCTTTTTAAAATACATTATTATTTATTAATTATTATTGTTAAAAGTAAGGAATTTATGGTTAATAATTATTTCAATTTTATTAATATGTTTTATGACAAAGAGTTACTCCCACCTAATTATTCTAAATTAAATGATTTTATATTAATACATTGTGGCTTATACATTAATTATATTACAATATGTTTCAATACATTTGAAGCTTATTTTTCATACAAATCACATATTCTATCATTTCCATAAACCCAGTTATTCTAAAATAAATAAATTGGTTTACTGATGAATATGTGTATATAAATTATCCTATAATATTAAATTGATATTATTAAACTATTAGATATTTCTATTTTTAATTAATGTTTAATTTTTCATTATATAAATTATTTAATTAAATTTAAATATTACTAAAATAATTTCTTAAAAAATATTTATAATCTAATAAAATTCTCTAAAACTAAGTATTTAATATTATTGCATCAATAATATTAGATGTATCTAAAACATTTCACATTTCATATTTAATATATGATTTATATATTACCATTTATATGATGGAAACCTTTCTCTGATATTATACCATCTCAATTTGTAAAATAAAAATTTTTTTCAAAAAATTTTATTTTTTTTTTATTATAATTTTTTATAATTTATTTGAAATTTTTTATTTAAATTTTTTTGAATAAAGAACAACAACAACAACAACAAAAAAAAAAAAAAAAAAAAACTTTTTTTATTATTTCATTGAAAAATTAATTTTAAAAAAGGAAAAAAAATAAAAAGATATTAATTAAAATAATAATGTTAAAATATTTTATGATAATAATAAATATTTTTACTATTTAATTTATTATTTTGATTATTTAATTTGGTTATTTTAGTTATTTTTTTATTTTTGTTATAGTATATAATATCTGTATATAAAAAATTTATTCCTTTAGTTTTTTTTAGATGGAAAAAAGCATATAAATAAATTAAAATAAATAAATGAATAAAAATAAAATAAATAAATAAATAAGAAAAATTATTTTAGGAAAAATCAAAGAAATTTAAATATATAATAAATAAAAAAAAAAAAAAAAAAAAAACATTAAAGAAAGAAATTTCTAAATTTAAAAATATTAATTTGTTTATTTAAGAAAAGAAAAAACAAATACAAAATGAAAAAATACAAATTGAAGTAATATTTTGTATGGGGAAATCAATTTCATTTTTAATCTTTCTTTTTCAATTTTTACAATTGGATTCATAAAATAATGGTGTTTCACCTTCTCAATTTTCCCTATTTATATCTGTTATATGATTTAATATACATTCTACTAATTCTTTATTTTCACTTACATATGCATAATATGATGGTGTTTTTCCATCTTCATTTATTTTCTTAATTTACATCTGATCCATATTCTTCTAAATATTTCACTAAATATTCATTTTCACTTTCACATAAATTAAATAATAGTTTTTCACCATTTTTATTTTCTTTATTTGCATCTGCTCCATGTTCTACAAAACATAAATCTAAATCTGTATTTCCACTTTTGCATACTTTAAAAAATGGTATTTCAACATTATTTTTTCTGTTTATATCTTCACAGAGTTCTATTAAATATTCAACTAAATCTGTATTTCCACTATCACAAGCATCAAATAAAGGTATTTAACCATTCTTATAAATTATTCCTACTGTCCCTGAGGGAGGGGGGAACTAAAACCAAGGATGGTGCACACCGATAATAAATAATAAATAAAAAAAAAAAAATAAAAAAAAAATTAATTTTTTATTAAAAATATAGTTTAATTTTTTTTTTATTGAAATTCTATTTTTATTAAAAAAAAAAAAACAAAGAAACATTTTAAAGTGAGAGTTAATGACAAATTATAATCATGTATTAAAATTATATCTATATATCAAATTATAAAATATATTTTATAAAAAAAAAATGAAAATAAATAAATAAATAAATAAAAAATAAGGAAAGCTTTGCTTTTAATTCAGAATTAACTGACGTTACTTTTTGTAAAATTAAACATGGAAATAATAAATAAAATTAATTCTTGTTTACTTCAACCCAATAATTAAGAGAGTAAAACTAAAAAAAAAAAAAAACTCTTAATAATAATAAATTTTTTCGAATATTTCATTTCCCTAACGAATCATTTCCTTTAGTTCATGGAACTATAAAAGAATCTCATAATTTTAATTATTATCTTGAGGTATCCATAAAATGATAGATTCTTTGAGTCTCCAATTTTGAATGAAAAAAAACACTATTTTTTCTTATAAATTTATTGTTAATAAGTTCAATAAAAGCCTTCAAATTTAAAGAAATTGAGTACACTCTATTAAAATTAAACATATATAATATTGACTTTAAACCAAAAAAAAAAATATTATAAAGTAATCATATTAATAAAAAATTTTTAAAAGGATTTATTTTTAAAAATATTATTTTATTATTATATTATTTTTTTTAAAGATAGTAATAATAGTTATTATAAAAAAAAAACTTTAATTAGATAATAAAATAATTATTAAATATAAAATATCTTTTTTTAATTAAAAATTTAAAAGTAAAATAAAACTATTAATTATTTTTATTAAATATAATATAAATATTTAACTATATCTTTTTTTTTTTTTTTTTTTTTCTTTTCTACCTTTACTAAACTGAATAAATAAATATATAAATTAAATAAATTAAATAAATAATTTATATTATTATAAAATAATCTTAATTTAAAATTTTAGCGATGATTTGTTTGAAGTAATTTTCATCAGTAACATTTTGAATGTTAAGATTTCCTCCTCTAATTTCATTAACATATTTATATTCAATTTTTGTTCTTCTTGTGGCATTTCTTAAGAACCATTCATATTCAAGATCAACATGGCCAATATCAATGGCCTGATAGCCATTTTTATATAAATCATATGCTAATACCGTTGCGGTAGGTCCTAACGCAATAAGAACCAATTTGTTTTTATCTAATTTTAAAGATTCTTCCATAATTTTATCATAGGAGTCAAATGCATTTTCACTAGGGCATATAATTCTTTGAATGGAATTTGTATTATTAAAAAGATCATTGCCTATACCAAGTCTTGATTTCTCACCTTCAATGATGACTATATCTTTCTTTTCCCATACTTTTCTTAATTTTTTCACATATTCAGGAGTGTCATCATTGTTGATATAATCAATATAAAATCTTGAAATTCTAGTGGAGGCATAAGTTTTATTTACGTTTAATACCTTCAACAAATTATACATATTTGAATTTCTCCAATTAACAAAGAAAGTAGGATTTTTGAAATTCTTTAAAAATGAAGAGTTTAAAGAATCATCCACCCCTAATAATAAGTTTTCTTCGTCACTAATGAAAACAGATTTTAATCTTTTCGATAATAGTTTATCACTTTTTTGAAATTTAATTTTTCTATCAAACATTATATCGAATTCCCCATCCCCAAATCTTGAAATTGATTTATTATTATTAATTATTTCATCAAGGGTTTGATCATCCGTTAAAATTTTTAAGTTATCTAATATTTCTGAAGCAGGACATTTGTCACAATCATGTTTATATAAATTTTTATCTTTAATACATTTTTTGCAATGCCTAAACTTTTTATCATCTAATTTTTAACATTATTAATATTATGTAGTTAGAAATAATTATAAAAAAAAATGTATATAGATATAGATATAGATATAGATATTGGTATATAGATATATAGATAGATAGATATAGATGTAGATATATAAATATAGAATTCAAAAAAAAAAATATTTAAAAATATCAATAAATGTTATATACCTATATTCAAATTATTTTGAAATCCAAAAATTTTTATTACATTTAATAATAAAATATAAAATAAAATATAATTTATATTTATGTTCATTTTTTTTTTTTTTTTTTTTTTTTTTTTTTTTTTTGTTATTATCTATAATTAATAATTTTTAATAATAAAAATAAAAATAAAATGTAAAAAAAAAAAAAAATAAGATTTAATTTTAAATATGCTCTTATATTATACTTATATAAATGTATGGATAAATATTTTTATCTTATTATTTTTTTTAATTTGTAAAAATTAATATATATATAAATTATTAAAAATTTATAATATAAATCATTTATATATTTAAACTTTGAATATTTTTAAATCACTATTATTTAAATAATGAAATAAAAAAAAACTTTTTTTTATAATTGTTACTATTGATAATCTAATAATATCATTACTTGGTTAAAGTTTTTAAAATTAAATGAAATGTAATTAAAATTTTAATTTTTTTAATATTTAATAAAATGAAATTAAAACTTTAATTATAATATTTTTAAAGTTCTCATTTATTATACACCATCACAAAATTAAATTATCTCAAAAGTTTAACTCTTTTTATTATAATTTGTTATTGCTAATATTAAAAAAAAAAAAAAAAAAAAAAAAAACTAATTAAATAATAATGCATAATGGAATAATTTGAATAATATGAATAATTTAAATTTTGGAAAATTTTAAATAATTCAAATAATAAATAATAAAAAGAATATAGATTATTTATTAATAAATAATAAAATTATAAAAGTAATAATAACAATAATCATTAATAATCATTAATAATCATTAATAATCATTAATAATCATTATATTTATAATTTATTAAAATATATTTATAAAATATTAATTTTTTTTTTTTTTTTTTTATTCATAAATAAATATAGAAATGATTTATTATTAAATTATAATATTTCTATTTAAATATTTTTTAAAAAATATAATAAAAATTAGCATTAATATAAAATATAAAAATGTTTAAAAAAAAAAATTTATTTGTATAATACAATTATCTTTCATTTTAGGATAAAAACTTTTTTTAATTAGAAAGCATAATGGATATTTTTATTAATTAAACATTTAGTATGAATTATTAATTTTTCTTTCTTTTTTTTTTTTTTTTTTATTATAAAAATTTTTATTATTATTATAATTATTATTATTTATAATGAAATTTTATAAATAATTATTATTATTATGTCTTAATGTCTTTCTCTTTGTCTTACACTCTTCTTACAAATTAATGTAATAATATTACTAATAAATAATGTAATGTATTAAATTAATGTAGTAATATTACTAATGAATAATGTAATGTATTAAATTAATGTATTGTAATATTGTATGATACATATAATGTAGAAACAATATTAGCATTAATAATAATTTTTCCATAATAATGAATATATAAAAGAAAGAATAACTAGAATAGTTTAAAAAAAGTTTTGTAAGGAGTGTGTGTCATTTCGCAAAAGTTTAATTTCGGAAAAGTTTCATTTCGCAAAATTTTAATAAATAGATAAATAAATAATAAAATAAATAAATAAATAAATAAATAATAAAAAAAATAAAAAAAAAATTATAAAATATAAAATATAAAATAAAAAAAAATAAAAAATAAAAAAATAAAAAAATAAAAAAATAAAAAAATATAAAATATAAAATATAAAATATAAAATATAAAATATAGAAATATAAAATATGAAATAAAAAATATAAAATATAAAATATAAAATATAAAATATTAAAATATAAAATATAAAATATAAAAATATAAAAATATAAAATATAAATTATAAATTATAAAATATAAAAATATAAAAATATAAAATATAAAATAAAAAAAAAAATAATAAAAAATAAAAAAAAAATAATAAAAAAAAATATAAAATGAAAAAATAAAAATATAAAATAAAAAATAAAAAAAATATAAAATAAAAAATAAAAAATAAAAAAAAATAGATACCACTTAAAATCATCCTAACTTTGTGCTACTTTTAACTCCGTTTTTTATGATGTCTTCATCTTTTTTTTTTTTTTTTTTTTTTTACTGAATTATTTATAAATATTTCTTTTATTAAAAAATTTATTAGTAATTTACGATTTTTTTAAAATACTGCGCAAGGACTTATAAGGTGTAAAATGATCAATTAAATTATTTAGATATTATTTTTTAATCTTTATAATAATTATTTTTTAATTATTTTTAATTTTAATAGTTATATTTTAAATTATTAATACTTATTTATATATATATAAAATTATTATTAATCATATATTATAGAACATTTAAAATGTATGATAAAATATTTTATTTTTTTAAAGCTTTAATTCTAATAAATATTTATTATTATATAATGTATATTTATTATATATGTATATAAATATTTTTTTTAAAAAAATTTAATTTTAAATTTATTTATTTATTTATTATAGTTTTATTTATTTATTTTTATTTATTTAGTTATTAATTTAAATTATATATATTATTTATTTGTTTTATTATTAATTTATTTATTTATTAACTTTATAAAAAATTTTTGAGAATGAAACTTTTCCGAAATGAAATTTTGCGAAATGAAACTTTTTATGTAGATTTTCCGAAATGAAACTTTCCGAAATGAAATTTTTCGAAATGCACCTCCCCCTTTTGCAAGGCTTTATTTTCAATGTAAACATATTAAAGGCTTCTTGTATTTATATATTTGAATTGAATTAAAAGATGGGAAGTATAATTAATTTGTTTTTATTGTGAAGTATTAAAAAAAAAAAAAAAGTATTAAATATATAAATTTAAATCTTTTATCATAGAAGCAAACACGTGTATAATTCATTAATTTATGTATATAATTATAAATTTATGAAATCATAAAATAATAGTTTGAAGAATAATTATAAAAGAATTTAAATTATTAATTAAAAAAAAAAAAAAAGGGCGTAACTAATAATTAAAAAAATTAAAAAAATTTAAATAATTGATGAAATAAATATAAATATATTATAATATACCGAATAAATAAATATTAATATATTATTATATATTATTAAATATAAATTATTTATATTTAAGGTGTCAAATAAAATTTAAGAATTTTTTTTTTTAGAAAAGATAATGGATCAATGAACTGAGAATAGTATATTATTTTATTATATACTTTTATTATTTGAAGAGAGAATAGAATAATTTCATTATAAATTCTATTATCCTTTTTTTTTAATATTTCCAGTTAACATTTTTATATATATATATTTTTTATCTTGATGATATCATTTTTATTATTATATTTATGTTAATATCATTTTTATATTATATTTTATTTTTATTTTTTTTTAAAAAGCAATTTTCAATAATTTTTTTTTTTTTTTAAAAGTTCATAAAGTGAATTTAGATATGATTTTCTTTGAAATGCTTTGATTATTTATTTTTCATTTTTTATTTCAATATTTTATATTAGTATAAAATGGTATATATTTAAATTATTAAATTACTTAATTATATTTTATTTTATATTTTATTTTTATATAAATAATTAAGTTTTTATTTTATTTTATATTTATTTATTTCAAATATAAATATATGTATTAGTATAAATATTATCTTATATATAAATATAAATATATATATATATATATTTTTTTTGTATTAATTTATTTTAGTTAAATTAAATTACAATATAAATATAAAGATATTCCTTTTTTTATTTTATTTTTTTTTTTTTTTAATAAAATTAAAAAATATAATTATATATTTTTTAAATACATAGTAGATTTTATAATCATTATTTATATTAATTTATATTAACTTGTATATAAAAAAAAATTAATTTTCAAATAGAAACTAATAGAAAAATAAATAATAAATACAATTAATAAGAATAATCGTGTAAAGAAGAGAGATAAAATATCTGATGGATATAATGATAATGGACATAGGTCTAAAAAGTTAAATACTTTAACAAATAATCAAGAAAATGATAAATATATTACTTCTTCTGAAATAAAAGAATTAATAAAGAATTCAAATAGGAAGGAATTAAAAAAATTTTTTAATATTTCAAAATTTTATGATAATGAATTTATTAAATGTTAACTTCTTCTTTATAAAAATAAAACTCCTATTAAGAATTTAAATTATGAAATTTCTAAAGATAAATATAAAATTATATTAAAATATAAAAAAAAAAATAAATTTTATAATTAAAATTTTTTATATAATCAAAAATGGGAATAAAAATTTATTAAAATATTTAGTAGAACATAGAGTGGATATAAATAAAGTAGTTTATAAAAATGGTAATATGGCTTTATATGATGGATGTGAAAGTGGAAATAAAGATTTGGTGAAATACTTTGTAGAACATGGAGCAGGTATAAATCAAGAAAATAAATGGAATGGTGATACACCATTATTCATGGCATGTGAAAGTGGAAATAAAGATTTAGTAGAATATTTAATTGTAAAATATGGAGTAAATATAAATCAAGAATTTATATATGGTGAAACACCATTATTTAATGCATTCAATAGTGGAAAAAAAGATTTAGTAGAATACTTAGTAAAACATGGAGCAGATATAAATAAACGAAATAAATATGGTAATATTCCTTTATTTAATGCATGTTGTAGTGGATATAAAGATTTAGTAGAATATTTTGTAGCAGAGTATGGAGTAGATATAATTAGAGAAAATGAAGATGATGAAACACTTTTATTTAATGCATGTGAAAGTGGAAATAAAGATTTAATGAAATACTTATTAGAAAATGGAGCAGATATAAATAAAAAAGATATTTGGTTATACACCATTATTTAATACATGTAAAAGTGGAAATAAAGATTTAGTCAAATATGGAATAGATATAAATAAAGAAGATAAATATGGAGAAACCCCATTATTTGATGCATGTGTTAGTGGAAATGAAGATTTAGTCGAATACTTAGTAGAACATGGAGTAGATATAAATAAAGAAAATGTAGATGGTGAAACACCGTTATTTTATGCATGTAAAAGCGGAAATAAGGAATTAGTAAAATGTTTAGTCCATCATGGAGCAGATATAAATAAAAAAAATAAAGATGATGAAACACCATTTTCTATGGAAGATAAATTTAGAAATATATTAACTTAAAAGTTTATTAAAAATATATGGACTAAATATATATATATATAAAAGGTAAAACATTATATATTTAAGGTCAGTGAATGTATTAAAAAAAAATTATAATATTTAATAAAATATGATGAATATATAAATAAAAAAATTAATATGGAATGAAATTTTTAAATTATACAAATATAATAATACCTTTTGTTAAAAATAATAATTAGTATACTATAAATAATTGTTAGAAATATAAATATAAAGTTTTATTATTATATTAAGGAGTAATATTATATATTTAATATATCAGTGTTAGGTATATTACCAATAATAATAATAAGCCACATATCATAATAACTATAAATACCATAAAAATGTATAATATGAAATTAGATACGGTTTTTGTTACATTTTTTATTTAATAAAAGATTTTGATTTTTAATACCTTTTTATATAGTAATTGATTATTAAAATAATAATTTAATTAATTTATAAATGTATATAAAAAAAAAAAAATAATAAAATAAAATAAAATAAACTTTTTATATATATACATATTTTTATTTTTATAAATATATCTTATTATATTTTTATTTATTAAATAAATTTTAAAATATTTTTAAAATAAAAAAATAAAAATTAAAATAAATAAAAATTAAAATAAATAATAATTAAAATAAATAATTAAATAAGAAAAACTTTTGAAGTTTGTTAAAATAGTTTATTTTTTTTTTTTATTTAAATAAAATTGATTTTAATTTTTACTTTTTGAAAGATATAAATATAAATTTTAAAAAGTTAAATTTTATTTTTATATAAAATTTTTTTTTTCTTGTTATTAATATTAATAATTTTAATATTTTTATTATAAGATAATTATAAAAATATAAAATAAATATTAATATAAATATAAATATAAATATAAATATAAATATAAATATAAATATAAATATTAATATAAATATAAATATAAATATAAATATATAAATTAATATAAATATAAATATAAATATATATATATATAATTATTATAAATTTATTTTGGGCATAGCTTGGAATGTCCCTTTATAAATAAAAATATATATAATTATTATAAATATAGCTTGGAATGTCACTTTTAAATTATATTCTATTTATTTATTTTTTTTTTTTTTTTATTTCATTTTATTTTATTTTTATATTTATTTTATAAAATTAAAAATTACAGTTATATATCTATTAAATAAATAAGAGATTTTTTAAATATTATTTTTATTTATTTATATTTAAATTTATATTTATAGATATTTAGTGAAAATAAAAAAATTAATTTTTGAAAGGAATATAATAAAAAAAAAAAAAAAAGATAAACATGGTATCAATTTCAAATAATACAAATAACAGTGTAAAAAAAAGATCTAAAAGATACAATGATAAAGGACATACATTTAAAAGGTTAAAAACTATAACAAATAATAAAGAAAATGATAAATATATAACTTCTTCTGAAATAAAAGAACTAATAAAGAACTTAAGATTGACTGCATTGGAATATATTTTTGATATTTCAAAATTTTATGATAATGAATTAATTAAATGGTTACTACTTCTTTATAAAAATAAAACTTTTATTTCCATCATGGATTTAAATAAAGTAATTTCTAAAGACAAATATAAAATTAAATTCGAATATAATAAAAGGGTTTTTCACGTTTCTAGATATAAATGTAAAATCGAAAATGTGAATAAATATTTAATAAAATTTTTAATAGAACATGGAGTGAATATAAATAAAATAGTTTATAAGAATGATGAAAGAGTTTTATTTGATGCATGTAAAAATGGAAATAAGAATTTAGTCAAATACTTAGTAGAACATGGAGCAGATATAAATGAAGAAAATAATTATGATGAAAACCCATCATTTTATATACGCTCTAATGGAATTAAAGGTTTAGTAGAATATTTAGTAGAACATGGAACAGAAATAAATGAAGAAAAATGGCAAGGTGAAACACCAATATTTTATGCATGTAAATCTGGAAATAAAGATTTAGTAGAATATTTAGTAGAACACAGAGCAAATATAAATCATGAAAATAAATATGGTGAAACACCAATATTTAATGCATGTAAATCTGGAAATAAAGATTTAGTAGAATATTTAGTGGAACATGGAGTAGATATTAATTATAAAACATGGTATGATGTAACACCTTTATTTAAGGCTTGTGAAAATGGAAATAAAGATTTAGTAGAATATTTAGTTGAACATGGAGCAGAAATAAATCAAGAAAAATGGAAAGGTCAAACACCAATATTTAATGCCTGTAAATCTGGAAATAAAGATTTAGTAGAATATTTAGTAGAACATGGAGCAGATATAAATAAAAAAGATGAACGGGATGGTGATACACCATTATTCATGGCATGTGAAAGTGGAAATAAAGAATTAGTAGAATATTTAGTAGAACATGGAGCAGAAATAAATCAAGAAATATTGAATGGTGAAACACCTTTATTTAATGCATGTAAATCTGGAAATAAAGATTTAGTAGAATATTTAGTAGAACATGGAGCAGATATAAATAAAGAAAATGAATATTGTGAAACACCATTATTTTAAGCAATTGAAAGTGGAAATAAAAAATTAGTAAAATACTTAGTAAAACGAAAAGTAGATATAAATAAAGAAAATAAATATTGTGAAACACCATTATTTAAAGCAATTGAAAGTGGAAATAAAAAATTAGTAAAATACTTAGTAAAACGAAAAGTAGATATAAATAAAGAAAATATAAATGGTGAAACACCTTTATATTTTGCACGTAAAAAAGGAAATAAAAAATTAATAAAATATTTAGTAGATCATGGAGCAAATATAAATAATGAAAATAAATTTGATGAAACAGCAATTTCTAAGGCAGATAAAAATTAGAAATATATATATACTTTAAATATGTATGTAATATATATTGATCTAATAGCTAAAACACAATATAATTAAGGTCTGTGAAAGTACTAAAAAATAAAAATTTTAATATTTAATAAAACATGATACATATATAATTAAAAAAAAATGAATATAGAATAAAACCATTAAATTATTCATGAATAATAAAAACTATCTATATATTTAATTATTGATTATTAAAATAAAAATTTAATTAATTTAGAAATGTGTAAAATTAAAAAAAAAAAAATATATAAATTTTTTTTCTATACAAATAAAAAATTATTATTTAATTTTTTTATTTAATAAATAAACTTTAAAATTAAATAAAAAAAAAAAAAAAAAAAAAAAAAAAAAAAAAAATAAAATAATTTTATAAATAACATTAATAATTAATACACATATATTATTAATTATACTAGTTAGTTTTATGTATATTATTTATTAATCTTAATATTTCATTATCAAATTTCCTCTTTTCTTTTCTTTTCTTTTCTTTTTCTTTTATTTACTTTACTTCTCTTCTTCTAAAATAAACAAAAGTTTATTTATATTTTTATTATTATTATTATCAAAGAACAAATTTTTTAATTATTAATCCATTTTTAAAATATTTTTGAATTTCTTAATTAACTTTTATTACTAAATAAAAATTAATAATCATACATTTCCACTTAAATACAATTTGTATACATTAATTTCATATATTAAAATATTCATATTTTATTATTAATTATTAAATTCAGTTTATTTTCTAATTAAGTCCTCCACCCTTAATTAAGATAATACTTTAGTTGTGATCTGAAACAAATGTGTAGTAACATATTAGTATATTTAATAATAATTATTAAATATTAAATATTGAAATTGATTATCTTTACTGTCAATAATAATTTTTATAATATATTATTAATTATTCATTCATATATTATAATTACTATTATAATATATATTAAATTATATATTATTTATTATTAAATTCAGTTTATTTTCTTATTAATTATTAAAATTTTTATTATAAGATAATTCATTTAAAAATAGAAATAGAAAAATATATTAAATATAAATATATATATAAGTAAATATAAATATATATATAAATTTACTATGGACATAAATTTTTTTTTTTTTCTCCAATCTTATAGTTTTATATAATTATGAATATTTAAATATTTTGTATTAAATGATTTATTCTAATTAAATGAATTAATAATATAAATATAAAAAGCTTTTTTTTTTTTTATTTTTATTTTATTTTTAATTTTATTTTAATTTTTATTTTTATTATTAAAAAATACAATTATATATTTATTAAATAAATAAAAAATATAATAATAATAATAATTTTTATTTATTTTATTTATTTATTTATATTTATAAATATTTACTAAAAGTAAAAAAAATTTATTTTTGAAATGAAAATAATAAAAAAACAAATAATAAATGCAATATCAATTTCAAGTAATACGAATAACCGTGAAAAGAAGAGGAATAGAAAATCCAAAGAATACAATGATAAAGGACATACATCTAAATGGTTAAAAACTGTAATAAATAATCAAGAAAATGGTAAATATATAACTTTTTATGAAATAAAAGAACTAATAAAGAATTCAAATAGGAAAGAATTAAAAAAAAATTTAAATATTTCAAAATTTTATGATAATTAATTTATTAAATGTTTACTTTTTCTTTATAAAAATAAAACTCCTATTAAGAATTTAAATTATGAAATTTCTAAAGATAAATATAAAATTATATTAACATATAAAAAAGAGAATAATTTTTATAATAATATTTTTTATATAATCAAAAATGGGAATAAAAATTTATTAAAATATTTAGTAGAACACGGAGTGGATATAAATAAAGTAGTTTATAAGAATGGTAAAATAGCTTTATATGATACATATGAAAGTGGAAATAAAGATTTAGTAGAATATTTAGTAGTAAAATATGGTGATTATATTATAAATAAAGAAAATAAATCTTTCGAAACACCATTATTTAGGGCTTGTAAAAGTGGAAATAAATATTTAGTAGAAGAACATAGAGCAAATATTAATAATAAAAAAAAAAAAGAATAATCAAACACCATTATTCAATGCATGCAGAAGTGGAAATAAAGATTTAGAAGAATATTTAGTAGAACCAAGAACTAATATAGATATAGGAGAGCGGTAACATTATTATTTAGTGCATGCATTTAGTGGAAATAAAGAATTAGTAGAATACTTAATAGTAGAACGTAAAGCAAAAATAGATAAAAAGCAATCGAATGGTGAAACTCCATTATTTTATGTATGCTCTAATGGAAATTAAGATTTAGTAGAATAGTTAGTAAAACATGGAGTAGATATAAATCAAAAAACTAAATGATATTATGAAACACCATTATTTAAAGCTTGTAAAAATGGAAATAAAGATTTAGTTGAATACTTAGTAAATCAAGGAGTAATTATATATAAAGAAAATGATTTTGGTAGGACACCTATATTTGATTCATATAAAAGTAGAAATAAAGATTTAGAAAAATATTTAATAGAAAAAAGGAAAAATATAGATAAACAAGATAAAAATGGTGAAACACCACTTTCTTCGACAGGTAAAATTTAGATATACTTAAACTATTATTAAAAATATATGTTCTATATATTGATATAACAGGTAAAACATTATGTAATTAAGATCTGTGAAAGTACTAAAAAACAAATGAAAATTATCATATTTAATAAAACATGATACAAATATAAATGAAAAATTGATTATGGAATGAAACCATTAAATTATACAAGTATAATAAAACCTTTTCATATAATAATAATTATTAAAATTGTAATTTAATTAATTTAGAAATGTGTAAAATTAAAATAATAATAATAATAATAATAAAATACTATCTAAACTTTTTTTTTTATATTCTTTTTTTTTTATAAAAAAATATATTATTTAATTATTATTTAATAAATAAATTTTAAAATTATATAAAAGCAAAAAAAAAAAATATAAATATATAAAATTAAATTAAATAATAATTAAATAATAAAAATTAAGACATATTCTAAATTTTTTTTTTTTTTTTTTTTTTTTTTTCATTTTTCCTAATGATTAATTCTATTTAATAATTACTTTTAGAGAGTTAATAAATTATTATTTCAGTTTAAAAAGATATTTTATTTTTATAATAAATAAAATTTTAATATAAACATTTTAATTAATATCAAAAAATATATATATATATATATATATAAAATATAAATAAATAAATAAATAAATAAATAAATATAAATAAAAAAATAAATATAAATAAATAAATAAATATAAATAAAAAAATAAATATAAATAAATAAATAAATAAATAAATAAATAAATAAATATAATTTTATATATAAATTTAATTATATATTTAAATTTAATTCGGTAATAACTTTGAATGTCCCTTTAAAACTTTATTCTATTTATTAATAAAATATAGGTGTAATATAAGATGTTCTGATATTCTTATAATTTATTGGATTTGAATTATTCCCATTATAACCTTTGTAAAACAACAGGTGACAACTGAAAATAATAATAACTAAAATAAAAATATTTCTTGATATAAAATTCGTTTTATTAATCAAATAAAAAAAAAATTTAATTTTTAAAGTATTGACTTATTATTTAACTAATAAATATTATAATATTCAGAATTACTTATTATTAATTAATTGAATAATAAAAGCACAATGAAAAATTATTTTTAAAAATATAAATTCACACAAATTTATACTTTTTCTGGAAAGAAATCGAAATTTCATTCAAAAAAAAAATGAACATTATAGAAAAAAAAAAGTAGAAATAATTATTAAAATAGAACTTTCTGGTTTCATTTGATCATAGAAATTTAACCCCAAAAATTCTAGTATCCTACAATAATCTAGCTATAATAAAATAAAATTTTTAGAGAGACCAGGGAGTTCACTTTGAAATTTATGTTGTATCACGACCAGACCATGGCAATTATTTTAATAATTTTAAGTAAAAAAATAAATTAATAACCTTTATTTTATTATGAATTTTAATTAATAATTCTTTAATATAACTACTTTCCTATATTCTAAACTTAAATTATTAATAATAAAATTATATACCATAAACTATTAATTATATTTTTTTTTATTAATATTTTTTATAAAAAAATATTATATTATTAAAACTAATTAAATTTTCTTATAATGAATTAATTTAATTATTTTAATAATATTAAGATAAAGTATTTATTTTTTATTAATATTAATTATTTTGAATTTATTTTGATTCAAATAAATTCTTTTTATACATTTTCTTCATTATATATTATGATATAAATAGATATTATTTATCATTTAAACAATTTATTTGTAATATACATATATTAATTATTTATATTAAATATTCCTTCTGACACTCCTCCTCAAATCAATTCTAAGTTAGAATTGGTTTGTTATGAGTGTTATTTAATTTCAAAAAAAAAGAGAATGTCTGAATTTATCCATTAAAGAGTTATCTAAATACTTGGTAAAACCATCCGCTAAATTTTCTTCAGATTTAATATATTTTAATTTTATTTTTTCATTACCAATTAATTCCTTAATATAATGGTACCAAGTATCGATGTGTTTGTTTTTGGGATTGATAGATTGATTTATACTATTATATATGGCTGCTTTATTATCAATGTTTATTATTAGGAAATTTATATTATATTTTAATTCATTCAATAAATTTTCATATCACATGGTATGCTTCGCACATTTATTGAGACTATAGTATCCTGCTTCAGCCGTAGAGGTTGAGATAAAATGTTGAAGTTTTGATAGAGCAAAAACAAAAATCTTCTAAATATTAGATCTTTATTCCGGCTATCATTAGATATTAATGAATGATGATAGTGTTGAAATCTACTATCTTTACAACTAAGTTAGGAAGCTACCGGTTTAAAGTAATGCCCTTTAGTTTAACGGGCGCTCCAGCTGCTTTAATTTATTGTATTAATAAATTAAAATCTTATATTATGGGAAATTCTAAGCAAAACATAGTATATATAGACCCATAGATTTTTAATTGTATTACTCAAAAATAAGGAAACACAAACCTCCCGTCATACTAAATGGTATTTGACTGTCAGTATGTTAGGAATAGAATTACGATATGAAATTAGGAAGAATAATGTTGTTGTAGAAGCTTTATCAATAATTAAAAATGAAAACGAAAAAGTCGTCTTAGCAATTAGTTAATAGTTATTAAAATTTTTGTTATTTTCTTAAAATTTATTTTTAACTACTAAATTTAACTAAAACATAATAAATTATTCCATATAATCTCTTTATTTTTATTTTATATATATTAATATTAAATTATTATTAAATAATTAATAATTCAAAATATATAATTATTATTTATTTCAATTATAATATTAATTAAAATAGTAATTAAATTTTAATTTAAATATTTTATTCATTATAAATTAATATTAAAAATAAAAAATCCATTACTCCTGAGGAATTAAAAAAAAAAATATAATACAAGAGTAACTAATTATAATCGTTCAGAGCAAGAGGCCACCTCTTCTATTTTTTATTTAAATAATACAATTAAAGATAAAAATAAGCATTTAACACGATATTTAATATAACATGTAATATATTTTATTAAACCAGGTTATTAAGGTAATTCTCCATTATTTTATGCATGAAGAAAAGGAAAAAAAAAAGAAAGAATTAATAGAAAATTTAATAGGACATAGAGCTAATATTAATAAGGAAATTAAGTATAATGACACAATAATAATATAGAAAAATATTTATTAAAACATGAAGCATATATAGGTGTAAAAATAAAAAAATAAATGTTTTAGGCCTGTGAAGTTAGTAAAAAAGAATTAATAGAATATTTAATGAAACATGATGGTAATATAAATAAAAAAAAATATGGAATAAAACCATTAAAATATAGACATATAATAAAAACTTTTTTAAATAAACGGGATATCAATAACAAATAATATGAATAATCGTGTAAAGAAAAGAGATGTAAAATCTAAAGAATACAATGATAATGGATGTACATCTAAAAGGTTAAAAATTGAAACATACAATCGAGAAAATGATATATATATATCTTCTTCTGAAATAAATAAACTAATAAAGAATTCTAATATAGATGAATTAAAAAATATTTTTTATATTTCAAAATTTTATGATAATGAATTTATTAAATGGTTACTTCTTCTCCATAAAAGTAAAACTTTTATTTTTATCATGGATTTAAATAAAGTAATATCTAAAGAAAAATATAAATTAATTTTGAATATAATATAGGGGCCATTCACATTTCAAGATATAAATGTAAAATCGAAAATGGGTATAAAGATTTATTAAAATTTTGTGGAATACTTAGTAGAAAAGGGAGCAAATATAAATAAAGAAAATAAAGATGGTGAAACACCATTATTTATGGCAATCAACAGTGGAAATAATGAATTGGTAAAATATTTGGTAAAACAGGGAGCAGACATTAGTAAAGAAGATTATTATGATAAAATACCATAATTTCATGCAAGAAATAATGGAAATAAAGATTTAGTAAAATATTTATTAGAAAAAAGGAAGATTATATTATATTGTTGAAAAATTTTAGAAATATATTTATTCCAGAATATTTAAAATATATGTTTGTGAAAGTAGTAAAAAATAAAAATTATAATATTTAATAAAACATGTTGTAGATATAAATTAAATAAAAAAAATAGGGAATAAAACTATTAAATTATACATGTATAATAAAAACTTTTTATATAGTAATTGATTATAAAAATAAAAATTTAATTAATTTAAAAATGTGTAAAATAAAAAAAAATAAAATACTATTTAAATTATTAGTATTTTATTTTTATATTTTTATTTTTATAAAAATAATTATTTAATTTCTATTTAATAAATAAATTTAAAATTAAAAAAAAATAATAATAATAAAAATAAAAATAAATTATATATATATATATATAAATTATTAAACAGTGTTCTAAGAATATATATATATATTTATAATTTTTAATTTTAATATTAAGTTAACTTTAATGTTATCTTTTAAAGAATTATAAATAAAAATTTTAAAAAAGTAAAATATTTTCCCTGATTGTAAAATTTTATTTTCAAGAAAAAATTTGTTTTTATTATTGTTAATAATTTTAATAATTTTATTATAAAGCAATTTATATTAAAAATAGAAATAGAAAAAATATATAAAATATAAATGTATATAAATATAAATAAATAAATAAATAAATTAATAAATATAGATATAAATTTATTTCGGACATAATTTTTATTTTTTTTAAATTTTTTTTTTTTTAATTTGGTCATAGTTTTGAATGTCCCTTTTAAAATTTATTTCATTATTTAATTAACTTATTTATATCTTATATGTAAATATTTATAAATATTTTATATTATATTTTTATTTTATTTAATTGAATTTATAATATATATATAAAGATATTTTTATTTATTTTATTTTTTTATTTTATAATACTAAATAATACAGTTATATATTTTTAAATAAATAAAATATTAAATATTAAAAAATAATTTTCTAAAGAAAATAAAAATAAAAAATTAACAATAAAAATAATATCAATTTCAATAAATATGAAAAACTGTAAAAAGAAGAGAGATAGAAAATCTAAAGGATACAATGATAATGGACATACTTCCAAAAGAATAAAAACAATAGTAAATATTCAAGAAAATGATAAATATATAAGTTCTTCTGAAATAAAAAAATTAATAAAGAATTCTAATATTGAGAAATTACAAAATATATTTGATATTTCAAAATTTTATGATAATGAATTTATTAAATGGTTACTTCTTTTTTATAAAAATAAAACTTTTATTTCTACTATTGATTTAAATAAAGTAATTTCTAAAGATGAATATAAAATTGAAATAGAATATTCTTTTTTTCATTACGAGGATAGATTTAATTATTCTAAAGGTTATCGTATTAAAAATAGTAATAAAAATTTATTAAAATATTTAGTAGAACATGAAGTAGATATAAGCAAAGTAATTTATACAAGTTATGAAATACCTTTAATAGATGCATGTGAAAGTGGAAATAGAGATTTAGTTGAATATTTATTAGAACATGGAGCAGATATCAATAAAAAAAATAGATGTGGTATAACACCATTATTTAATGCATGTTATAATGGAAAAAAAGATTTAGTAGAATATTTAGTAGAACATGGAGCAGATATAAATAATGAAAATGAAGATGGTGAAACACCATTACTTAATGCATGTGAAAGTGGAAAAAAAGATATAGTAGAATACTTAGTAGAACATGGAGCTGATATAAATAAAGAAAATATAAATGGTAAAATACCATTTTTTAAGGCTAATGAAAGAGGAAATAAGGAATTAGTAGAGTATTTATTAAAAAATGGAGCAGATATAAATAAAGAAAATAAAGACGGTGAAACACCATTATTTAATGCATGTAAAAGTGGAAATAAAGATTTAGTAGAATATTTAGTAGAATATGGAGCAAATATAAATAAAGAAAATGAATATGGTGAAACACCTTTATTTAATGCATGTAAAAGTGGAAATAAAAATTTAGTTGAATATCTAGTAGAACATGGAATTGATATAAATAAAGAAAATAATAAAGGTGAAACACCATTATTAAAGGTAATTGGAAGTGGGAATAAAGATTTAGTAGAATATTTAGTAGAAAAGGGAGCAAATATAAATAAAGATTCTAAAAATGGTAATTTACCAATTTTAAGTGTATGTAAGAGTGAAAATAAGGAATTAATAGAATACTTAGTACAACATGGAGTAGATATAAATAAAGAATATAAAGATGGTGAAATACTATTATTAATTGCAATCGGAAGAAAAAATAAAGATTTAGTAGAATACTTAGTAGAGCACGGAGCTGATATAAATAAAGAAAATAAATATGGTGAAATACCATTTTTTAAGGCTTGTAAAAGAAGAAATAAGGAATTAGTAGAGTATTTATTAAAACATGGAGCAGATATAAATAAAGAAAATAAAGATGGTAGAACACCATTAATAAACGCAATTATAAGTGAAAATAAAGATATAGTAGAATACTTAGTAGAACATGGAGCAGATATAAATAAAGAAAATAAATATGGTGAAACACCATTATTGTGGGCAATTGGAAGTGGGAATAAAGATTTAGTGAAATATTTTGTAGAAAAGGGAGTGGATATAAATAAAGAATCTACAAATGGTAATTTACCAATTTTAAGAGCATGTGAGAGTGAAAATAAGGAATTAATAGAATATTTATTAAAAAATGGAGCAGATATAAATAAAGAAAATAAAGATGGTGAAATACCATTATTAAGTGCAATTGAAAGAAGAAAAAGAGATTTAATAGAATACTTAGTAGAACATGGAGCTGATATAAATAAAGAAAATATAAATGGTAAAATTCCATTTTTTAAGGCTAATGAAAGAGGAAATAAGGAATTAGTAGAGTATTTATTAAAAAATGGAGCAGATATAAATAAAGAAAATAAAGATGGTGAAACACCATTATTTAACGCATGTTATAGTGGAAATAAAGATTTAATAGAATATTTAATAGTAAAATATAAAATAGATATAAATAAAGAAAATAAATATGGAAAAACACCATTATTTAATGCATGCTATAGTGGAAAAATTGATTTAGTAAAATACTTAGTAAAACATGGAGCAGTTATAAAAAAAGAAAAAAAAGATGGTGAAACACCAATATTTTATGCATGCTATAGTGGAAATAAAGAATTAGTAAAATACTTAGTAAAACATGGAGCAGATATAAATAAAGAAAAAAAAGATGGTGAAACACCATTATTTAATGCATGCTATAACGGAAATAAAAATTTAGTAAAATACTTAGTAAAGCATGGAACAGTTATAAAAAAAAAAAGAAAAGATGGGAAAACACCATTATATTATGCATGTAAAAGTGGAAATAAAGATTTAGTAGAATACTTAGTAAAACATGGAGCAGATATAAATAAAGAAGTAATGAAAAATGGTGAAACATTATTATTTACTGCTTGGGTTCATGGAAAAAAAGATATGAAAGAATACTTATTAAAACATGGAGCACATTGAGTAGTTAATTTGTTCGGAGACCGTTATTTTTATCAAATGTAATTTATAATTTATACTTAAAATATTATTAAAAATATATAGATGATATATAGATATAACAACTAAAACATAATATATTTAAGGTCTATGGAAGTACTAAAAAAAAATAAAAATAATAATATTTAATAAAACACCATTCAAGGAATATGGAATAAAACCATTAAATTATACATTTATAATATAAACTTTTTATATAGTAATTGATTATAAAAATAAAAATTTGATTAATTTAGAAATGTCTAAAATAAAGAAAATAAAATATTATTTAAATTATAATCGTTTTATTTTTATATTTTTATTTTTGTAAAAATATATATTGTTTGATTTCTATTTAATAAATAAATTTAAAATTATAAATAGAAAAAAAAAAAAAAAAAATAAAAAATAATAAAAATAAAATTTAATAATATATATTAAAAAGTGTTATAAATATATATATATATTTTTAAATTTAAATATAAAGTTAAACATATTTTTTTTTATAAAGAATTATTGATAAAAATTTTAAAAAGATAATATATTTTTTTCCTGATTGATATATTTTATTATTATTAAAAAAAATTTTTTTTTTCTTATTGTTAATAATTTTAATATTTTTATTATATAATATTTAATTATAAAAATAGAGAAAAAATAAATAATATATAAATAAATAAGTAAATAAATAAATAAATAAATAAATATTATTATATATATAAATTTATTTAGGACATAATTTTTATTTTTTTCATTTGGACATAACTTTGAATGTCTTTTAAATTTTATTTTATTTTTTAATATTTATAAATATTTATATTTTGTATATTTTTTATTTTATTAAATTAAATTTATAATATGTATATAAAAGTTTTTTTTTTTTTTTTAATTTTATTTTATAATATTAAAAAATATAGTTATATATTTTTATATAAATAAAAGATTAAATATTAATTATTTTTATTTATTTATATTTATATTTATAAATATTTACTGAAAAAAAAAAAAAAATAAATTTCTAAAAGAAAATAAAAATAAAAAAAAAAAAAAAAAAAATTGGATATCAATTACAAATAATATGAATAATCATGAAAATAAGAGAGATGTAAAATCTAAAGAATATAATGATAATGGACATATGTCCAAAAGAATAAAAACAATAGTAAATATTCAAGAAAATGATAAATATATAAGTTCTTCTGAAATAAAAAAACTAATAAGGAATTCTAATTTAGATGAATTACAAAATATATTTGATATTTCAAAATTTTATGATAATGAATTTATTAAATGGTTACTTTTTCTTTATAAAAATAAAACTTTTATTTCTACTATTGATTTAAATAAAGTAATTTCTAAAGATGAATATAAAATTGAAATAAAATATTTTTATTATACTGAAGAGGATAAAATTTATTATTTTGAATGTTATCGTATTAAAAATAGTAATAAAAATTTATTAAAATATTTAATAGAACATGAAGTAAATATAGATGAAGTAATTTATAAACCTTATGAAATACCTTTAATATATGAATGTGAAAGTGGAAATAGAGATTTAGTTGAATATTTATTAGAACATGGAGCAGATATCAATAAAAAAAATATATGTGGTATAACATCAATATTTAAGGCCTGTGAAAGTGGAAATAAAGATTTAGTTGAATATTTAGTAGAACATGGAGCAGAAATAAATAAGGAAAATAAATTTGGTGATACACCATTATTTATGGCAATTAAAAGTGGAAATAAAAATTTAGTTGAATATTTAGTAGAACATGGAATTGATATAAATAAAGAAAATAATAAAGGTGAAACACCATTATTTAATGCAATTAAAAGTGGAAATAAAGATTTAGTAGAATACTTATTAGAATATGGAGCAGATATAAATAAAGAAAATAAATATGGAAAAACATCATTATTAGAGGCAATTAGAAATGGGAATAAATATATAGTGGAATGTTTATTAGTACATGGAGAAGATATAAATAAAGAATTTAAATATGGTAGAACACCATTAATAAACGCAATTATAAGTGGAAATAAAGATTTAATAGAATACTTAGTAGAATATGGAGCAGATATAAATAAAGAATCTACAAATGGTAATTTACCAATTTTAAGAGCATGTGAGAGTGAAAATAAGGAATTAATAGAATATTTATTAAAACATGGAGCAGATATAAATAAAGAAAATAAGTATGGAAAAACATCATTATTTGAGGCAATTGGAAGTGGGAATAAAGATTTACTGGAATATTTAGTAGAAAAGGGAGCAGATATAAATAAAGAATTTAAATATGGTAGAACACCATTATTTGAGGCAATTAGAAGTGGGAATAAAGATTTAGTGGAATATTTAGTAGAAAAGGGAGCAGATATAAATAAAGAAAATAAATATGGTGAAACACCATTATTGTGGGCAATTGGAAGTGGGAATAAAGATTTAGTGGAATATTTAGTAGAAAAGGGAGCAGATATAAATAAAGAAAATAAATATGGTGAAACACCATTATTGTGGGCAATTGGAAGTGGGAATAAAGATTTTATGGAATATTTAATAAAACATGGAGCAGATATAAATAAAGAAAATAAAGATGGTAAAACACCATTATTTAATGCATGTTATAATGTAAAAAAAGATTTAGTAGAATATTTAGTAGAACATGGAGCAGATATAAATAAAGAAAATAAAGATGGTAAAACACCATTATTTAATGCATGTTATAATGTAAAAAAAGATTTAGTAGAATATTTAGTAGAACATGGAGCAGATATAAATAAAGAAAATAAAGATGGTGAAACACCATTATTTTATGCATATCAAAGTGGAAATAAAGATTTAGTAGAACACTTAGTAAAACATGGAGCAGATATAAATAAAGAATTAAAAAAAAAATAGTGAAAAATTAAAATTTGCTGTTTTATTTTTAAAATCAAAAATTTCGAAGAATGCTTATTAAATCATGGAGTAATTAAAAATAAAAAAAAATTAATTCGGTAGGAGGTCATTTTTTATATCAAATATAATTTTGAAATTGATACTTAAGATATTATTAAAAATATATGGATGAAATATAAATATAACAGCTAGAACACTATATATTTAAAGTATAATATTTAATAAAATACAATTCAAGGAATATGGAATAAAACCATTAAATTATATATTATAATAAAAACATTTTATATAATAATTGATTATTAAAATAAAAATCTAATTAATTTAGTAAATGTGTAAACTAAAAAATCAAATATTATTTAAATTATAATCGTTTTATTTTTATATTTTTATTTTTGTAAAAATATATATTGTTTGATTTCTATTTAATAAATAAATTTAAAATTATAAATAGAAAAAAAAATAAAAAATAATAAAAATAAAAATTAATAATATATATTAAAAAAGTGTTATAAATATATATATATTTATATATTTTTAAATTTAAATATAAAGTTAAACATATTTTTTTTTTTTTTTAAAGAATTATTGATAAAAATTTTAAAAAGATAATATATTTTTTCCCTGATTGATATATTTTATTAATATTAAAAAAAGTTTTTTTTTCTTATTGTTAATAATTTTAATATTTTTATTATATAATATTTAATTATAAAAATGGAAATAGAAAAATTTATAAACTATAAATAAATATAAAGATACTTATAAATTTATCTCAGATAAATTTTTTTTTTTTTTTAAAAAAAAAAAAAGATTAAATATCTCTTTTAAAATTTATTTTTATTATATATATTTCAATTATCTTATATATAAATATAAATATTTATATTTTGTATTACATGGTTTATTTTAATTATATTAATATGCAATATAAAATTTTTATTTTTTATTTTTTATTTTTTAATGTCTTATAAAATTAAAAAATACAATTATATATTTATTAAATAAATGATACCTTTTATATTAATTATTTATTTTAAATTATATTTACAGAAAATTAAAAAATTAATTTTCGAATAGAAAATAACACAAAAATAAAAAAAAAAAAAAAAAAATTGGATATCAATTACAAATAATATGAATAATCATGAAAATAAGAGAGATGTAAAATCTAAAGAATATAATGATAAAGGACATAAAGGACATACATCTAAAAGGTTAAAAACTGAAACAAATAATCAAGAAAATGGTAAATATATAACTTCTTCTGAAATAAAAAAAACTAATAAGGAATTCTAATTTAGATGAATTAGAAAATATATTTTATATTTCAAAATTTTATGATAATGAATTAACTAAATGACTACTTCTGCTCTATAAAAATAAAACTTTTATTTCTATTATGGATTTAAATAATGAAAGTTATAAAAATGAGTATAAAATTGAAATAAATTGTCCTAGTTTTCATGAAGAGGATAAATTTTATAATAAAAGAGGTTTTAGAATTGAAAGTAGTAATAAAATTTTATTAAAATATTTAGTAGAACATGGAGCAGATATAAATAAGGAAAATATATTTGGAGAAATACCTTTATTTAAAGCTTGTAAAAGTGGAAATAAAGATATAGTAGAATATTTAGTTGAACAAGTAGAACAAAGAGCAAATATAAATAAAGAAAATGAAATCGGTGAAACACCATTATTTAGAACATGGCAATAGTTGGAAATAAAGATTTAGTAAAATATTTAGTTGAATATGAAGCAGACATAAGGAAAGAAAGTAAATATGGAGAAACACAACTATTTGATGCATGTAAAAGTGGAAAAAAAGATTTAGTTGAATATTTAGTAGAACATGGTTTAGATATTAATAAAGAAAATAAATATGGTGAAACACTATTATTAAAGGCAATAGGAAGTGGGAATAAAGATTTAGTGAAATATTTAGTAGAACATGGAGTAAATATAAATAAAAAAAGTAAATATGATGAAACACCATTATTTAATGCATGTGAAAGAGGAAAAAAAGATTTAGTTGAATATTTAGTAGAACATGGAGCAGATATAAAGAAAATAAAGATGGTGAAACACCATTATTTAATGCATGCTATAGTAGAAATAAAGATTTAGTAGAATACTTAGTAAAACATGGAGCAGATATAAAGAAAGAAGATACCTTTGGTATAACACCATTATTTGGTGCATGTCAAAGTGGAAATAAAGATTTTGTAGAATATTTGATAGAATATGGATTAGATATAAATCATGAAAATAAAGATGGAACATCACCATTATTTAATGCATGCTATAGTGGAAATAAAGATTTAGTAGAATACTTAGTAAAACATGGAGCAGATATAAATAAATAAGTAATAAAAAAAATGGTGAAAAATTAAAACTTGCTGTTTTTATTTTTAAAATCAAAAATTTAGAAGAATGCTTATTAAAACATGGAGTAATTAAAAATAAAAAAGATTAATTTGGTCGGATGCCATTTTTTATATCAAATGCAATTTTTTGAAATATATACTTAAAGATATTATTAAAAATTTATGGATGATATATAAATATAACAGCTATAACACCATTTAAGATCTGTGAAAGTACTAAAAAAATAAAAATAATAAAAATTAATAAAACATGATGTAAAGAATATGGAATAAAACCATTAAATTATGCACTTATAATACAACATTTTATACTGTTATAATTGATTAATATAATAAAAATTTAATTAATTTTGAAATGTGTAAAATTAAAAAATAAAATATTATTTAAATTATAATTTTTTTTTTTTATACTCTTATTTTTATAAAAATATATAATTAATAATTTTTATTAAAAAAATAAATTTTAAAATTAAAAAAAAAAAAAAAAAAATAAAATAAAAATAAAAATAAATAATAATTAAATAAAAAAAAAAAATTAAAAAATTGATTAAATATTTACTTATATATTTTATTTTATTTTATTTTTTATTTAAATAGAGTTGACTTTAATAATGATAATTATTTTTAAAAAGTTAAAAATGTAATTTTTAAAAAGGTAGAATATTTTTTCATTAATAATTAATTTACTTCAGATATTAATTTTTATAGTAAATTGAATTATCCCTTTCGAATTTTATTTTTACTTTTATTTTTTTTTTTTTTTATACTAATTATCTTATATAGAAATAAATACTAAATATGGAGCAGACATAAATAAAGAAAATGAAGATGGTGAAACACCATTACTTAAGGCATTTAGAAATAGAAATAAAGATTTAGTTGAATACTTAATAGAACATGGAGGAGATATAATTAAAGAAAGTAAAAAAAAAAAAAAAGATGAAATACCATTATTAAAAGCAATTGGAAGTGAAAATAATAAAAACTTTTTATGAAGTAATTGATTAATATAGTCAATGACCATTAATAAAAAAATATAGCATTATTTAAATTATAACTTTTTTTTTTTTATTTTTATATTTTTATTTTTTTAAAAATATATTTAATTAATTTATACTTAATAAATAGATTGTAAAATTATAAAAAACAAGATTAAAATAAATAATAAATTAATTAAAAAAAAAAAAAAAAAAAAAAAAAAAGGAACGAAATGGAATAAACCCTATAAATAAACTATTATAGAGAATGGAGTGTAACTCCATCGAACAAATGTAGTGATATGAATTGGTTTATGAAATATAATGTACATAAATAACTATGTTCTAATTCATGAAATATTCAATAAATGAACATAAGTAGAGATATGAATAGATATGAATAGATATGAAATGAATACTAATTATTGTTATAATAGCTATGTTGTAAATGGAATTTAATGAAATGAATGAATGTAGTGAGTTGCATGAAACCAAGGAATTGGAATAAATGCAATTGAAGAATAAATAATTCTTTTTTTTTTTTTTTTTAGAGTTTAAATATCTAATTAATTAATAAATAAATTAAAAAAAAAAAAATAAAATATATAAACTATTTAATAATATAGAAAATTAATTTAATTAATTGAAATAATAGTAAAATAGATAATAATAATATCTTTTTAACATTTGAATAAATAAATAAATAAATAAAAAAAGAAAAAATATTTTTGAAAAAGTTAATGAATTAATTAATAATGAAAATAAATACAAACAAATTTTAGTTCATGGATTTGATAATAAAAATAATTTATCTCTACATATTAATATTCTATTTCTATATTTAAATGAATCTTAACCCTTACATAATAATAATATTTGGATTAACCTTCATTTTTTAAAAAAATATATATATATATAAAAAAATTAAATTAATACTATTTAAAAGACTATTTAAATCTAAAAAAAAAAAAAAAAAAAAAAAAAAAAAAAAAAAAAAAAAAAATATATAAAATATATTTATATAATAAATTATTATAGAAAACTCATTTTCTTTTTTAAAATTAAAATTTTTTTATTTATTTATCTATTTATTTATAATCATATATTTTATAAAATAATTATATAAACATTGATCATATATATTTTTTTGGATCTCTTTTTTTTTTTTTTTCTTTTTTATATGATAAATATTTCAATTCGGTTAATTTTAACCATGTAATTAAAATAGACTCTCTTTCATTGATTTTAGAAGAAATATTTCTTTTTAATATTTCACTATTTGAAATTATTGGAGACCAATTTAATATTCTTAAAAAATCAAAATTATATTTTATAAATTCATTTTCTTCAGATAATATTGTAACATACCATGAATAGTTTGTTCTATAAAATAATAATGAATTTCCAAATTTATTACATTGAAATAGTGATTTCTCTAAGATTTTTTTTTCATATTTCGATGTTTCACTTTTATCCATTTTATCTTTTCCTTCGAAAGGTACTATTCCATATTCTTCCAATTCTTTTATCTCCATTTCCGTTAATTTCCTTGGGGATTTTCGAGCTATTTTAATTTCATAGAAACTTTCATTGTTATACAACATTCTTATAGCATATATAACTTCACTGATTTTAACGGCAACATTCACATTATCTTTACTATCAATATCATATTGATCAGTAATTATACTTGACTTATGAATACCAACAACATAATTATTTTTATTCAAAAGAGGAGATCCAGAAGATCCCTCATTTGTAGATACCTCATGATAATAATCAAAACTTCGACGTTTTCTTATATTTCCTCTAGCAAATGACAATTTTTTTTGAGGATATTGAATAATTAGAATAGAATCACTAGTATTAGCATCTTTGATATTTCCATTTTCATTATTGGGTTTAAGAAAGTGAGGATTAATTTTTTTTATATTTTCTTCATTTAATTCTATGAAGGTAATATCAATTAATTCTGATGTAAAAATAAAATCATTCCCATTTATTTCTATGGTATGTTTACTACCATTTGATATGGAAATATTAAATGATTTACCTTCTTTAAGATAATTTTCGTTCAAAACATGATTATTTGTCATTAAGCCACGTATTGGTTTTTTTTTTGATGGAATTGGAATTTCAATAAAAAATCCACTACCACTACCTTCATCATTTTCAATTAAACATATCGGCTTTATTGGAATTAATTTTGAAGGTTTTCTCGACTTTATTGGAATTAATTTTGAAGGTTTTCTCGACTTTATTGGAATTAATTTTGAAGATTTTCTAAATATTTCATCTGTTTCATTAAATAAAAAAAAAGAATTATCAATATCATTACTCATTACTTCATTAAAAAATATATATATATTGCATGTTAAATTTTATTTAAAATAAAATATGAAAAAAAAAAAAAAAAACAAAAAAAAACAAAAAAAAAAAAAAAAAAAAAACTTACCATTAATAGTAATACTTTTATTATTTGGTTTTTCAGAATAAGAGTGTAAATTTTCTTTTTTCACTAATGACTTAACAATTCCGATACTATTTAAATAGCATGAAACATGGTATGGTGAATTTTGATTAACTGATATATCAACAATAGCTTTATGCTTTAAGAGACAATCCACTAAATCCTTATTTTTGAAATAGCACGCAATTAATAATGGACTCATACCGTAATCTGATTTCATGTTGATATCAATTTTTTCATTACGTAATAAACATTCTGCTAATTCTATATTGCCATTTTTACAAGCAATAATTAAAGGGGTATCCCCATATTTATTTTTTATATTTATATCTTCTCCTTTTTCAATTAATTCTTTTACTTTTTCAATATTACCCTTTTTACATTCAAATGTTAGTAAAGTTTCATTATCATCTTTTTTAATCTCTTGTTCGATTTTATTTTCATCTTGAATTTCGTTTTTTCTATTTTCTTTAATTTCTTCTTTACTTATTTTATTTAATTTCTTTCTTTCTTTTGGTGTATTTTCTTTCTCTTGATCTAATGTGTTAAATTTTTCCTTAAAGAAACTATTTTTACTATAAATTATTTCAAAATTATTTTTATATATATACATTAAATTCAAAATTTCAGGTTTAATTTCTGAAATTTTCTTTAATTTTATATGCTTATTATATTTTAAAACTTCTTTTAAATTTTCACGTTTCTTATTTTTTGAAATTATTTCTTCAATAACATCTTCATTAATTTCTATTTTTTTTTCCTTTAATATAAATATATTATATTCCAATAAAAATTTAAACATTTCGAAATTATTATATAGTAAGCCCAAGATTATTGGAGTATACTTTTTTTCATTTAGTTCAATTTTTATTTTATTTTTAGTTGCATAAAAAATTAATAATTGAACTATTTTTAAATTATTTTTATTAATTGCCACTAAAAGTGGGCAACATTTTTTTTTATTTCCTTTATTTATATCTAATGTAATATCTTCTTTATTTGCTTTATATAAAGTATTCTCTAATTTTTTTATATCATTTTTTAAAACTGAATTAATAAGTTCATTTTCTAAACGTTTTTTAAGTGTTTTTTCTGAACTTTTTTTATATTTAATATAAACCATTTTTCTAACAGTTTTTTTTTTTTTTAAAAAAAAAAAAAAAAAAAAAAAAAAAAGTAAAAAAAAAATTATTTTATTAAATTCATAAAATATTTTAAAATGATTTAACTTTTCTAATTTTTTTTTTATTATTTATTAATATTTTTTTATTTATTTTAAAATCTAAAACTAATAATATTCTATTAAATATTTATTTTTCAATTGAATAAATCTTAAATAAATTTATTTTTCTTTTACATAGCTAACTAAAAGAAAATATATAATATTTTTATTTATTTCTATAATAATATTAAATAAAAAATAAAAAATTAATATAAAAAAAATAAAGAATAAAAAATTTATAAATTTCTTTTTTTTTTATTATATAAAATTTTATAAATTTTAATTCCAATTTTTTTTTTTTTTATTTCTTTTTTTTTTTTTTTTTTTTTTTTTGGAACTAAAATTACTTGATTGAGAGTGATTTAATAAATCATTCCTACCAATGATATCTGTATCTCTAAATTTTATTTACTATTTTTTTTTTTTTTTTTTGGAACTAAATTAAAGCAAAACTAAAAAAAAAAAAAAAAATAGTAAATAAAATTTAAATTATGATAAAAATATTTAATATAATATAATATAATATAATATAATATAATATAATATAATTATATTTATGTCTTCATTTCTTTTTTTTTTAATAATTTATTAATAATAATCATAATAATAATATAAAATAAAATAATATAAAATAGTTTCATTTTAATATTTAATATTTAATATTTATTTATTCAACTATTTATTATTTATTATTTATTATTTATTATTTATTATTTATTATTTGTTATTTATTATTTATTATTTATTATTCAATTATTTATTATTTATTATTTATTATTTATTATTTATTATTTATTATTTATTATTTGTTATTTATTATTTATTATTTATTATTCAATTATTTATTATTTATTATTTATTATTTATTATTTATTATTTATTATTTATTATTTATTATTTATTATTTATTATTCAATTATTTATTATTTATTATTTATTATTTATTATTTATTATTTATTATTTATTATTTATTATTTATTATTTATTATTTATTATTTATTATTTATTATTCAATTATTTATTATTTATTATTTAATATTTATTATTTATTATTTATTATTTATTATTTATTATTTATTTTTTATTTATTTATTATTTATTATTTATTATTTATTATTTATTATTTATTATTTATTATTTATTATTTATTATTTATTATTTGTTATTTATTATTTATTATTTATTATTATATTATTTATTATTTATTATTTATTATTTATTATTATATTATTTATTATTTATTATTTACTATTTATTATTTATTATTATATTATTTATTATTTATTATTTATTATTTATTATTTATTATTTATTATTTATTATTTATTATTTATTATTTATTATTTATATTTATTATTTATTATTTATTATTTATTATTTATTATTTATTTTTTATTTATTTATTATTTATTATTTATTATTTATTATTTATTATTTATTATTTATTATTTATTATTTATTATTTATTATTTATTATTTATTATTTATTATTTAATATTTATTATTTATTATTTATTATTTATTATTTATTATTTATTATTTATTATTTATTATTTATTATTTATTATTTATTATTTGTTATTTATTATTTATTATTTATTATTCAATTATTTATTATTTATTATTTATTATTTATTATTTATTATTTATTATTTATTATTTATTATTTATTATTATATTATTTATTATTTATTATTTACTATTTATTATTTATTATTTATTAATAAATACTCTTTTTATTTATTATTATTTATTATTTATTATTTATTATTTATTATTTATTATAATTATAATTATAATAAAATTTTATTCCTATTTTCGTTTATACAACTATTATTAATAAGTAAAATAGCCTCTTTTTCATAATTTAATAAAAATTTAAAATCATCTTTAGAAATTACTTTATTTAAATCCATGAGAGAAATAAAAGTTTTACTTTTATATAGAAAGAGTAATCATTTAATAAATTCATTATCATATAAATTGAAATATCAAAAATATATTTTAATTTCTCCATATTAGAATTCTTTATTAATTCTTTTTATTCAGAAGAACTTATAAATTTATTATTTTATAGATTATTTGTTTCAGTTTTTATCCTTTTAAATGTATATCTAATATCATATTCTTTAGATTTTATATCTCTCTTCTTTATACGGTTATTCATATTATTTGTGGTTGATACTTCGTTTATTATTTATTTTTCTATTAGTTTCTCTTCTAAAATTAATTTTTTATTTTTAGTTAATTTTAATTATTATAAATAATAAATAATTTATAATTATAATTCTTTAAAACTAATTATTTTGATTATTTCGACTTAAATAAAAAAAAAAAAAAAAAAGAAAAAAAAAAGTAAAGTTTTGACCCACTTTTAATTTTTATATATATTTATTATTTATTTTTATTACTGTTATTATTTTTTTATATATACAAATTTATTAAATAATAATTAAATAATGTGTTTATATAAAAATAAAAAAAAAATTATAGTTTAAATAATATTCTTTTTTTATTTTTTTTTTTTACATTTCTAAATTTTTTAATATTTATTTTAATAAGCAATTACTATTACTATATAAAAAATTTTTATTATACATACGTTTAATGGGATTATTACATATTTATTTTTTTATACAAATATGAACCATGTTTTACTAAATATTCTACTAAATCTTTATTTCCACTTTTAATTGCTTTAAATAAAGATATTTTATTATATTTATTTTCTTTATTTATATCAGCTCCGTGTTCTACTAAATATTCAACTCTATCTTTATTTCCAAACATACATTAAATGAAGATGTCCTACCATATTTTTTTTTTTTTATTTATATCTGCACCATGTTCCACTTCTATATTTTTTACTAAGTCTTTATTTCCACTTCTGCATACATCAAATGAAGGTATCTTACCATTACTATAAACCATTTTATTTATATCCATTCCATGTTTTACTAAAAATTTTTATAGATTTTTATTCCTTATTCCTATTTTCCATTATATAACTATTATTAATAAGAAAAATAGATCTTTTTCATAACTTATTATAATTTTATATTCATCTTTTGAAATTACTTTATTTAAATCCATAATAGAAGTAAAAGTTTTATTTTCGTAGAGAAGATGTATCCATTTAATGAATTTTATTATCATAAAAATTTTAAAAAATCAAAATTATTTTTTATTTAATATCTCTATATTATTAATTATTAAAAAGTAACAAAAATTAATAATTAAACATATAGGTTTAATTATAATCTTACTATATTAAAGGTTAGAAAAATAAATTAAATTAAACATTCAAAACATAATCCAGCCGAATGGCTTCTATTTCTTTCATTTACCAATTAAAAATGATTCCATTTTCTTGTAACTTTCAATAATTTTTTTGATTTTATTAGTTTTTGTTAATATTTTTCTCTTTTGTTTGTTCCTATATGCCAAACTTTCTTCTTTCATTGGTATCTGGATATTAAGATACATCATTATTTAATATATTTATTAATCTAAAATAAGCTTTTTTTTTTTTTTTTTTTTTTTTTTTTGAAAATAAACCAATTAAATAATTGTTAAAGGACTCAAAGATATTATTTCTTATATATTCAGTTTTATTATAATAATTCCAATTTTCAATATCATAAAGAATGAAATATGTTTTTCTAAAATATTCCAAAAATATCAAAAATTGGTTATAGCTATTTTTAATGTATGATTTTTTAATTTTATGAAAAATATCCCATATATAATTTTGATTTATAAAAGGTAGATTTAATATAGCATTATAATAAATAATTATATTTATATTAAAAATTCTTTTTTTGTTTTATATAGAAAGGAATTGAACTTTTTTTAATTTTATATTTTGTTAATGATAGAGGGGCATTTAATTCCTGTTCGAAATGATTATGAACACCATCATATTTTAATATTTCTATTACATTATTTATAATAATATAAGATTTAAAGTTTTATATTCAGTACATCGATATACCTTCAATTTATTCTTTTTAGTAAATGGAGAATTATATTTATATTTTTTATTAATAATAAATTTGCATTTTTCCTCTATTAGTTTTACAAATATCTATTTTTAGTTCTTCCATTATGTTAAATATTTTTAATTAATTTTCAATTATTCAATATTATTAAATATATTTAATTATAAAAATTTTATATAAAATAGAGTTTATTTATTTTTATTTTATATTGATTTTTTTTTTAAATATAAGTTATATAAAAATCCTTTTTGAAATTATTTTATTTTTTTAATATTTAAATTTTTAAAAATTGGAATTTTCAATTAATAAATAATTAATATTTAGTTTTTAATTGATAAAAGAATTGATAATAAAATTTTCATATAGTTTTATTATTTATAAAAAAAAAGTTAAAACCAATACAAATTATATACAAATTATTAAATGTATACGTTAAACAATTTAAAATTATATTTTTAATATTTTTTATATTTACAATATAACAATTTTAACATCAAAAAAAAAAAAAAAATAATTATATAATTTACATAAAAAATATATTACTATTAACTATTACTATTAAATATTAATTATTCTAAAAGGAAAAAGTATATTAAATTTATTATAATTCAAAAAAAAAAAAAAAAAAAAAAAAAAATAAAATAAAATAAAATACGAAAGGCAAACTTTTAAATTAGAGAAAAAAATACAAAAAACTAATTAATTAGTTAATAAATAAAATTTTTTTTTTTTTTTTTTTTTTTTTATAAATATATTTTATATTATTTTCTATTGTAATTTTAATTTGCTAAAAAAGATAAAATAAATAAAGTTTATAAATATATTTATTTTTATATTTTTGTTAAAAATTGATTCATTTTGGTGTTATTTATTAAAAAAAGAATTATTAATCAACTATTAATTATTTTTATTCAATAAAAAGTTATAAAATAATTCTTTTTTTTAAATTTTTTTTTTTTAATTTTTTTTTATTTTCTTTTTTTTTTAAACTTAGAGAATAACTTTTTTAATTTATAATAATAATAATATTTCAAGATTTAAATAAAAAAAAATACATAAAATGAAATAATATATATTATATAATTATAAAAATGTATTAGAAGCAATAGTATCTAACTTTTCCCATTCATCGATGATAACCACTGTCCATTATTGAGAGTAATTAATTTCAGTAGTAGTATTAACAAACAAATCTATATCAGATTTTTCATCGAGAGGTGAAAATCCATGACTTATCATTTCGACGTCGACGCTCTTAGCAACGATAGATTCAATAAATTCAACGGAATACCATTCCATCATCAATCTAAAAGATTGACAAATTAATGGTATTTACATTTGTTAGAAACTCAGTAATCTCTATAAACTATGGAACAGTTGACGAAATTGAACTTTGTTTAAAAAATATGACAACTAATTGTCTTTGTTCCACGTCATTAACTTTAATTTTTTTTTTATATATTGAATGTCCTCTAAGAAGAGCACTCAATATAAAATAATAGATATTATTATCATCATCCTTTTCTGAATCTAAAGAAACATCCAAGGATTCTTGTTCATTTATCATTGCAAATTTCAAAAAGAGATCAGCTTTTCGTAAAATCGTATTATAGTGACAAAGAAATGGGTAATTATTTGATTGTACATTAAGATATTGGCTATTGCCAACCTCTTACAAGTAAATACAGATAGGTTTAAAAAAATTTCATTAAAGTATCTAATATCATCATTGTTTTTCTGTATTTCATCCATTAATGTTCCAACTGACACAAAGATTGAAGAATTGAATAACCGGTAAGTAAATACTATTACACAGAAAATCTTTAACCATTGATTTAGTTTCAAAAGAAAAAAGTTTATTATTAAATATTTTAACATAACTGAAAGTTTGGATTTTGTTGGTTTTGATCCAATTAATTTTACAGAGAGGAAGGCATTGAGTGATAATAAATAAAATATTTAGATAATAAGTGGGTTTATCATACCTTATCCTTAAAATGAAGTAATTTTCCATATTAGGCAAGTGTTTTTTCGTAATTCTATGAACTATTTCATTGCAATTGGAAATACTTTTACTAAGAAATTTTCAAAGTTTATTAGCAGGTCATGATTGAAGATCATGAATAAAGAAAAGAATGAAATCTTTATTCCGATTATCGAATCCTCAAAGGCCTCTCCGTAAAATTGGTATAGTTACTGTATTTGAAGAAGTATTATCCATTTAGAAGAAAACCTAAAAAAAAATAAAATAAAAAAAATAAAAATAAAACAAAGGAAGTAATAAATAAGAAATAATACTAATAATAAAAGAAGATAATTTTTTTAATATATATATATTGAAATAAAGATAAAAAAAAAAATAAAAAAGAAAGTAAACTCCTTTTAAATAGTATTAAAAATATTGTTAGTATTGAATATAGGTAAGCTTAAAATATATCGTTGTTATTGATGATTTTGTAATTGTTTGATTTTGTGAAGCATTGATTTTATCCTGTATTGCTATAATAATATTTATAGTCAGAAAGTTATTGATTCAAGAATTTTTGTGTAGTAATTAAAAGATATTAAAGTAAAATTAATTACTTGTATATTCTGTTAAAATGAATAATCTTTTTCTTTTTATCTTTTGAATAATTGTTTTTCTTTTCATCTAATAATGCTCTTTATAAATAAGAAATTTTCTATTGAATAATCAAACAAAAGCTAAAATGTAGATGTAAAGAAAAAAATGTTAGTCGTGAAAGACTATAAAGAGTTTCTCATCTGTAAAATAATGTCTTAAACCCAAGCTTTGGAGTGAATCAATCTCATTCATTTCCATTTTACAATAGCTACATGAAATAATAAATAATACTATAGAAAAATACATATACAAAATAATGTTAAAGTAAAAAATACAGTAGATTCATTACAATGATAATAGATAGAAACTCCATGATATTATTAATTATACAACTCCAATGTTACTACATATCCAGTTTAAAATAATATGAAGCATCAGGTTCACTTTCAACAGTCTTCCAGAATTCTAATTTACACTCTTAGTACTAGAAGCCATTTTAGAAAGGATAACGATTATCATCAGAATCAAAGAAAGCTGTAATTGGTACATCTGATGTAGTCTACCCTTTTCCATCAACTCTCCATAGACCTGGAAAAACAATCCACATCATTGGGGTTTTTTTTTTTTTTAAAAAATAAGAATTAAAGGTAACTTTAGAAGACCTATATTTATTAATTTAAATTAATATTAATTTTTATTTCAATTATTATTATTATTATTATGATTATGATTATTATTATTATTATTATTATTATTATTATTATTATTATTATTATTATTATTATTATTATTAACAACAATTATTATTTTTATTGATTTATTCAATAATCGATATGAAAAGAAAAATTATTCTAAAATTTTTTATTCATTAAATTAAAAAATAATAAGAGTAAAAAAAACCTATTTAATTATTATTAATACTAATATTTTTTATTTTCTTAAATATTATAACAAATTTATTACTTATTTATTTCATTTTTATTTATTTTATTATTTATTTACCCATTTATTAAAATTTTGCGAAATGCACCTTTTCAAAATGTATTTATTAATTTATATTTATTACTTATTTTTTATTATTTATTTTTTATTTTATATTATTTATTTATTATTATTGTTTCAATCATTTATTATTTATTATTTATTATAGTGGTAAATTATGTTTAATTATTATTAATAAAAAATATATATAATTTATATAAAAAAAAAAAATAATAAAATAAAATAAAATAAATTAATAAACAAATAATAAAAAAAATTTTTATATATTTAATTATATAATTTAAAAAAAAAAATAAATTAATATAAATTATATCTTATATATATATATATAATAAAAAAAGGAATAATCATTCATTAATCATTCAATTAATATAAATATTATGTAATAACTATTTAAAAAAAAAAAAAAAAAAATTAAAAAAAAAAAGAAAATTAAAAGAAGACTTTTTTAACAAAATAATAAAAACAAAAATTGATCAATTTTTATTTAAATAAAATAAAATTCTTAAATTAGAAGTTATAAAAAATAAAAATAAAAATAAAAATAAAAATAAAAATAATAATAATAATAATAATAATAATAATAATAATAATAATAATAATAATAATAATAAAAATAATATTGTTAATATTTATATTATAGCATTAAAATATTATTATTATGAAGAATGATTCGTGTTTTTTAAATATTCTTCTAAATCTTTTCTTAAACTTTCACTTGCATAAGATAATGGTGTACTATTATAATTATCTTTTATATTTATAGTTGCTCCCTTTTCTATTAAATATATTATTAAATTTTTATTTCCTTTAATACATGCTTTAAATATTGGTGTCTGCCCAAAGTTATTTTCTTTATTTATATCAGCTCCATGTTCTACTAAACATTTAACTAAATCTTTATTTTCACGTTCGCATGCATCAAATAATGGTGTAATTCCATATTCATCCTCTTTATTTATTTCTGCTCCATGTTCCACTAAACATTTTACTAAATCTATATTTCCATTTTTAATTTCTTTAAGTAAAAGTGTTTCAATGTATTCATTCTCTTTATTTATAACTGCTCCATTTTCTACTAAACATATTACTAAATCTTTATTTTTACTTTTACAAGCTTTAAATAATGGTACTTCACCATATTTATTTTCCTTATTTATATCAGCTCCATGTTTTACTAAAAATTCTATTAATTCTTTATCTCCACTTTCAACTGCATTAAATAAAAGTGTTTCAATATATTCAATCCCTTTATTTATAACCGCTCCATTTTCTACTAAATATATTATTAAATCTTTATTTTCACTTTTACATGCATTAAACAATGGTGTCTGCCCAAAGTCATTTTCTTTATTTATATCTGCTCCATGTTCTACTAAATATTCTACTAAATCTTTATTTCCACTTTTACATGCATTAAATAATGGTGTTTCATTTAAACTATTTTCTTCATTTATATTTGCTCCTTTTTTTACTAAATATTTTACTAATTCCTTATTTCCACTTTTACATGCACTAAATAAAGGTGTTCTTCCATCCTTACTTTCTTTATTTATATCTGCTCCATGTTCTAGTAAATATTTTACTAAATCTTTATTTCCATTTTCACATGGATAAAATAATGGTGTTTCATTTAAACTATTTTCTTCATTTATATTTGCTCCTTTTTTTACTAAATATTCTACTAATTCCTTATTTCCACTAATACATGCACTAAATAAAGGTGTTCTTCCATCCTTACTTTCTTTATTTATATCAGCTCCATGTTCTACTAAATATTCTACTAGATCTTTATTTCCACTTCTACATGCATTAAATAATGGTGTTTCATTTAAACTATTTTCTTTATTTATATTTGCTCCTTTTTTTACTAAATATTCTACTAATTCCTTATTTCCACTATAGCATGCATCAAATAAAGGTGTTTCACCATCTATATTTTCTTTATTTATATCTTCTCCATGTTCTACTAAATGTTCAACTAAATCTTTATTTCCAATTCTGCATGCATCAAATAAAGGTATTTCTTCATTCTTAAAAACAATTTTTTTTTATCCACACCATGTTCTAATAAATATTTTAATAATATTTTATTCCTATTTTCGATATAATAAAAAATATTTTCTTTTACATAATTTAATATAATTTTATATTTGTCTTTAGAAATTTCATAATTTAAATTTTTAGTAAGTGTTTTATTTTTATATAGAAAAAGTAAATGCCTAATAAATTCATTATCATAAAATTTTGATATATCAAAAATAGGTTTTAATTTCTCTATATTAGAATTCTTTATTAATTCTTTTATTTCAGATGATGTTATAAATTTATCATTTTTTTGATTATTTGTTTCAATTTTTATCTTTTTAAATGTATATCCATTATCATTATATTCTTTAAATTTTATATTTCTCTTATTTATTTGATTATTCATATTATTTGTAGATAATACTTCGTTCATTATTTATTTTTCTATTATTTTCTAATCGAAAATTAATTTTTTTTTATTTTCAGTAAATATAAATTAATATAAATAATAATTATAAAATCTATTATTTATTTAATAAATATATATATATTTAAAAAAAAAAAAAAAAAAAAAAAAAAAAAAAAAGAATATTTTTATATTAATATTAAAAATTCATTTAATTAAAATAAACCTTATAATACAAAATATAAATATTTATATTTACATATGAGATAATTTGAGAAAAAAAAAAATAAAAAAGAAATAGAAATAAAATTTAAAAAAAATTTTAAAAGGGATATTTAATCTATTAAAAAAAAAAAAAAAAAAAAAAAAATTAAGTCCGAAATAAATTTATATATATATAATTATATTGATTTAAATTTATTTAAATTTAATATATTTTTCTATATCTATTTTTAAAGTTCTTTAATAAATATTAAAAATATTAAAAAATTAATAACAAAGAAAAAAAAAAAATTTGATTATTTAAAAATAAAATTTAACTATCAAAAAAAAGAAAAAATATTTTATCTTTTTAAATTAATAATTATAACTCTCTAAAAGTAATAAAGTTAACTCTATTTAAATAAAAAACTAATTAATATTTTTTTGTATTCCACCATTTTATTTTTTTATTTTTTTTTTTATTTTTTTTTTTTTTTTTTTTGATTTAATTATTATTTATTTTAATTTTATCTTTTTTATATATATATATATATAATTTTAATATCTATTTATTAAATTTTTAAATATTATTATATTATAACTATTAAAAAAAAAATAATTAAAAAAAAAAAATTAAAAAAAAGCTTATTTAATATAATAATAAAAACAAAAAGTAATTAATTTTTATGTAAATAAAATAAAAGTCGTAAATTATAGGAGATAAAAAATAAATAAATAAATAAATAAATAAATAATAATAATAATAATATTATTATTATTATTATTATTATTATTATTTATATTATAGCTTTAAAATATTATTATGATGAAGTATGCTTCATGTTTTTTAAATATTCTTCTAAATCTTTTCTTAAACTTTCACTTGCATAAGATAATGGTGTACTATTATAATTATCTTTTATATTTATAGTTGCTCCATTTTCTATTAAATATATTATTAAATTTTTATTTCCTCTAATACATGCTTTAAATATTGGTGTCTGCCCAAAGTTATTTTCTTTATTTATATCAGCTCCATGTTCTACTAAACATTTAACTAAATCTTTATTTCCTCGTTCGCATGCATCAAATAATGGTGTAATTCCATATTCATCCTCTTTATTTATTTCTGCTCCATGTTCCACTAAACATTTTACTAAATCTATATTTCCACTTTTAATTTCTTTAAGTAAAAGTGTTTCAATGTATTCATTCTCTTTATTTATAACTGCTCCATTTTCTACTAAACATATTACTAAATCTTTATTTTTACTTTTACAAGCTTTAAATAATGGTACTTCACCATATTTATTTTCCTTATTTATATTAGCTCCATGTTCTACTAAATATTCTATTAAATCTTTATTTCCACTTTCACAAGCCTTAAATAATAGTGTTTCACCATCTATATTTTCTTTATTTATATCTATTTCTGCTCCATGTTTTACTAAGCATTCTACTAAATCTTTATTTTTACTTTCATTTACCAAAAATAATGGATTTTCATCATTTCATTTATTTTCTTTATTTATATATCTGTTCCATATTCTACGAAATATACTACTAATTCATTATTTCCATTTCTGCATGCATTAAATAATAGAATTTTTATTATGGTTATCTACTTTATATTTATATCTGCTCTATGTTCTATCAAGTATTCAACTAAACCTTTAATTTATGCATGCATCAAATAAAGGTGTTTCATCATTATTATAAACTATTTTTTTTTATAGCCACTCCATATTCTACTAAAGATTTAAATATATTTTTATTTCTATATTCAATTATGTAACTATTTTTATTAAAGAAAATAACCTCTTCTTCTTAATTTATTTAAATTTTAAATTCTTAATTAAAAATTACTTTATTTAAATCCATGAAAGAAATAAAAGTTTTTTTTTTTTTTTTATAAAAAAAAAGTTAACAATTTAATAAATTCATTATCATAAAATTTTGAAATATCAAAAATACTTTTTTAATTGCTCCATATTAGAATTGTTTTTTAATTCTTTTATTTCAGAAGAAGATATATACTTATCATTATCTTGATTATTTGATACAGTTTTTAATATTATAGATGCAGACTTATTATCATTATATTTTTTTAAATTTTATATCCTTTTTCTTTTCACAGTTATTCATATTACTTAACATTTGATACTGTGTTTATTTTTTTTTTTTTTTATTCTATTATTTTCTATTCAAAAATTATTTTTTTTTATTACAATAAATATAAATAAATATAAATAATTATTATTAAAATTTATTATTTATTTAATAAATATATAATTAAATCTTTTAATTTTGTAAAATAACAAACAAAAAAAAAAAAAAAAAATAAAATAAAAAAAAAAAATACCTTTATATTTATATTGTAAATTTATTTAATTAAAATAAACCATGTAAAACAAAATATAAATATTGATCTTCATCAAAAAGATAATAGGAATAGACAAAAAAATAAAAATAAAATTTAAATCTTTTTTTTAAAAAAAAAAAAAAAAAAAAAAAAAAAAACTATGTCCGAAATAAATTTATATATATAATTATATTTATTTAGATTGATTTATTTTATATATATTTCTATTTTTATTCTAAAAATTAATTCACTACCTTATAATAAAAATATTAAAAGTATTAATAATTAGAAGTAAAAAATTTTATATAAAAATAAAATTTAACAATCAGGAAAAAAAAAAGATTTTTTTTTAATTTTTTAAAATTTATAATTCTCTAAAATTAATTACTGAAGTCAACTCTATTTAAATAAAAAATAATAAATAAAATTTTTAATTAAATTTTTATTTGTTTTATTTATTATTTATTATTTATTATTTAATATTTAATATTTATTATTTATTATTTATTATTTATTATTAATTATTTATTATTTATTATTTATTATTTATTATTTATTATTTATTATTTATTATTTACTATTTATTATTTATTATTTATTATTTATTATTATTATTTTTTATAATTTAAAAATTTATTAATTAAATAAAAATTAAATAATATATTTTTATAAAAATAAAAATATATATATATAAAAAAAAAAAAAAAAAATAAAAGGTTTATAATTTAAATAGTATTTTTTTTTTTTTTTTTTTTTTATTTTATTTTATTTTATTTTATTAATTTTTAAATTAATTAAATTATTATTTTAATAATCAATTACAAAATAAAAAGTTTTTATTATACGAGCAAAATTTAATAGTTTTATTCCATATTCATTTCTTTATTTATATCTGCTCCATGTTTTACCAAGTATTCTACTAATTCCTTATTTGAACTTTCATATGCTTCAGATAATAGTGTTTCATCAAATTTATTTTTTTTATTAACATTTGCTCCATGTTCTACTAAATATTCTACTAATTTATTTTTTCTTCTTTTACATGCGATAAATAATGGTGTTTCACCATCTTCATTTTCTTTATTTATATCTGCTCCATGTTCTACTAAGTATTCTACTAATTCCATATTTCCACTTTCACAGGCATCAAATAATGGTGTTTCTCCATTTTTATTTTCTTTATTGATATCTTCTCCATGTTTTACTAAATATTCTACTAAATTTTTTTTTCCAATTCGGCATGCACAAAATAATGGTGTTTTACAATATATATTTTCTTTATTTGTTTTTGCTCCATGTCCCACTAAATATCTTACTAAATCTTTCTTTCCACTACAGCAGGCATTAAATAGTGGTGTTTCGCCATCTTTATTTTCTTTATTTATTTTTGCTCCATGTTCTACTAAATATTTTGCTAAATCTTTTTTTCCAATTTTGCATGCACCAAATAATGGTGTTTCGCCATCTTTATTTTCTTTATTTACTTCTGCTCCATGGTTCACTAAAAACTCTACTAAATCTTTATTTCCACCTTTAATTGCTTTAAATAAAGGTGTTTCATTGTATTCATCCTCTTTATTTATTTCTGCTCCCTGTTCCACTAAATATTCTACTAAATCTTTATTTCCACTTTCCAATGCCAAAAATAATGGTGTTTTATCATTTCTATATTCTTTATCTATATCTGCTCCATGTTCTACTAAACATTCTACTAAATCTTTATTTCCACTTTCCAATGCCAAAAATAATGGTGTTTTACTATTTCCATATTCTTTATCTATATCTGCTCCATGTTCTACTAAACATTCTACTAAATCTTTTTTTCCACTTTTAATAACTTTAAATAAAGGGGTTTCATTGTATTCATCTTTTTTATTTATATCTGCTCCATTTTCTACTAAATATTCTATTAAATCTTTATTTCCACTGTAGCATGCATTAAATAATGGTGTTTCACCTGTCAATTTATTTTCTTTATTTATTTCTGCTTTACATTCTACAACTAAGTATTTTACTAAATCTTTATTTCCACTAATACATGCATGAAATAATGGTGTCTGCCCAAAGTCATTTTCTTTATTTATATCAGCTCCATGCTTTACTAAATATTCAACTAAATCTTTATTTCCACTATTGCATGCACCAAATAATGGTGTACTTCCATATTTAGTTTCATGATTTATACCTGCTCCAAGTTTTATTAAATATTCTACTAAATCTTTATTTCCACTTTCACTTGCCAAAAATAATGGCATTTTATCACCTCTATATTCTTTATTTATATCTGTTCCATGTTCTACTAAAATTTTTATTAAATATTTATCTCCACTTTCAATTGCTTTAAATAAAAGTGTTTCAATGTATTCATCCTCTTTATTTATAACTGCCCCATTTTCTACTAAATATAATACTAAATCTTTATTTCTACTTTTACAAGCCTTAAATAATGGTGTATCATTATGTCTATTTTTCTTATTTATATCAGCTCCATGCTCTAATAAATATTTTACTAAATCTTTTTTTCTATTTTTAATTGCCTTTAATAATGGTGTTGTACCATTTCTATTTTCTTTATTTATATCTGCTCCATGTTCTACTAAACATTCTATTAAATCTTTACCTCCACAGTCAATTGCCAATAATAATGGTGTTTCGCTATTCCATCTATTTTCTTTATTTATATCTACTCCATGTTCTATTAAACATTCTACTAAATCTTTTTCTCCAGTTAAAATTGCTTCAAATAAATATGTTTCAATGTATTCATCCTCTTTATTTATAACTGCTCCATTTTCTACTAAATATATTACTAAATCGTTTTTTCTACTTTTACAAGCCTTAAATAATGGTGTTACACCATTCCGATTTTTTATATTTATATCTGCTCCATGTTTCACTAAACATTCTACTAAATCTTTATTTCCACTTCCAATTGCCTTAAATAATGGTGTTTCACTATTCCATCTATTTTCTTTATTTATATCTGCTCCATGTTCTACTAAACATTCTACAAATTCCTTATTTCCAATTTCAATTGCCTTAAGTAAAGGTGTTTCATCATTTTTATTTTCTTTATTTATATCTGCTCCATGTTCAACTAAATATTCAACTAAATCTTTATTTCCACCTTTAATTGCTTTAAATAAAGGTGTATCATTGTATTCATCCTCTTTATTTATATCTGTTCCATGTTCTACTAAATATTCAACTAAATCTTTATTTCCACTTTCGATTGCCAATAATAATGGTGTTCTACCATTCCAACTTTCTTTATCTATATCTGCTCCATGTTCTACTAAACATTCAACTAAATCTTTATTTCCACTTTCGATTGCAAAAAATAATGGTGTTTTATCACTTTTATATTCTTTATCTATATCTGCTCCATGTTCCACTAAATATTCAACTAAATCTTTATTTCCACTTTTAATTGCCAATATTAATGGTGTTATACCATCCCAACTTTCTTTATCTATATCTGCTCCATGCTCTACTAAACATTCTACTAAATCTTTATTTCCACTTTCACAAGCCTTAAATAATGATGTTTCACCATCTTTATTTTCTTTATTTATATCTGCTCCATGCTTCACTAAACATTCTATTAATTCTTTATTTCCACTTCCAATTGTCTTAAATAATGGGGTTTCACTATTCCATCTATTTTCTTTATTTATATCTGCTCCATGCTCTACTAAACATTCTACTAAATCTTTATTTCCACTTTCACAAGCCTTAAATAATGATGTTTCACCATCTTTATTTTCTTTATTTATATCTGTTCCATGTTCTACTAAACATTCTACTAAATCTTTATTTCCACTTTCACAAGCCTTAAATAATAGTGTTTCACGATCTTTATTTTCTTTATTTATATCTGCTCCATGTTCAACTAAATATTCAACTAAATCTTTATTTCCACTTTCGACTGCCAATAATAATGGTGTTCTACCATCCCAACTTTCTTTATCTATATCTGCTCCATGTTCTACTAAACATTCTACTAAATCTTTATTTCCACTTTCACAAGCCTTAAATAATAGTGTTTCACCATCTTTATTTTTTTTATTTATATCTGCTCCATGCTTCACTAAACATTCTACTAATTCTTTATTTCCACTTTCAATTGTCTTAAATAATGGGGTTTCACTATTCCATCTATTTTCTTTATTTATATCTACTCCATGCTCTACTAAACATTCTACTAAATCTTTATTTCCAATTTCACAAGCCTTAAATAATAGTGTTTCACCATCTTTATTTTCTTTATTTATATCTGCTCCATGTTCAACTAAACATTCAACTAAATCTTTATTTCCACTTTCGATTGCCAAAAATAATGGGGTTCTACCATTCCAACTTTCTTTATTTATATCTGTTCCATGTTCTACTAAATATTCAACTAAATCTTTATTTCCACTTTCGATTGCCAATAATAATGGTGTTCTACCATTCCAACTTTCTTTATCTATATCTGCTCCATGTTCTACTAAACATTCTACTAAATCTTTATTTCCACTTTCGATTGCCAATAATAATGGTGTTTTATCACTTTTATATTCTTTATCTATATCTGCTCCATGTTCCACTAAATATTCTACTAATTCTTTATTTCCACTTTTAATTGCCAATATTAATGGTGTTATACCATCCCAACTTTCTTTATCTATATCTGCTCCACGCTCTACTAAACATTCTACTAAATTTTTATTTCCACTTTCACAAGCCTTAAATAATAGTGTTTCATCATCTTTATTTTCTTTATTTATATCTGTTCCATGCTCTACTAAACATTCTACTAAATCTTTATTTCCACTTTCACAAGCCTTAAATAATAGTGTTTCACGATCTTTATTTTCTTTATTTATATCTGCTCCATGTTCAACTAAATATTCAACTAAATCTTTATTTCCACTTTCGATTGCCAAAATTAATGGAGTTCTACCATCCCAACTTTCTTTATTTATATCTGTTCCATGTTCTACTAAACATTCTACTAAATCTTTATTTCCACTTTCACAAGCCTTAAATAATAGTGTTTCACGATCTTTATTTTCTTTATCTATATCTGCTCCATGTTCCACTAAATATTCTACTAAATCTTTATTTCCACTTTTAATTGCCAATAATAATGGTGTTCTACCATCCCAACTTTCTTTATCTATATCTGCTCCATGCTCTACTAAATATTCTACTAAATCTTTATTTCCACTTTCACAAGCCTTAAATAATAGTGTTTCATCATCTTTATTTTCTTTATTTATATCTGCTCCATGTTCCACTAAATATTCTACTAAATCTTTATTTCCACTTTCGACTGCCAATAATAATGGTGTTCTACCATCCCAACTTTCTTTATCTATATCTGCTCCATGTTCCACTAAATATTCTACTAAATCTTTATTTCCACTTTCGATTGCCAATAATAATGGTGTTCTATCATCCCAACTTTCTTTATCTATATCTGCTCCATGTTCCACTAAATATTCTACTAAATCTTTATTTCCACTTTTAATTGCCAATATTAATGGTGTTATACCATCCCAATTTTCTTTATCTATATCTGCTCCATGCTCTACTAAACATTCTACTAAATCATTATTTCCACTTTCACAAGCCTTAAATAATGGTGTTATACCATCCCAACTTTCTTTATCTATATCTGCTCCATGCTCTACTAAACATTCTACTAAATCATTATTTCCACTTTCACAAGCCTTAAATAATGGTGTTTTTTTGGATTTATTTTCTTTATTTATATCTGCTCCATACTCTACTAAACATTCTACTAAATCATTATTTCCACTTTCACAAGCCTTAAATAATGGTGTTTCTTTGGATTTATTTTCTTTATTTATATCTGCACCATGTTCTAATAAGTATTCTACAAATTCCTTATTTCCACTTTCACAAGCCTTAAATAATAGTGTTTCACCATCTTTATTTTCTTTATTTATATCTGCTCCATGTTCTGCTAAATATTCTACAAACTCCTTATTTCCACTTTCATAAGCCTTTGTTCCAGTTTTTAACCTTTTAGATGTATGTCCATTATCGTTATATTCATTAGATTTTATATCTCTCTTCTTTACAGGGTTACTCATATTAATTGTAATTGATACTGTCTTTATGATTTATTCATAATATAAATTAATATAAATAATAATTATAAAAGCTATTATTTATTTAATTAATATATAATTGTATTTTTTTAATTTTATAGTATAAAAAAAAAAAAAAAAAAAAAAAAAATACACTTATATTTATATTGTAAATTCTTTTAAAATAATCTATATAATACATTATATGAATATTTATATTTATATATATGATAATTGAAATAAAAAAAAAAAAAATAGAAATAAAATTTAAAAAGATATTCAATTTAAAAAAAAAAAAAAAAAAAAAAAAAAAAAATATCAAAATAAATTTATATATATAATTTTATTTATTTATTTATATTTATAATTATTTATATTTAATAAATTTTCATATTTCTACTTTTAAATGAATTATCTAATAATAAAAATATTAAAAATATTAATTATTAAAATCAAGAAATAAAAATTTTACCTTTTCAAATTTATATTTATAACTTTCTTAATGTAAATATTAAAGTTAATTCTATAGTATTTATTTTTATTTTTTTTTATATGTATGTAATTTTAAATTCTATTTATTAAATAATCATTAAATATTATTTTCATATAAAAATTTTTATTTATTATATATTTAATTTTATTTATTTATTAATATGTTTTATAAACAACTCAAAATTTTAGTTATTAATAATAATGAAGAATGTATAAATACTACTGATATTATAGAAATGAGTTCCGGAAAGTATTATTGATAGGAGGATTAAAAATAAATAATTTGAATTTTTAGTTTTATATAAAAATTTATATAAAATTAATACATAATCATTCTATATTATTAAAAAACCATAATTTATGAAAAAATTATAAATATTATTAATTTTTGTATTATCATTATACTAATCATTATTTATATTAATATTAAAATTTATTATTTAAATTAAAATTAGTGTTATTACACTTATTGGTAAATACTATTGGGGTTGGAATGATTATAATATTATTTATATTATTTTTTAATTATTGTATATATAAATTCATAGATTTTAATTAAATTTTTTATTTTTTTTTTTTTTTTGTTAAGACTTCATTAATCAAAACTGAAACATTGCAAAAATATTAAAAACACGTGTATAACTATTAATTTATGTATAAATAAATAAATTTATGTAATCAATGAGCTTGATAAATATAATTTAGTAGATTTAATAATATTTTATTTTTTGCTAATTAAATTTAATATATAATATAATATAATATAATATAATATAATATAATATAATATAATATAATATAATATAATATAATATAATATAATATAATATAATTATATTTATGTCTTCATTTCTTTTTTTTAATAATTTATTAATAATAATCATAATAATAATATAAAATAATATAAAATAGTTTCATTTTAATATTTAATATTTAATATTTATTTATTCAACTATTTATTATTTATTATTTATTATTTATTATTTATTATTTATTATTTATTATTTATCATAGTGGTTAGTTATGCTTAATTATTAAAATACTTTTAAAATAGCAATAAAATATAATAATAACAAAATAAAATATAAAAAAATAAAATAAAATAATATAAAAAAAAAAAAAAAAAAAAAAAAAAACTCCTCATTATTTCATATATATTTATATTTATATAATTTAAAAAAAAATTAATATAATTTATATTTTAATATAAATTATATTATTTTATAATAAAAAAAAAAGTAATAATCATTCATTAATCATTCAATTATTATAAATTTTTAAATATTATTATATCATGTAATAACTACTTATAAAAAAAAAAAAAAAGAAAAAAAAAGAAAATTAAAAGATTAACATAATAATAAAAATAAAAAGTGATTAATTTTTATTTAAATAAAATAAAAGTCTTAAATAAGAGAATATAAAAAATAAAATATAATAATAATAATAATAATATTGTTAATTATATATTTATTATTAATTTTATATAATAAATTAATAATATAGCATTGAAACATTATTATTATAAAGTATATTTCATGCTTTTTAAATATTCTATTAAATCTTTATTTCTTTTTTTACATACCTTATAAAATTGTGCTTCACTTTATTCAATTTTTTTTTTTATTTATACTGCTCCCTGTTTTTTTAAATACTCTACTAAATCTTTATTTTCACTTTTAAGTGCATAAAATAATGGTGTTTCACCATTTTTATTTTCATTATTTATTTCTGCCTTATGTTCTACTAAATATTCTACTAAATCTTTATTTCCACTAGAGCATGCATTAAACAAAGGAGTTCTCCCATCTTTATTTTTTTGTTTTATATTTGCTTCCCTTTTCTACTAAATATTCTACCAAGTCTTCATTTCCACTTTAGCATACATTAAATAATTGTATTTCACTATTGTTATTTTTTTTTTTTTATTTATATCTGCTCCATGTTCTAACTAAATATTTTACTAATTCTTTATTTCCACTATAGCATGCATCAAATAAAGGTGTTTCATCATTACATCCTGATTTATATATATCTGCTCCATGTTCTACTAAGTATTCAACCAATTCTTTATTTCCACTTCTGCAGGCATCAAATAAAGGTACATCACCATTTTCATAAACAATTTTATCTAAATCCACTCCATGTTCTACTAAAAATATTAATAAATTTTTATTCTTATTTTCAATTATATATTTATTTTTATAGTAAGAATTATGCTTTTTTTTTTATAATTTAATAAAAATTAAAATTCATCTTTAGAAATTACTTCATTTAAATTCATGATAGAAATAAAGGTTTTATTTTTATAGAAAAGAAGTACCCATAAAATAATTTCATTATCATAAAATTTTGAAATATCAAAAATATGTTTTAATTTCTCTATATTGGAATTTTTTATTATTCCTTTTATTTCAGTTATTGACCTATTTACATTTTCTTTATTATTTATTTCAGTTATTGACCTTTTAGATATATGTCCATTATCACTATCTTCTTTAGATTTTATATTTCTTTTCTTTACACTGTTATTCATATTACTTGTAACTGATACTTCTTTTATTATTTATTTTTCTATTATTTTCTATTCGAAAAATATTTTTTTTTTATTTTCCGTAATAATAAATTAATATAAATAATAATTATAAAAGTTATTATTTATTTAATTAATTATTATTTATTTTATTAATATATAATTATATTTGTTAATTTTTTAACTTAAAAAAAAAAATAAAAATAAAATTATATATATATAAAAAAAAGAATATCTTTATATTTATATTAATAAATTCATTTAATAAAAATAAAATATGTTTTACAAAATATAAAATAAAAATAAAAATAAAAATAAAATTAAAAATAAAAATTAAAATAAAATTTAATTGAGATATTTAATACACTAAAAAAAAAAAAAAAAAAAAAAAAAAAAAAAAAAAAAAAAAAAAGTTATGTCCAAAATAAATTTTTATAAATAATTATATTTATACTTTTAAGATATTTTTCTATTTCTATTTTTATAATTAATTCATTATCTTATAATAAAAAATTTTTAAAAATAAGATGCTTATAATTTGAATAGTATTTTATTTTTTTTTTTATTTTCCACATTTCTAAATTAATTAAATAATTATTTTAATAATTAATTATTATATAAAAAGATTTTATTAAAAGTGCATAATTTAATGGTTTTATTCTATATTTATTTATTTTTTATTTGTACCTGTACCATATTCTTTTAAATATTCTACTAATTCTTATTTACTACTTTCACAAGTCTAAAATATATATATACATTTTTAACTTTTTAAATCTATATATACTCTATGTTTTTATAAATATTTTACTATATCATAATTTCTTCTATAAATCCCATATAATGATTTTTCACCATATTTATTTTTTTTTTTTTTTTTTTTTTTTTTTATCTATTTCTGGTCTATGTTATACTAAAAATTTTACTAAATCTTTATTTCCTCATTTTTCTCATACTTTGAATAATGGTGTTGCATCTACTTAAAGTAAAAGGAAAATGGAATATCAATATATGAAGTGGAAATTTTTTTTTAAAAAAAAAAAAAAAAAAAAAAAAAAAAAAAAAAAAATTCCATCATTCAATATATAGAAATTCTCTATTATTTTATTGAATAATATATGCATAGTTAATTATAATACTATCCAAGCATATCAAATAAAAAAAAAATAAAAAATTAGATTAGTAACCAATAATTTGGAACAGTGATGAATTAAAATATTATATTGAATCTAAAATTAACGAATGAGAATAATTTTTTAGTTTATAGTTAATGTTAAAAGAATTAAAATATATATAAATTTCTTAGTTGATGTAATTCTATTAATAATACTAATATATATAAAGTATAATAAATCTAAAAATTAATAAAATAACTTATTTTAAAAAAAGAAAATGGATTAACATAATATTAGAATAAAAATCTGAATTATTAGTATTTTTATTAAAAGTTATATTAAATTAGTACATATCCTTCCATATTATTAAAAACAATAATTTAAGTAAAAATATAAAAATACTAGTATTATTTTTGTAATTATTATTAATATTAGTTGATTATTGACATTATTATTATTATAATTATTATTATTATTATTATTATTGTAATTATTAATGTTATTATTTTCATTAATATAAAATTTATGGTAGGCTATTATTCTTTTTGGCATTTCTAAATGGTTGGGATTATCATAAAATTTTATATTTTATTATATTATTAAATATATAAATATATTAGTTTTTTATTTATCTTTTTCTTTTTTTTTATTAATAAAATTTAAATAAATTTTTACAAAAAAAATAAAAACACGTGCATATTTATTTGATATATAAAAAGAGTATTTATTAATAAATAAAAAATAATAAATAATAAAAAAGAGTATTTATTAATAAATAATAAATAATAAATAATAAAAAGAGTATTTATTAATAAATAATAAATAATAAAAAAGAGTATTTATTAATAAATAATAAATAATTGAATAATAAATTTATTTTAATATTAATAAAGCTAATAATTATTATTGATAAAAGAATTATTATAAAATGAAGCATCGATGCCGTATCTGACTGGTTTGACAGTTAATCATATATTAACATATGGGAGACAAAAGTACAAAATAAAATATAAAATTAATTAAATTTTATGAAAATGTAAACAAAATGTATACAAAATGTATAAAATGAAATTAATGTAGTTTAATCATGTAGTTAAAAGTTTATTTTATATTATTTTTATATACTACTATTTATAAATTATTATATTATTATATTATATTATTTTCACATAATATTACTATAATATAATATATTATATTAATATAATCAACCTAAATTATTATGAAAATTATTAGTATATAAAAATAATTAATGAAATAATTTAATAATTTTCATAAGATGTAGACTTAATTAAAAATGGGAAAAGAGAAAAGAAAAGAAATAAGAAAAGTCCAGTTTTGTGTGTTATTTTATAATAAAATAAAATAAATACATAAACAAAAATATATTTTTTTTTAGTTATATCGGAGTGAATATAACTAAAATAAAAAATAATTAATTTTATTTAATTGTTTATTTAAAATAGTTTTGTGTTAATTAAAAGTTTATTTTTACACAACAGATAAACAAATAATTTTTTTTAGTAATAAAGCGGTTAAAAACTTCTTATTTAACGTTAAGAACGTAAAGGCAACTTTCAGCATAAACATTTTATATTTATTATTATAATTTGTTTATTAATAATCATATATTTATTTATCATAGTGGTTAGTTATGTTTAATTATTAAAATACTTTTAAAATAGCAATAAAATATATAAAAATAGAATAAAATAAAATAATAAAAAAAAAAAAAAAAAAAAAAAAAAAAAACACTTATTTTCATATATATTTATATTTATATAATTTTAAAAAAAATTAATATAATTTATATTTTAATATAAATTATATTTTATAATAAAAAAAAAAAGTAATAATCATTCATTAATCATTCAATTATTATATATTTTTAAATATTATTATATTATGTAATAACTACTTTTAAAAAAAAATTAAAAAAAAGAAAATTAAAAGAAGACTTTTTTTATATAATAATAATAAAAAAAAAAAAGTGACTAATTTTTATTTAAATAAAATAAAAGTCTTAAATTAGAGAATATAAAAAATAAAATAAAATAAAATAAAATAATAATAATAATAATAATAATAATAATAATAATAATAATAATAATAATAATAATAATAATAATAATAATAATATTGTTTAAATTTTTTATTATTAATTTTATATAATAAATTTATAATATAGCTTTAAAACATTATTATTATAAAGTATATTTCATGTTTTTTAAATATTTTATTTAAATCTTTATTTCTATTTACATACCTTATAAAATGGCGCTTCACTTTATTTATTTTTTTTTATTTATATCTGCTTCATGTTCTTTTAAGCATTCTACCAAATCTTTATTTCCACTTTTAAGTGCATAAAATAATAGAGTTTGACCATCTTTATCTTCTTTATTTATATCTGCTTCACATTCCACTACTAAGTATTCTACTAAATCTTTATTTCCACTTTTACATGCACCAAATATAGATGTTATTCCACGTTTATTTTCTTTATTTATTTCTGCTCCATTTTCTACTAAATATTTTGCAAAATCTTTTTTTCCATTTCTGCATGCATAAAATAATGGTGTTTCTCCATTTTTATTTTCTTTATTTATTTCCGCTCCATGTTCCACTAAATATTCAATAAAATTTTTATTACTATTAGTACATGCAATAAATAATGGTGTTTGACCATCTTTATCTTCTTTATTTATATCTGCTTCACATTCCACTACTAAGTATGCTACTAAATCTTTATTTCCACTAAAGCATGCATTAAATAATACTGTTTTGCTATCTTTATTTTTTTTATTTATATTTGCTCCATACTTTACTAAGCATTTTACTAAATCTTTATTTCCACTATAGCATACATTAAATAAAGGCGTGCTACCATTTTTATTTTCTTTATTTATATCCACACCCTGTTCTACTAAATATTTTACTAATTCCTTATTTCCACTATAGCATGCATTAAATAAAGGCGTGCTACCATTTTTATTTTCTTTATTTATATCCACACCCTGTTCTACTAAATATTTTACTAATTCCTTATTTCCATTTTTACATGCACCAAATAAAGGTGTTATTCCACTTATATTTACTTTATTTATATCTGCTCCATGGTTTACTAAATATTTTACTAATTCATTATTTGTACTTCTACATGCATCAAATAATGGTGTTTCAAAATTGTTTCTTTCTTTACTTATATCTGCTCCATGATCTACTAAGTATTCTACTAAGTCTTTATTTCCACTCTCACATGCACCAAATAATGGTGTTCTTCCATCCATACTTTCTTTATTTATATCCACACTATGTTTTACTAAATATTTTACTAATTCTTTATTTCCACTTTTACATGCACCAAATAATGGTGTTCTTCCATCCACACTTTCTTTATTTTTATCTGCTCCATGTTTCACTAAATATTTTACTAATTCCTTATTTCCACTTTTACATGCACCAAATAAAGGTGTTATTCCGCTTTTATTTACTTTATTTATATCTGCTCCATTTTTCACTAAGTATTTTACTAATTCCTTATTTCCACTTTTACATGCATCAAATAATGGTGTTTCAAGATTGTTTCTTTCTTTATTTATTTCTGCTCCATGATCAACTAAGTATTCTACTAATTCTTCATTTGTATTTCTACATGCAATAAATAATGGTATTTCACCATCATTATTTTCTTTATTTATATCTGCTCCAAGATCCATTAAATATTCTACTAAATCTTTATTTCCACTATGACATGCATTAAATAAAGGCGTTTCACCATTTTTATTTTCTTTATTTATATTTGCTCCATTTTTCACTAAATATTCAACTAAATATTTATTTCCGCTGTAGCATGCATTAAATAAAGGTGTGCTATCATTTTTATTTTCTTTATTTATATCCACACCCTGTTCTACTAAATATTTTACTAATTCCTTATTTCCATTTTTACATGCACCAAATAAAGGTGTTTCACCATTTTTATTTACTTTATTTATATCTGCTTTATGTTTCACTATTAAATATTCTACTAAATTTTTATTTCCACTATAGCATGCATTAAATATAGGTGTTCTTCCATTTTTATTTTCTTTATTTATATTTGCTCCTTTTTCTATTAAATATTTTACTAAATCTTTATTTCCACTATAGCATGCTTCAAATAATGGTGTTTCACCATTTTTACTTTCTTTATTTATATTTGCTCTATGTTCCACTAAAAATTCAACCAAATCTTTATTTTCATTTTCACATGCAACTAATAAAAGTGTTCTTCCATCTTCATTTTCTTTATCTATATCTACTCCAAGATCTACTAAATATTCTACTAATTCTTTATTTCCACTTTTATATGCCTTGAATAATGGTGTTCTTCCATCTTCATTTTCTTTATTTATATCTGCTCCATTTTTCACTAAGTATTTTACTAAATCTATATTTCTTTTTTCAATTGCCTTGAGTAATGGTGTTTCATTATATTTATTTTCTTGATTTATATCTGATCCATGTTCTAATAAATATTCAACCAAATCTTTATTTTCATTTTCACATGCAACAAATAAAGGTGTTCTTCCATCTTCATTTTTTTTATCTATATCTGCTCCATGTTCTACTAAATATTCTACTAATTTCTTATTTCCATTCTCACAAGCACCAAATAACGGTGTTCTTCCATCCTCACTTTCTTTATTTATATTTGCTCCATGTTCCACTAAATATTTTACTAATTCTTTATTTCCACTCTCACATGCACCAAATAATGCTGTTCTTCCATCCTCACTTTCTTTATTTATATCCGCACTATGTTTTACTAAATATTTTACTAATTTCTTATTTCCACTTTTACATGCATTAAATAATGGTGTTTTACCATTCTTATTTTCTTTATTTATATCTGCTCCATGTTCTACTAAATATTCTACTAAATCTTTATTTCCACTATAGCATGCATTAAATAAAGGTGTTTCACCATCTTCATTTTCTTTATCTATATCTGCTCCATATTCTACTAAATATTCTACTAATTTATTATTTCTACTCTCACATGCATCAAATAATGGTATTTCACCATTTTTACTTTCTTTATTTATATTTGCTCCATGTTCTACTAAACATTCTACTAATTCTATATTTCCACTTTTGCATGCACCAAATAAAGGTGTTATTCCACTTTTATTTACTTTATTTATATTTGCTCTCTTTTTCACTAAGTATTCCACTAAATCTTTATTTCCGATATAGCATGCATTAAATAAAGGTGTACTACCATTTTTGTTTTCTTTATTTATATTCACTCTATTTTCTACTAAATATTTTACTAATTTCTTATTTCCACTTTTACATGCAGCAAATAATGGTGTATCATCATCGTTATTTTCTTGATTTATATCTGCTCCATGATCTATTAAGTATTCTACTAATTCATTATTTCCACTCTCACATGCATCAAATAATGGTGTTCTTCCATCCTCACTTTCTTGATTTATATCTGCTCCATGATCTATTAAGTATTCTACTAATTCATTATTTCCACTCTCACATGCACTAAATAATGGTGTTCTTCCATCCTCACTTTCCTTATTTATATTTGCTCCATGTTCCACTAAATATTTTACCAATTCTTTTTTTTCACTCTCACATGCACCAAATAAAGGTGTTTCACCATCATTATTTTCTTTATTTATATCTGCTCCATGTTTTACTAAATATTTTACTAATTCTTTATTTCCACTTTTACATGCACCAAATAAAGGGGTTATTCCACTTTTATTTTCTTTATTTATATCGGCTCCAAGATCTACTATACATTCTACTAACTCCTTATTCCCACTTTTACATGCGTAAAATAAAGGGGTTTCACCATTTATATTTTTTTGATTTATATCAACTCCATGTTCTACTAGGTATTCTACTAATTCTTTATTTTCACTAGCGCATGCATTAAATAAAGGTGTACCGTCAATTTTATTTTCTTTATCTATATCCACACCCTGTTCTACTAAATATTTTACTAATTCTATATTTCCACTATTGCATGCATTAAATAAAGGCGTTTCACCATTTTTATTTTCTTTATTTATATTTGCTCTCTTTTTCACCAAGTATTCAACTAAATATTCATCTCCACTATAGCATGCATTAAATAAAGGTGTGCTACCATTTTTATTTTCTTTATTTATATTCGCTCTATTTTTTATTAAATATTTTACTAATTCATAATTTCCACTTTTACATGCACCAAATAAAGGTGTTATTCCACTTTTATTTTCTTTATTTATATCTGCTCCATGTTCCACTAAATACTTTACTAAATATTCAACTAAATTTTCATTTTCACTTTCAATTGCAAATAATAATGGTGTATCACCATCGTTATTTTCTTGATTTATATCTGCTCTATGTTCTACTAAACATTCTACTAATTCTTTATTTCCACTTTTACATGCACCAAATAATGGTGTTTCACCATCTTCATTTTCTTTATTTATATCTGCTCCCTGTTTCAGTAAATATTCTATTAAATCGTTATTTTCCCTTCTAATTGCAAATAATAATGGTGTATCACCATCGTCATTTTCTTTATTTATATCTGCTCCATAATCTACTAAATATTCTACCAATTCTTTAAATCCACTCTCACATGCATTAAATAAAGGTGTTTCACCATCTATATTTTCTTTATCAATATCTGTTCCATGTTCTACTAAGTATTCTACTAATTCTTTATTTCCACTTTTACATGCGTAAAACAATGCTGTTTTACCATTTTTATTTTCTTTATTTATATCCACTCCATGTTCTACTAAGTATTTTACTAAGTCTTTATTTCCACTATAGCATGCGTTAAATAAAAGTGTTTCACCATCTTTATTTTCTTTATTTATATTTGCTCCCTTTTCTATTAAATATTCTACTAAATCTTTATTTCCATTCTTACATGCACAAAATAATGGAGCCTCACCGTCATTATTTTCTTTATTTATATCAACTCCAAGATCTACTAAACATTCTACTAATTCTTTATTTCCTATTTCAATTGCAAATAATAATGGTGTATCACCATTGTTACTTTCTTTACTTATATCTGCTCCAAGATCTACTAAAAATTCTACTAATTCTTTATTTCCACTTTCAATTGCAAATAATAATGAAGTATTACCATCGTTATTTTCTTTATTTATATCTGCTCCATGTTCCACTAAGTATTCTACTAATTCTTTATTCCCACTATAGCATGTTTCAAATAATGGCGATACACCATTTTTATTTTCTTTATTTATATCTGCTCCTTGTTTCAGTAAGTATTCTATTAAATCTTTATTTTCCCTTCTAATTGCAATTAATAATAGTGTATCACCATCGTTATTTTCTTGATTTATATCTGCTCCATGATCTACTAAATATTCTACTAATTCTTTATTCCTACTATAGCATGCCTTAAATAATGGTGTTTCACCATCGTAATTTTCTTTATTTATATCTGCTCCATAATCTACTAAGTATTCCACTAATTCTTTATTCCCACTATAGCATGCACCAAATAAAGGTGTTTTACCATATATATTTTCTTTATCAATATCTGCTTCATGTTCTACAAAGTATTCTACTAATTCCTTATTTCCACTTTCACATGCGTAAAATAAAGGTGTTTCACCAATTATATTTTTTTTGTTTATATCCACTCCATGTTCTACTAAGTATTCTACTAATTCTATATTTCCACTTTCACATGCGTAAAATAAAGGTGTTTTACCGTATTTATTTTTTTTATTTATATCCACTCCATGTTCTACTAAGTATTCTACTAATTCTTTATTCCCACTATAGCATGCACCAAATAAAGGTGTTTCACCATCTTCATTTTCTTTATTTATATCCACTTCATGTTCTACTAAGTATTCTACTAATTCTTTATTTCCACTATAGCATGCATTAAATAAAGATGTTTCATCATTTTTATTTTCTTTATTTATATCTTCTCCCTTTTCAATTAAATATTCTACTAATTCCTTATTTCCACTCTCACATGCACCAAATAATGGTGTTATATTATTCCATCTATTTTCTTTATTTATATCAGCTCCAAGATCTACTAGGTATTTTACTAATTCTTTATTTCCACTATAGCATGCATTAAATAAAGATGTTTCATCATCTTTATTTACTTCATTTATATACACTCCATGGTCTACTAAATATTCTACTAATTCTTTATTTCCACTTCTGCAGGCATCAAATAAAGGTATCTCATCATTCTCATAAACAATTTTATCTAAATCCACTTCATGTTCTACTAAAAATATTAATAAATTTTTATTCTTATTTTCAATTATATAATTATAAGAATTATCCTCTTTTTCATAATTTAATAAAAATTTATATTTATCTTTAGAAATTACTTTATTTAAATCCATGATAGAAATAAAAGTTTTATTTTTATAGAGAAGAAGTAACCATTGAATAAATTCATTATCAAAAAAATTTGAAATATCAAAAATATGTTTTAATTCAACTATATTAGAATTGTTTATTAGTTCTTTTATTTCAGAAGAACTTATAAATTTATCATTTTTTTGATTATTTGTTTCCGTTATTGACCTTTTAGATGTATGTCCATTATCACTATCTTCTTTAGATTTTATATCTCTCTTTTGTACACTGTTATTCATATTACTTGTAACTAATACTTCTTTTATTATTTATTTTTCTATTATTTTCTATTCGAAAAATATTTTTTTTTTTATTCTCAGTAAAAATAAATTAATATAAATAATAATAATAAAAGCTATTATTTATTTAATAAATATATAATTATATTTTTTAATTTTATAAAATAATAAAATAAAATAAAATAAAATAAAAAAAAAAAAAAAAAAAAAAAAAAAAAAAAAGGAACAACTATTTATATTATAAAATCATTTAAAAATAATCTTTATTATAATATATAATATGAATAAAATAAAAATAAAAATAAAATTTAATAGAGATATTCAATCTATTAAAAAAAAAAAAAGTTATGTCCAAAATAAATTTTTACAAATAATTAAATTTATACTTTTATTTATGATATTTTTTTTATTTCTATTTTTATAATTAATTCATTATCTTATGATAAAAAATTTTTAATAATATAATAATGAAATTTTATTTATTAAAAAAAAATAAAATTTAATCATCAGGGAAAAAATATTTTAACTTTTTAAATTGATAATTAAATAACTCTCTAAAAAGTAATAAAGTCAACTCTAATTAAATAATAAAAAAAAATTTGTAAAATTTTAGTATCCCTTTTTTTTTTTTTTATATATAATTTTAAAATTAATTTATTAAATAAAAATTAAATAATATATTTTTATAAAAATAAAAATATAAAAATAAAATACTTATAATTTAAATAGTATTTTATTTTTTTATTTTACAAATTTACTATATAAAAAGGTTTTATTAAACGTGTATAATTTAATGGCTTTATTCCATATTCTTTTTTTTTTTTTTTTTTTTTTTTTTTTTTTTTTTTTTAAATCTGAATCATGTTCTATTAAATATTCTATTAATTCTTTTTTACTATTTCAACAAGCCTAAAATATATATATATTCATTTGATTTTTTATATCTATATATACTTTATGTTTTAATAAATATTTTTCTTTATCATAATTTATTGTATGAATCCCATAAAATTATGATGATTCAACCTATTTGTTTTTTTTTTTTATATATATATTTCTGCTTCATGTTTTACTAAGTATTCTACTAAATCTTTATTTCCACTTTCTCATATTTTGAATAATGGTGTTTCACCTAACCAATATTAGAAGAAAATGAAATATCAATATTTGAAGTGGCAATTATATAAAAAAAAAAAATTCAATCATTCAAATTATATAAAATGAAATTCTCTATTATTTTATCGAAAAAAATATGTATGGTATATTATAATACTATTCAGGTATATCAATATATTAAAAAAAAAAAAAATTAGAGTAGTAACCTATAATTTGGAACAGTCATGAAATGATAACATTGATTCTAAAATTAACGAAAGAGAATATTTTTTTAGGCTATAGTAAATGTTAATAGAATTAACTTCAATTAAGAAATTTATAAATATTTTAATTCTTTTAATAATACTAATAAATGAAATATAATAAATATAAAAATTAATAAATAAATAGCTAAACAATTTAAAAAAGAATTTTATTAAAATGTTTTAAAAATTATTTATTATTCAATTATTCATTATTCATTATTATTTTTTATTTATTTATTTTTATTTGTTATTTATTTATTATTTTTTTATTAATATTGTTTCAATTATTTATTATTTATTATTTATTATAATGGTTAATTATGTTTAATTATTAATAATAAAATACTTTAAAATTTGTTATAAAATATAATAATAACAAAATAAAATATAAAAAAAAATGGAATTTAATAAAATAAAATAAAATAATATATAAAAAAAAAAGAAAAATACATTATTATTTTCATATATATATATTTAAATAAAAAAAATATATATATATAAATATAAATTATATATTATAATAAAAAAAATTAATAATCATTCAATTATTATAAATTATAAATATTAATAACTACGATACAGGTCACTGTAGAGGGCGGGGTTCGAATCCTCGGCATGGCACCAAATAATCGGATGAGGTTTCTATCCTGGGATATCATGAGACCACACGTGATGTTCATAAGGCTTTCCCTCAGATGATTATTTCACCCAACCCTGATACTACGCTTTGAATTGAAGCATAGACCTTGATGATTGTAAAATTTCCAATCGCCAATGATTACACCCACTAGGGAGGAGTTAATGGTTCCGTTCTGATGCTCGTGGTCATTAGAGATATATGTAGGAACGTTAGGAATGCATCTCCGGGCAGTGTGTAACGACGATTGAGAGCGGCGAAGCTGATACAGTATGCCAATAACTCATCACCTTACAGTTAATTAATAACTGTATGGCCATATGGGAGATGGGTACCCATATGTGCAAGTCTATGAAATATTAATAACTATTTAAAAATTAAAAAAAAAAAAAAAAAAAAAAAAAAAAAAAAAAAAAAATTAGGAAAGAAAATTAAAATATGACTATTTTCCATACAAAAAAAAAGTGATTAATTTATATTTAAATAAAATAATAGTCTTAAATTAGAGGATATAATATATAAAATATAATAATAATAATAATAATAATAATAATAATGATAATAATAATAATAATATTGTTAATATTATTTATTAAATTATATATAATAAATTTATAATAGAGCTTTAAAACATTATGATTATAAGAGTATGTTTCATGTTTTTTAAATATTCTATTAAATTTTATTTCTATTTTTATATGACTTATAAAATGGTGTTTCACTTTATTAATTTCCTTGATTTATATCTGCTCCATTTTTCAATAAGTATTCTATTAAATCTTTATTTCCACTATTGTATGCAAATGATAATGGTGTTATTCCATTTTTATTTTTTTTATTTATATCTGCTCCATTTTTCACTAAGTATTCTACTAAATCTTTATTTCCACTTTCACATGCATCAAATAATGGTGTTTCACCATTGTCATTTTCTTTATTTATATTTGCTCCATGATTTACTACTAAGTATTTCACTAATTCTTTATTTCCACTATAGCATGCATTAAATAATGGTGTTCTTCCATCTTTATTTTCTTTATTAATATCTGCTTCATGTTCAACAAAGTATTCTATTAATTCCTTATTTCCACTTTCACATGCGTAAAATAAAGGTGTTCTTCCATCTTCATTTTCTTTATCTATTTCTGCTCCAAAATCCACTAAACATTCCACTAAACCTTTATTTCCACTAATGCACGCAAATGATAATGGTGTTATTCCATTTTTATTTTCTTTATTTATATCTGCTCCATTTTTCTTTAAGTATTCCACTAATTCTTTATTTCCACTATAGCATGCATATAATAATGATGTATTGCCATTTTTATTTTCTTTATTTATATCTGCTCCTTGTTTCAGTAAGTATTCTATTAAATCTTTATTTTCCCTTCTAATTGCAATTAATAATAGTGTATCACCATCGTTATTTTCTTGATTTATATCTGCTCCATGATCTACTAAATATTCTACTAATTCTTTATTCCTACTATAGCATGCCTTAAATAATGGTGTTTCACCGTATTTATTTTCTTTATTTATATCTGCTCCATTCTCTACTAAATATTTCACTAATTCTTTATTTCCACTATGGCATGCATTAAATAAAAGTGTTTCACCGTATTTATTTTTTATATTTATATCCACTCCATGTTCTACTAAGTATTCTACTAATTCTTTATTTCCACTCTCACATGCCTTAAATAAAGGTGTTTTACCATATATATTTTCTTTATTTATATCTGCTCCATTCTCTACTAAATATTTCACTAATTCCTTATTTCCACTTTCACATGCGTAAAATAAAGGTGTTTCACCAATTATATTTTTATTTATATCCACTCCATACTCTACTAAGTATTCTACTAATTCTTTATTTCCACTCTCACATGCCTTAAATAAAGGTGTTTTACCGTATTTATTTTCTATATTTATATCCACTCCATGTTCTACTAAGTATTCTACTAATTCTTTATTCCCACTATAGCATGCACCAAATAAAGGTGTTTCACCATCTTCATTTTCTTTATTTATATTTTCTCCCTTTTCAATTAAATATTCTACTAATTCCTTATTTCCACTCTCACATGCGTAAAATAAAGATGTTTCACCATTTTTATTTTCTTTATTTATATTTTCTCCCTTTTCAATTAAATATTCTACTAATTCCTTATTTCCACTTTCACATGCGTAAAATAAAGGTGTTTCATCAATTATATTTTTTTTATTTATATCCACTCCATGTTCTACTAAGTATTCTACTAATTCTTTAATCCCACTATAGCATGCATTAAATAAAGATGTTTCACCATCGTAATTTTCTTTATTTATATCAGCTCCAAGATCTACTAGGTATTTTACTAATTCTTTATTTCCACTTTTACATGCATTAAACAATGGTGTCTGCCCAAAGTCATTTTCTTTATTTATATATGCTCCATGTTCTACTAAATATTCTACTAAATCTTTATTTCCACTTCTGCAGGCATCAAATAAAGCTATCTCATCATTCTCATAAACAATTTTATCTACATCCACTTCATGTTCTACTAAAAATATTAATAAATTTTTATTCTTATTTTCAATTATATAATTATAAGAATTATCCTCTTTTTCATAATTTAATAAAAATTTATATTTATCTTTAGAAATTACTTTATTTAAATCCATGATAGAAATAAAAGTTTTATTTTTATAGAGAAGAAGTAACCATTGAATAAATTCATTATCAAAAAATTTTGAAATATCAAAAATATGTTTTAATTCAACTATATTAGAATTGTTTATTAGTTCTTTTATTTCAGAAGAACTTATAAATTTATCATTTTTTTGATTATTTGTTTCCGTTATTGACCTTTTAGATGTATGTCCATTATCACTATCTTCTTTAGATTTTATATCTCTCTTTTGTACACTGTTATTCATATTACTTGTAACTAATACTTCTTTTATTATTTATTTTTCTATTATTTTCTATTCGAAAAATATTTTTTTTTTATTTTCAGTAAAAATAAATTAATATAAATAATAATAATAAAAGCTATTATTTATTTAATAAATATATAATTATATTTTTTAATTTTATAAAATAATAAAATAAAATAAAATAAAATAAAAAAAAAAAAAAAAAAAAAAAAAAAAAGGAACAACTATTTATTTATATTATAAAATCATTTAAAAATAATCTTTATTATAATATATAATATGAATAAAATAAAAATAAAAATAAAATTTAATAGAGATATTCAATCTATTAAAAAAAAAAAAAAGTTATGTCTAAAATAAATTTTTACAAATAATTAAATTTATACTTTTATTTATGATATTTTTTTTATTTCTATTTTTATAATTAATTCATTATCTTATGATAAAAAATTTTTAATAATATAATAATGAAATTTTATTTATTAAAAAAAAATAAAATTTAATCATCAGGGAAAAAATATTTTAACTTTTTAAATTGATAATTAAATAACTCCCTAAAAAGTAATAAAGTCAACTCTAATTAAATAATAAAAAAAAATTTGTAAAATTTTAGTATCCCTTTTTTTTTTTTTTTATATATAATTTTAAAATTAATTTATTAAATAAAAATTAAATAATATATTTTTATAAAAATAAAAATATAAAAATAAAATACTTATAATTTAAATAGTATTTTATTTTTTTATTTTACAAATTTACTATATAAAAAGGTTTTATTAAACGTGTATAATTTAATGGCTTTATTCCATATTCTTTTTTTTTTTTTTTTTTTTTTTTTTTTTTTTTTTTTAAATCTGAATCATGTTCTATTAAATATTCTATTAATTCTTTTTTACTATTTCAACAAGCCTAAAATATATATATATTCATTTGATTTTTTATATCTATATATACTTTATGTTTTAATAAATATTTTTCTTTATCATAATTTATTGTATGAATCCCATAAAATTATGATGATTCAACCTATTTGTTTTTTTTTTTATATATATATATTTCTGCTCCATGTTTTACTAAGTATTCTACTAAATCTTTATTTCCACTTTCTCATATTTTGAATAATGGTGTTTCACCTAACCAATATTAGAAGAAAATGAAATATCAATATTTGAAGTGGCAATTATATAAAAAAAAAAATTCAATCATTCAAATTATATAAAATGAAATTCTCTATTATTTTATTGAAAAAAATATGTATGGTATATTATAATACTATTCAGGTATATCAATATATTAAAAAAAAAAAAATTAGAGTTGTAACCTATAATTTGGAACTGTCATGAAATGATAACATTGATTCTAAAATTAACGAAAGAGAATATTTTTTTAGGCTATAGTAAATGTTAATAGAATTAACTTCAATTAAGAAATTTATAAATATTTTAATTCTTTTAATAATACTAATAAATGAAATATAATAAATATAAAAATTAATAAATAAATAGCTAAACAATTTAAAAAAGAATTTTATTAAAATGTTTTAAAAATTATTTATTATTCAATTATTCATTATTCATTATTATTTATTTTTATTTATTTTTATTTATTATTTATTTATTATTATTTATTTATAAGTATTGTTTCAATTATTTATTATTTATTATTTATTATAATGGTTAATTATGTTTAATTATTAATAATAAAATACTTTAAAATTTGTTATAAAATATAATAATAACAAAATAAAATATAAAAAAAAATGGAATTTAATAAAATAAAATAAAATAATATTTAAAAAAAAAAGAAAAATACATTATTATTTTCATATATATATATTTAAATAAAAAAAATATATATATATATATAAATATAAATTATATATTATAATAAAAAAAATTAATAATCATTCAATTATTATAAATTATAAATATTAATAACTATTTAAAAATTAAAAAAAAAAAAAAAAAAAAAAAAAAAAATATAAGAAAATTAAAATATGACTATTTTCCATACAAAAAAAAAGTGATTAATTTATATTTAAATAAAATAATAGTCTTAAATTAGAGGATATAATATATAAAATATAATAATAATAATAATAATAATAATAATGATAATAATAATAATAATATTGTTAATATTATTTATTAAATTATATATAATAAATTTATAATAGAGCTTTAAAACATTATGATTATAAGAGTATGTTTCATGTTTTTTAAATATTCTATTAAATTTTATTTCTATTTTTATATGACTTATAAAATGGTGTTTCACTTTATTAATTTCCTTGATTTATATCTGCTCCATTTTTCAATAAGTATTCTATTAAATCTTTATTTCCACTATAGCATGCATTAAATAGTAGTGTTCTTCCATCTTTATTTTCTTTATAAATATCTGCTCCATTTTTCACTAAGTATTCTACTAAATCTTTATTTCCACTTTCACATGCATCAAATAATGGTGTTTCACCATTGTCATTTTCTTTATTTATATTTGCTCCATGATTTACTACTAAGTATTTCACTAATTCTTTATTTCCACTATAGCATGCATTAAATAATGGTGTTCTTCCATCTTTATTTTCTTTATTAATATCTGCTTCATGTTCAACAAAGTATTCTATTAATTCCTTATTTCCACTTTCACATGCGTAAAATAAAGGTGTTCTTCCATCTTCATTTTCTTTATCTATTTCTGCTCCAAAATCCACTAAACATTCCACTAAACCTTTATTTCCACTAATGCATGCAAATGATAATGGTGTTATTCCATTTTTATTTTTTTTATTTATATCTGCTCCATTTTTCACTAAGTATTCTACTAAATCTTTATTTCCACTTTCACATGCATCAAATAATGGTGTTTCACCATTGTCATTTTCTTTAAGTATTCCACTAATTCTTTATTTCTACTATAGCATGCATATAATAATGGTGTTATTCCATTTTTATTTTCTTTATTTATATCTGCTCCATTTTTCAATAAGTATTCCACTAATTCTTTATTTCCACTAATGCATGAATATAATAATGGAGTTATTCCATTTTTATTTTCTTTATTTATATATGTTCCATTTTTCAATAAGTATTCCACTAATTCTTTATTTCCACTTCTGCAGGCATCAAATAAAGCTATCTCATCATTCTCATAAACAATTTTATCTAAATCCACTCCATGTTCTACTAAAAATATTAATAAATTTTTATTCTTATTTTCAATTATATAATTATAAGAATTATCCTTTTTTTCATAATTTAATAAAAATTTATATTTATCTTTAGAAATTACTTTATTTAAATTCATGATAGAAATAAAAGTTTTATTTTTATAGAGAAGAAGTAACCATTGAATAAATTCATTATCAAAAAATTTTGAAATATCAAAAATATGTTTTAATTCAACTATATTAGAATTGTTTATTAGTTCTTTTATTTCAGAAGAACTTATAAATTTATCATTTTTTTGATTATTTGTTTCAGTTTTTAACCTTTTAGATGTATGTCCATTATCATTATATTCTTTAGATTTTATAACTCTCTTTTGTACACTGTTATTCATATTACTTTTAATTGATACTCTTGATAAATCTGTTTATTATTTATTTTTCTATTGTTTTCTATTTGAAAATTATTTTTTTTTTATTATTTTCAGTAAAAATAAATTAATATAAATAATAATTATAAAAGCTATTATTTATTTAATAAATATATAATTATATTTTTTAATTTTATAGAATAAAAAAATAAAAATAAAAATAAAAATAAAAAAAAAAAAGGAACAACTATATATTTATATTATAAAATCTTTTAAAATAATCTTTATTATAATATATACTATGAATAAAATAAAAATAAAAATAAAATTTAATAGAGATATTCAATCTATTAGAAAAAAAAAAGTTATGTCCAAAATAAATTTTTACCAATAATGATATTTATACTTTTATTTAAGATATTTTTCTTATTTCTATTTTTATAATTAATTTATTATCTTATAATAAAAAATTTTTAAAATTATTATAATGAAATTTTATTTATTAAAAAAAAAATAAATTTTAATCATCAGGGAAAAAATATTTTAACATTTTAAACTGATAATTATTAACTCTCTAAAAAGTAATAAAGTCAACTCTATTTAAATAAAAAAAAAATTAAAATTTTAGCATCCATTTTATTTTATATATAATTTTAGAATTTATTAAATAAAATTTAATTAATATATTTTTATAAAAATAAAAATATAAAAATAAAATAATTATAATTTAAATAGTATTTTATTTTTTTATTTGCAAATTTCTAAATTAATTAAATAATTATTTTAATTATCAATAATTACTCTATAAAAAGGTTTTATTAAACGTGTATAATTTAATGGCTTTATTCCATATTTTTATTTTTTTTTTTTTTTATTTAAATCTGAATCATGTTCTATTAAATATTCTATTAATTCTTTTTTACTATTTTAACAAGCCTAAAATATATATATATATTTTTTTTTACTTTTTTTATCTACATATTCCTTATGGTCTTATAAATATTTTCTATATCATAATTTATTGTATGAATCCCATAAAATAATAATGTTTCACCCTATTTATTTTTTTTTTATATATATTTCTGCTCCATGTTTTACTAAGCATTCTACTAAATCTTTATTTCTACTTTTTTATGCTTTAAATAATGGTGTTTCACCTAATTAAAATTAAAAAGAAAATGAAATATTAACATATGATGTGGAAATTCTAAAAAAAAAAAAAAAAAAAAAAATATTCCATAATTCAATGTAATTTATATGTAGAAATTCTTTATTATTTTATTGAACGAAATATACATAATATTCTAAAATACAATCCAGACATAGCAATATATTAATAAAAATTAAGATTAGTAATCTAAAATTTGGAACAATGATGAATTAAATGAAAATATTGATTTTAAATTAAAAAAAAAGACAATATGTTTTTAATATATGGTAAAAATTAACCGAATTAAAATAATTATTAAATATTTATAAATTTATTAATAGAAGTAATTCTATTAATAATACTAATATATATGAATTATAATAAATATAAAAATTAATAAATAAATAACTAAATAATTAAAAAAAGAAAATAGGATTAACAAAGATAATACTACAATATATAATTTGAATTATTAGTATTTATATAAAAATTTATATTAATACATATCATTCCATATTATTATAAACAATAATTTATAAAAAAAATATAAAGATATTGTTATTACTTTTTTGTATAATCATTTTAATTATTGTTATTAATATTAAAAAATAATTTTTTTTTTGTTAATATTTCATTAAACAAAACTGAAACATAAAAATAATAAAAACATATAATATTATTAATTTATGTACATATAAATAAATTTATGTTACTAATGGGCAAAAAATATAATTTAGTATTTGAAAATATATTTTCCTAATTAAATTAATATTATATTTTATATATAATATAATATAATTATATTTATGTCTATTTTTTTTAAATTATTTATTAATAATAATCATAATAATAATATGTAATAATAGTTTCATTTTAATATTAAATATTTATTATTTATTATTTATTATAAAGGTTAGTTATGCTTAATTATTAATAATAAAATGCTTTTTAAAATAGCAATGAATTATAATAATAACAAAATAAAATATAAAAAATATAAAATAAAATAGAATAATATAAAAAATAAAATATAATAATAATAATAATAATAATAATAATAATAATAATAATAATAATAATAATAATAATAATAATAATAATAATAATAATAATAATAATAATAATAATAATAATAATAATAGTAATACTGTTAATATTATTTATTATTAATTTTCTATAATAAATTTATAATATAGATTTTAAACATTATTATTATTAAGTATTCTTCATATTTTTTAAATATTCTTCTAAATCTTTTCTTAAACTTTCCCTTGCATAAGATAATGGTGTATTATCATAATTACCTTTTATATTTATAGTTGCTCCTTTTTCTATTAAATAAATTACAAAATTTTTATTTCCTCTTATACATGATTTAATAATGGTGTCTGTCCAAATTTATTTTCTTCATTTATATTTACTCCATTTTCTACTAAATATTCTACTAATTCCTTATTTCCCCTTTTAAATGCACTAAATAAAGGTGAATTACCGATTTTGTCTTCTTTATTTATATCTGCTCTATGTTCCACTAAATATTCAACTAAATCTTTATTTCCATTTCCACATGCTCCATATAAAGGTGTTATTCCATCTTCATTTTCTTTATTTATATCTGCTCCATTTTTCACTAAGTATTTTACTAAATCTTTATTTCCACATTCAATTGCAATTAATAATGGTGTTTTACCATTTTCATTTTCTGTATTTATATCTGCTTCATGTTTTACTAAGTATTCTACTAAATCTTTATTTCCAACTATAGCATACATAAAATAATGCTGTATTGCCATTTTTATCTTCTTGTTATATATTTGCTCCCTTTTCTATTAAATATTCTACTAAATCTTTATTTCCACTAATGCATGTATTAAATAAAGGTGTTACTCAACCTTTATTTTCTTTATTTATATTCACCTCATTTTCTACTAAATATTCCACTAAATCTTTATTTCCACTATAGCATGCAAAAAATAATGGTGTCTCACTTTTATTTGATGGATATAAATTAAAAAAAAAAAAAAAAAAAAAAAAAAAAAAAAAAAAAATGGAATATCTTTATATTTATATTATAAATTCATTTAATTACAATAGACAATGTTATACAAAATATAAATATTTATATATATATTTATAAGACAATTTGAATAAAATAAAAATGAACATATAACAAACAACTTTGAATACATACCATTCAAAAGACACAAATCAAATGTTACATTAAAAGAACCAATTAGTTATGACAATATATATAACTTAAAGGACAAAGAAGAATGGTTAAAATCTATTCATTAAGAATTAAATATTATGAAAATGGTTAATGTACCTGAATCTGTTGAAACAGTTCCAAACAATGCGAATGTGGTTTCATCAAGGTTTCATTTTAAAAGAAACCATAAAGGAGAAATTGTAAAAAGAAAATTCAGATTGGTAGCAAAAGGCTACCCGCAACAGAAAGAATTTGACTTTCACGAAACCTTCTCCCCCACTTTGAGAAAATGGACTCAAATAAGAATTTTTAGAACACTTGCTGCACAAAATGAATTTAATATACATCAAATTAATGTTAATGCAGCATATCTGAACGATTATTTAAATGAGAAAGCATTCATTAAACCTCCCAAAAGGATATTCTGATATTATGATTACGGAAAATGTTATTAGAGACTTAACAAAGCCATTTATGGTCTTAAACAAAGCTGCAAGGAGTGGAACGAGAAGTTAAATCAATACCTCCTGGATATTTGTTTTTTCTAGACTAAAAAGTGAACCTTGTTTATATTTGATGACAAGTAAAAATTCCATATAATGCTTACTTGACAGTCTACGATGACGATATTCTTCTAGCATGTAAAGATAATAAAACTGGAAATATCAGGAAGCTAATCAAGAAAAAATTTAGAAAAAAGGATGTAGGAAATGTTAATTTCATTATAAGGATAAAATTTACGAAGCACGCTGATGGATATTTCATTGACCAAACAAGATATTTGCAAGAAATATTAAGAAAATTCAAAATGACTAATGCAACTCCTTCAAGAAACGCAACACCAATAGATAATGAAGAGCTCAGAAAGATGAAAGTAAACCGAACCAAATACAAGAGCGCTAATGGAAATTTACTGTACTTGAGTATATGTACACGTCCAGACATAATATATGCAGTTTCAAAAGTCACTCCAAAATCAAAGGATTCCTACTTGGAAGACTGGCAAAATGTTCTCAAGATATTAAGGACTATTGGATACGGCATAAATTTCTTGAGAAATTCAAAGGTAAAGGCTTTCTCGGATGCGGACTACGCAGGTGATCCGAAGACAAGAAGATCGACGACCAGATTTATAATAAATTTATAATAACAATTGGAAATTCATCAACGAGCTGGTGCCCCAAGCTCCAACATTGCATCTCAACTTCTACGGCCGAGTCTGAATTCTACAGCCTTAGCGAATACAATAAACATTGCGTATGGTATTTAAATCTGCTTAACGAGTCTAAATTTCAAAATAAACAACATTGAAATAAATATTGATAATAAGGCAGCCATCCATAATGTCGAAAACCAAACTATCGATCCAAGAACAAAACACGTAGACATCAGAGTATACTATATCAGAGAATTAATAAGAAGTAAGAAAATGAAACTAAAGAACATAAGATCACAACTTAATTCTGCAGATGGATTTGCTATCTACCATAACAATACAACTATGGATAGGTTCAGAAATTTGCTATTAATGAAAGTCAGTGATAAATCTCCAACAATAATATAAAGTTAATATTATAGTCAATTATAACTTTATAATAATTTTTTTTTTTTTTTTTTTTTTAGACTATTTATAATAATTAAATCAGAAGTTATAAATGAGGAGGAATGTTAGAAACAAAATATTACTCAATCAAAATTATTAATCTTATATTTCATCCAATTATAAATCTAGAATATAATTATTATAAATTTAATATATAAATATAAAAAGAACATAGAAAAAGAAAAGTTTTTCTATGCAATAAAAAATAATTCAAATAAATCATTATAATTAAAAAAAGAATATTTTTTAATTAAACTTTTATTCATGCGTGTTATCCTTTTTAGTAGATTTCTAATTTCAAAAATTTTTTAATTATTTTTTTTTATTTACTATTTATTTATTTATTATTATTATTATTATTATTATTATAATTATTATAATTATTATAATTATTATTATTGTTATTATTATTATTATTATTATTATTATTATTATTATTATTATTATTATTATTATTATTATTATTACTATTATTATTATTATTATTATTATTATTATTATTTTAATTTTAAAATTTATTTATTAAATAATAATTAAATAATATATATAAATAAAAGTTTATAATTTAAATAGTATATATATAAATTTTTAAAAAAATTTTATTTTAATAATCGATTACTATATAAAAAGTACTTATTATACCTGAATAATTAAATAGTTTTATTCTATATTCATTTTTTTTATTTATATTTGCATTATGTTTTATTAAATATTATACTTTTTACTTTTTAGTACTTTCACGGACTTTAAATATATAGTGTTTTATCTGTTATATCTCTATATATTTAATACATTATAAATATTTTTCTAAAAATTTATATATATATATTTGTCCAAATTTTTACGTGCTATAGAAAATAGTATTTCGCCATATTTATTTTCTTTATTTATATCTGTTCCATGTTTCACTAAATATTCAACTAGATCATTATTTCTGTTTTCACATGCACAAAATAAAGTTATTCCATGTTTATTTTCTTTATTTATATCTGTATAAAATATTTATAAATTTCTTAAATGAAGTAATTCTATTAATAATGCTAATAAATGAAATATAATAAATATAAAAATTAATAAATAAATAACTAAACAATTTTAAAAAGATTTTTTTTAAAATAATTTAAAAATTATTTATTATTCAATTATTTATTATTATTTATTATTTAATATAATTTATTATTTATTTATTATTATTGATTCAATTATTTATTTTTTAATATTATTTATTATTTATTTATTATTATTATTTTAATTATTTATTATTTATTATTTCATTATTTCATTATTTATCATAGTGGTTAGTTATGTTTAATTATTAATAATAAAATACTTTTAAAATAACAATAAAATATAATAATAACAAAATAAAATATAAAAAAAAATGGAATTTAATAAAATAAAATAAAATAATATAAATAATTTAAAAAAAAAAAAAAAAAAAAAAAAAAAAAAAAAAAAAAAAAAAAAAAAGACTGTATTATTATTATTTTCATATATATTTAATATAATATAAATAAAAAAAAATAAATATTAATATAAATTGTATTATAATGATAAAATTAATAATCATTCAATTATTATAAATTTTTAAATATTATTATATTATGTAATAACTATTTATAAAAAAAAAAAAATTAAGAAAAGAAAATTAAAATATGACTTTTTTCCATACAAAAAAAAAAGTGATTAATTTATATTTAAATAAAATAATAGTTTTAAATTAGAGGATATAATAAATAAAATATAATAATAATAATAATAAAAATAATGATAATAATAATAATAATATTGTTAATATTATTTATTAAATTATATATAATAAATTTATAATAGAGCTTTAAAACATTATTATTATAAGAGTATGTTTCATGTTTTTTAAATATTCTACTAAATTTTATTTCTATTTTTATATGACTTATAAAATGGTGTTTCACTTTATTAATTTCCTTGATTTATATCTGCTCCATTTTTCAATAAGTATTCTATTAAATCTTTATTTCCACTATAGCATACAAATGATAATGGTGTTATTCCATTTTTATTTCCTTTATTTATATATGCTCCATTTTTCACTAAGTATTCTACTAAATCTTTATTTCCACTAAAGCATGCATATAATAATGGTGTTATTCCATTTTTATTTTCTTTATTTATATTTGCTCCTTTTTTTACTAAATATCCTAATAATTCTTTATTTCCACTATAGCATGCATCAATTAATGGTGTTCTTCCTTCTTCATTTTCTTTATCTATATCTGCTCCAAGATCTAATAAACATTCTACTAAATCTTTATTTCTGCTAAAGCATGCATTAATTAAAGGTGTTTTTCCATTTTTATTTTCTTTATTTATATTTGCTCCATTTTTCACTAAGTATTCTACTAAATCTTTATTTCCACTATAGCATACAAATGATAATGGTGTTATTCCATTTTTATTTTCTTTATTTATATTTGCTCCTTTTTTTACTAAATATCCTAATAATTCTTTATTTCCACTATAGCATGCATTAATTAATGGTGTTTTGCCATCTTTATTTTCTTTATCTATATATGCTCCATGTTCTACTAAGTATTCTACTAAATCTTTATTTCCACTATAGCATTCATATAATAATGGTATTTCACCATCTTTATTTTCTTTATTTATATTTGCACCATGTTCCACTAAATATTCTAATAATTCTTTATTTCCATTTGTGCATGCATATAATAATGGTGTTCTTCCTTCTTCATTTTCTTTATCTATATCTGCTCCAAGATCTACTAAACATTCTACTAAATCTTTATTTCCGCTAAAGCATGCATTAATTAAAGGTGTTTTACTATTTTTATTTTCTTTATTTATATCTGCCCCAAGATCTAATAAACATTTCACTATATCTTTATTTCCTCTATCGCATGCGTATAATAATGGTGTTATTCCATTTTTATTTTCTTTATTTATATTTGCTCCTTTTTTTACTAAATATTCTAATAATTCTTTATTTCCACTATAGCATGCATTAATTAATGGTGTTTTGCCATCTTTATTTTCTTTATCTATATCTGCTCCATGTTCTACTAAGTATTCTACTAAATCTTTATTTCCACTATAGCATTCATATAATAATGGTATTTCACCATCTTTATTTTCTTTATTTATATTTGCACCATGTTCCACTAAATATTCTAATAATTCTTTATTTCCATTTGTGCATGCATATAATAATGGTGTTCTTCCTTCTTCATTTTCTTTATCTATATCTGCTCCAAGATCTACTAAACATTCTACTAAATCTTTATTTCCGCTAAAGCATGCATTAATTAAAGGTGTTTTACTATTTTTATTTTCTTTATTTATATCTGCCCCAAGATCTAATAAACATTTCACTATATCTTTATTTCCTCTATCGCATGCGTATAATAATGGTGTTATTCCATTTTTATTTTCTTTATTTATATTTGCTCCTTTTTTTACTAAATATTCTAATAATTCTTTATTTCCACTATAGCATCCATTAATTAATGGTGTTTTGCCATCTTCATTTTCTTTATCTATATCTGCTCCAAGATCTACTAAACATTCTACTAAATCTTTATTTCCGCTAAAGCATGCATATAATAATGGTGTTATTCCATTTTTATTTTCTTTATTTATATCTGCTTCATTTTTCAATAAGTATTCCACTAATTCTTTATTTCCACTAACGCATGAATATAATAATGGTGTTATTCCATTTTTATTTTCTTTATTTATATCTGCTTCATTTTTCAATAAGTATTCCACTAATTCTTTATTTTCACTAATGCATGAATATAATAATGGTGTTTCTCCAATTTTATTTTCTTTATTTATATATGCTCCATTTTTCAATATGTATTCTACTAATTCTTTATTTCCACTAACGCATGCATATAATAATGGTGTTTCTCCAATTTTATTTTCTTTATTTATATCAGCTCCATTTTTCAATAAGTATTCCACTAATTCTTTATTTCCACTTCTGCAGGCATCAAATAAAGGTATCTCATCATTCTCATAAACAATTTTATCTAAATCCACTTCATGTTCTACTAAAAATATTAATAAATTTTTATTCTTATTTTCAATTATATAATTATAAGAATTATCCTTTTTTTCATAATTTAATAAAAATTTATATTTATCTTTAGAAATTACTTTATTTAAATCCATGATAGAAATAAAAGTTTTATTTTTATAGAGAAGAAGTAACCATTGAATAAATTCATTATCAAAAAATTTTGAAATATCAAAAATATGTTTTAATTTCTCCATATTGGAATTTTTTATTAATTCTTTTATTTCAGAAGAACTTATAAAATTATCATTTTTTTGATTATTTGTTTCAGTTTTTAACCTTTTAGATGTATGTCCATTATCATTATATTCTTTATATTTTATAACTCTCTTTTGTACATTGTTATTCATATTACTTGTAATTGATACTCTTGATAACTCTGTTTATTATTTATTTTTCTATTGTTTTCTAATTGAAAATTAATTTTTTTTTATTTTCAGTAAAAATAAATTAATATAAATAATGATTATAAAGGCTATAATTTATTTAATAAATATATAATTATATTTTTTAATTTTATAAAATAAAAAAATAAAATAAAAATAAAAATAAAAATAAAAATAAAAAAGGAACTATTTATTTATATTATAAAATCATTTAAAAATAATCTTTATTATAGTATATAATATGAATAAATTAAAAATAAAAATAAAATTTAATAGAGATATGTCCAAAATATATTTTTACAAATAATTAAAAAAAAAGTTATGTCCAAAATAAATTTTTACCAATAATCAAATTTATATTTAAGCTATTTTTCTTATTTCTATTTTTATAATTAATTCATTATCTTATAATAAAAAATTTTTAAAATTGTTATAATGAAATTTTATTTATTAAAAAAAAATAAAATTTAATCATCAGGAAAAAAATATTTTAACGTTTTAAACTGATAATTATTAACTCTCTAAAAAGTAATAAAGTCAACTTTATTTAAATAAAAAAAATAAAATTTATAAAATTTTAGCATCCTTTTTTTTTTTTTTTTTTTTAAATATAATTTTAAAATTAATTTATTAAATAAAAATTAAATAATATATTTTTATTTTTATAAAAATAAAATACTTAAAATTTAAATAGTATTTTATTTTTTTTATTTTACAAATTTCTAAATTAATTAAATAATTATTTTAATAATCAATAATTACTCTATAAAAAGGTTTTATTAAACGTGTATAATTTAATGGTTTTATTCCATATTCTTTTTATTTTTTTTTTTTTTTTTATTTAAATCTTCATGTTCTATTAAATATTCTATTAATTCTTTTTTACTATTTTAACAAGCCTAAAATATATGTATATTCATTTGATTTTTTATATCTATATATACTTTATGTTTTAATAAATATTTTTCTTTATCATAATTTATTGTATGAATCCCATAAAATTATGATGAATAAACCTATTTGTTTTTTTTTTTTATATATATATATTTCTGCTCCATGTTTTACTAAGCATTCTACTAAATCTTTATTTCTACTTTCTCATATTTTGAATAATGGTGTTTCACCTAACCAATATTAGAAGAAAATGAAATATCAATATATGAAGTGGCAATTATATAAAAAAAAAAAAAATTCATCATTAAAAGTAAATTATATATAGAAATTCTCTATTATTTTATCGAAAAAAATATGCATGGTATATTATAATACTATTCAGACATATCAATATATTAATAAAAAAAATTAGAGTAGTAACCTAAATTTGGAACAGTCATGAAATGATAACATTGATTCTAAAATTAACGAAAGAGAATATTTTTTTAGTGTATAGTAAATGTTAATAGAATTAACTTCAATTAAGAAATTTATAAATATTTTAATTTTTTTAATAATACTAATAAATGAAATATAATAAATATAAAAATTAATAAATAAATAGCTAAACAATTTAAAAAAGAATTTTATTAAAATGTTTTAAAAATTATTTATTATTCAATTATTCATTATTCATTATTATTTATTTTTATTTATTTTTATTTATTATTTATTTATTATTATTTATTTATAAGTATTGTTTCAATTATTTATTATTTATTATTTAATATAATGGTTAATTATGTTTAATTATTAATAATAAAATACTTTAAAAGTTGTTATAAGATATAATAATTACAAAATAAAATATAAAAAAAAATGAAATTAAATAAAATAAAATAATATAATATATATATAAAAGAAAAAAAAAAAAAAAAAAAAAAAAAAAAAAAAAATACAGTATTATTTTCATATATATATATTTAAATAAAAAAAAATAATAAATATTAATATAAATTATATATTATAATAAAAAAAATTAATAATCATTCAATTATTATAAATTTTTAAATATTATTATATTATGTAATAACTATTTATAAAAAAAAAAAAAAAAAATTAAGAAAAGAAAATTAAAATATGACTTTTTTCCATACAAAAAAAAAGTGATTAATTTATAATTAAATAAAATAATAGTCTTAAATTAGAGGATATAATAAATAATAATAAATAAAATATAATAATAATGATAATAATAATAATATTGTTAATATTATTTATTAAATTATATATAATAAATTTATAATAGAGCTTTAAAACATTATTATTATAAGAGTATGTTTCATGTTTTTTAAATATTCTAAAAAATTTTATTTCTATTTTTACACGACTTATAAAATGGTGTTTCACTTTATTAATTTCCTTGATTTATATCTGCTCCTTTTTCCAATAAGTATTCTATTAAATCTTTATTTCCACTATAGCATGCAAATGATAATGGTGTTGTTCCATTTTTAGTTTTTTTATTTATATCTGCTCCATTTTTCAATTACGTATTCTATTAAATCTATATTTCTACTACTGAATGCTAATGATAATGGTGTTGTTCCATTTTTAGTTTTTTTATTAATATCTGCTCCATTTTTTACTAAGTATTCTACTAAATCTTTATTTCCACTTTCACATGCATCAAATAATGGTGTTCTTCCATCTTTTTTTACTTTATTTATATTTGCTCCATGATTTATTACTAAGTATTCCACTAATTCTTTATTTCCACTATAGCATGCATCAAATAATGGTGTTCTTCCATCTTCATTTTCTTTATCTATGTCTGCTTCATGTTCTACAAAGTATTCTACTAATTCCTTATTTCCACTTTTACATGCGTAAAATAAAGGTGTTTCACCATTGTCATTATCTTTATTTATATTTACTCCATGATTTATTACTAAGTATTCCACTAATTCTTTATTTCCACTATAGCATGCATTAAATAATGGTGTTCTTCCATCTTTATTTTCTTTATCAATATCTGCTTCATGTTCTACAAAGTATTCTACTAATTCTTTATTTCCACTTTTACATGAGTAAAATAAAGGTGTTTCACCATTTATATTTTCTTTATTTATATCTACTTCATGTTCTACTAAGTATTCTACTAATTCTTTATTTCCACTCTCACATGCATCAAATAATGGTGTTTTACTATTCCATCCATTTTCTTTATTTATATCTGCTCCATGATCTACTAAATATTCTACTAATTCTTTATTCCCACTATAACATGCATTAAATAAAGGTGTTTCACCATATTTATTTTCTTTATTTATATCTGCTCCAAGTTCTACTAAATATTCTACTAATTCTTTATTTCCACTCTCACATGCATCAAATAATGGTGTTTCATAATTCCATCTATATTCTTTATTTATATCTTCTCCATGATCTAATAAATATTCTACTAATTCTTTATTTCCACTTCTGCAGGCATCAAATAAAGGTATCTCATCATTCTCATAAACAATTTTATCTACATCCACTTCATGTTCTACTAAAAATTTTAATAAATTTGTATTCTTATTTTCAATTATAAAATTAATTATAAAATTATAATAATTGTCCTCTTTTTCATAATTTAATTTAATTTTAAACTCATCTTTAGAAATTATTTTATTTAAATCCATTATGGAAATAAATGTTTTGTTTTTATGGAGAAAAAGTAACCATTTAATAAATTCATTATCAAAAAATTTTGAAATATCAAAAATATGTTTTAATTCAACTATATTAGAATTTTTTATTAATTTTTTTATTTCAGAAGAACTTATAAATTTATCATTTTTTTGATTATTTGTTTCAGTTTTTAACCTTTTAGATGTATGTCCATTATCATTATATTCTTTAGATTTTATAACTCTCTTTTGTACACTGTTATTCATATTTCTTGTAATTGATACTCTTGATAACTCCGTTTATTATTTATTTTTCTATTGTTTTCTAATTGAAAATTATTTTTTTTTTTTTATTTTCAGTAAAAATAAATTAATATAAATAATAATTATAAAAGCTATTATTTATTTAATAAATATATAATTATATTTTTTAATTTTATAAATTAAAAAAATAAAATAAAAATAAAATAAAAATAAAAATAAAAATAAAAATAAAAATAAAAACAAGAATAAAAAAAAAAAAAAAGTAACAATTATATATTTATATTATAATATCATTTAAAATAATCTTTATTATAATATATAATATGAATAAAATAAAAATAAAAATAAAATTTAATAGAGATATTCAATCTATTAAAAAAAAAAAAAAGTTATGTCCAAAATAAATTTTTACAAATAATTAAATTTATACTTTTATTTATGATATTTTTTTTATTTCTATTTTTATAATTAATTCATTATCTTATGATAAAAAATTTTTAATAATATAATAATGAAATTTTATTTATTAAAAAAAAATAAAATTTAATCATCAGGGAAAAAATATTTTAACTTTTTAAATTGATAATTAAATAACTCCCTAAAAAGTAATAAAGTCAACTCAATTTAAATAAAAAAAAAAATTAAAATTTTAGTATCCCTTTATTTTTTTTTTTTTATATACAATTTTAAAATTTATTTATTAAATAAAAATTAATATATTTTTATAAAAATAAAAATATAAAAATAAAATACTTATAATTTAAATAGTATTTTATTTTTTTTATTTTACAAATTTCTAAATTAATTAAATAATTATTTTAATAATCAATAATTACTCTATAAAAAGGTTTTATTAAACGTGTATAATTTAATGGCTTTATTCCATTTTCTTTTTATTTTTTTTTTATTTAAATCTGAATCATGTTCTATTAAATATTCTATTAATTCTCTTTTACTATTTTAACAAGCCTAAAATATATATATATTCATTTGACTTTTTATATCTATATATACTTTATATTTTAATAAATATTTTTCTTTATCATAATTTATTGTATGAATCCCATAAAATAATGATGTTTCACCATAATCGTTTTTTTTTTATCTATTTCTGCTTCATATTTTACTAAGCATTTTACTAAGTATTTATTTCCACTATCTAATACTTTGAATAATGGTGTTTTACCTAATTAAAATAAAAGGAAAATGGAATATCAACATATGAAGTGGAAATTATATAAGAAAAAAAAAAAAATTTCATCATTCAAAGTAAATTATATATAGAAATTCTCTATTATTTTATCGAAAAAAAATATGCATGGTATATTATAATACTATTCAGGCATATCAATATATTAATAAAAAAAATTAGAGTAGTAACCTGTAATTTGGAACAGTGATAAATTAAATCATAACATTGATTCTGAAATTAAAGAAAGAGAATATTTTTTTAGTCTATAGTAAATGTTAAAAGATTTAAAATATTTATAAATTATTTAATTGAAGTAATTCTATTAATAATACTAATATATAAATGAAATATAATAAATATAAAAATTAATAAATAAAAAACTATATAATTAAAAAAAAAAAAAAAAAAAAAAGTAAGATTAAAAAGATAATATTAAAATAGATAACCTGAATTATTAACATTTTTGTAAAAAGTTATATTAAATTAATACATATCATTCTATATTACTAAAACAATAATTTAAATAAAAATATAAAAATACTAGTATTATTATCTTTTTTATAATTATTATTAATATTAGTTAATTATTATTATTATTGTAATTATGTAATTATTAATGGTATTGTTTTCATTATTATAAAAAATTATGGTTGAGGTTATTATACTTATTGGTATTTCTAAAGGGTTGGAATTATAATATTTTAAATTATAATTTTAAAGGGTTGGAATTATTATAATATTTTAAATTATAATTTTAAAGGGTTGGAATTATTATAATATTTTAAATTATATTTTTAAATATAATATTGATATAAAACAAATAGGTGTAGTAAACATTTATATATATTCAGATATTAAATTCATATCTTATTATTTATAATAATTTATATTATTATACATTTTATATTATTATTATACATTTTATGTTATTATTTATATTTTATATTATTATATATTTTATATTATTTATATTTTATATTATTTATATTTTATATTATTTATATTTTATATTATTTATATTTTGTATATATTATATTTTATATTATTATATATATTATATTATTATATATTATATTATTTATATTTTGTATATATTATATTATATTTTATATTATTATATATTTTATATTATTTATATTTTATATTATTATATATTTTATATTATTTATATTTTATATTATTTATATTTTATATTATTTATATTTTGTATATATTATATTTTATATTATTATATATTTTATATTATTTATATTTTATATTATTTATATTTTATATTATTTATATTTTGTATATATTATATTTTATATTATTATATATTTTATATTATTTATATTTTATATTATTTATATTTTATATTATTTATATTTTGTATATATTATATTATATTTTATATTATTTATATTTTATATTATTATATATTTTATATTATTTATATTTTATATTATTTATATTTTGTATATATTATATTATATTTTATATTATTATATATTTTATATTATTTATATTTTATATTATTTATATTTTGTATATATTATATTATATTTTATATTATTATATATTTTATATTATTTATATTTTATATTATTTATATTTTATATTATTTATATTTTGTATATATTATTTATATTTTATATTATTATATATTTTATATTATTTATATTTTGTATTATTTATATTTTATATTATTTATATTTTATATTATTATATATTTTATATTATTTATATTTTGTATATATTTCTTAAATATTAAATTATACTTTTTATTATAAATTATTAAAGTTTTTATAATTAATATAATAGTTTATATTATTTATATATTATTCATATTAAAATATTATTATATTCTTATTTATTATATTTATTAATAATTATATATTATTAATACTTTACAGTATAATTAATAATAATTCTTATTCTTGTTTTTGTTTTTCTTTGGTAGAAATACTATTTGTAATAATAAAATAATAAAATATTTAATAAAAATTATTATTGACTCAAATACAATGAATATCATATATATTATAAATGTCATTAGAGTATTTCATAAAATTTATTTAAAAGGTGTAAACTTTTTTTTTTTTTTTTAGAAAAAATAATTCATTCATATCAGGTAAAATCATTTAATAGTCATTTAATAATATTGAAAAGTATCTGTTGTTATTAATGGCAAAAAAATAACCGGTGTGCTAAAAATTCTAATAAATTTTTATTTTTAAATTTAATACTTAAAACTTATTTCTTCTTCTTCTTCTTCTTCTTATTTATTTTTTTTTCTTCTTTAATGTTTAAAAATATTAATTATATTATTATTAATTTAAATAAAATAAATAAATAAATAAATAAATTTAAACCATCCAATTAATATTTACTGAGATTATATGAAGATTCCAATTGAAACTAAAAAATTTTTTTTTTTTTTAGTTCTTTTTTTTTTTTTTTTAGTTCTTTTTTTTTTTGTACATCCTAAATAAAATAAATTATAATTAAAGTTTAAAATAAAATAAAAAAAAAAAATTATTATTAAAAAATAATTTAAAGTATTTTAAAAAATATTTCAATAAATTTTATATAAATAATAATAATAATTATGATTAAAAAATATAAAAATTTTAATTTTATATTATCATATCTATCTATATATTTTATTTTTTATATTTCTTAATTTTTTTATATTATAATAATATAAAATTAAAAAAATAATATTTTTCAAAATTATTATATTATTAAAGATTGGTAAAAAAAAAAAAATTATTAATAAATTTTATTTGTTATTATTACTAACAATTCATTAATTCATAAATATATCATATATATATATATATATATTTTTATTAAATCATATTTAATTTCATTTTAATTTCATTTAAAATTACTTTTTATAAGTACTATTTTTATAAATATAATTCTGTTTTATTTTTTTTTCTTTTTTTTTATTATTTAATTAAAAAAAAAAAATAAAAACCATATTCCTCTCTTATTTTTTTTTTCTTCTTTTATTAATAATATTTTCTCCTAAATTTTTTTTTTTTTATTATTATTATTAATAAAATTTAAAATAACAAATGACTGATCTAATTATTTCAAGTAATCTAATCTAAACTATTTATCAACATTAAAATTTTTATTTTCTTCTAATAATATATTAATTTTATCATGGTATAAGTTATTCAATAGAATAATAATAACATCTTTTTTTTTAAACAAAATTACAATAAAAACGAAAAAAAAAAAAAAAAACCAAAAAAAAAAAAAAATTTAATTTTGTAAATATCTTTTGTTCATGTTTATAATTTTTTTTATTATTATTACATTTTATTTTATTTTGTTTTGTTTTGTTTTTCGTTTTTTTAGTTTTTCAATTCATTATTAAAAATAGATTAAACTTTTAATTTTTAATTTTTTAATTTTTTTTTTTTTTTTGTTAAGCTATCAATTATTGGTTATACTGAATCAAATAATGATTTAAACCAAAATTTTTAATTTTATGATTTAATATAAATTTTATTTTTATTTTTATTTTTATTTTTTTTTTTTTTTTATTTCTTTTATTATTTTTTTTTTTTTAAATCTCTTAAATTTATTTTATACTCTTAAAAAAAAATTCATTTTTAAAAACTAATTCTATAATAAAGTATTTATGATGATTTTTTTTAAACTAACAATTTAGAACATATATGTATAAAAAGTATATGAAAAATTATATAAAAATATAATAACAAAAATATTAAAAAAAAAAAAAAAAATAAAATAAAAAAATAAAAAATATAAAAAAAAAATAAAATAAAATAAAATAAAATTTATATTAAATCATAAAATTAAAAATTTTTGGTTTAAATCATTATTTCCTTTTTTTTTTTTATTTTAATTTTTATTTTGTTATTTTCATAGTTTTATATATATATATATATATTTTTTTTTTTCATGGGATGATTAATAATAAATAATAAATAAATAATAAATAAATAAATAAATAAATAAATAAATAAATAAATAAATAAATAAATAAATAAATAAATAAATAAATAAATAAATAAATAAATAAATAAATAATAATAAAAAATGTTTTTTTTTTTTTTTTTTTTTTTTTTTTTTTTTTTTTCTCTATATTAATAATTAAAGTTTTTATATTTATTTATATATTTATTTATTTATTTATTTATGTTTATGTTTTTTTGCTTTTTTATAAAACTATTTTCACTGTAGATTACTTCTATTCTATTTTGATTTTTATTTAAATGAATGAATTTTATAAATTCATCCGGGATATCTGAAATTTTATTTAAATTCACAAAGTTATAATGTTTAGAAATTAATTCCTTAATATGATTTTCATCGATGATTAATTTTATTCCTTTCTCCAGGGAATACTCTACCAATACTTTGAACATCTCAAGATTATTATGATTCATCGTCCAAAATATGGAATTAATTCCATTTTTATCTTTTTCATTCAAATTCAAAATAATACCATTTTGGATGGCATAATCTATGAGTAATTGAACCATTTTAATATCATTATGAAAAGTGGCTTCTAAAAGTGGATACTCTCCATTTCTATCTTTTTCATTTAAATTCAAAATAATTTCATTTTGGATGGCATAATCTAGGAGTAATTGAACCATTTCAAAATTCTTATTAGAAGTGGCCTTTAAAAGTGGATACCATCCAAATATATTGTCTTTTTCATTCATATCTACAATAATATTTTTTTCATTGGTATAATTAAGGAATAGTTTAACCATTTCAACGTTACCATTATGAATGGCTATTAAAAGTGGAAAGCATCCATCTTCATATTCATCTTTTTCATTGATTTCCAAAATAATTTTATGTTCACTGGCATAATCGATTAATAATTGAATCATTTCAGTACTATTCCGACGAGTGGCTTTTAAAAGTGGATACTCCCCCCGTTTATTTTTTCCATTAATATCTATAATCATTTTATTTTGATTGGCATATTCTATTAATAATCGAATGATTTTAATATTTTTTTTTGAGATGGCTATTAAAAATGGATAAGATCCATTTCTATCTTTTCCATTTAATTCCAAAATAATTTCATTTTGGATGGCATAATCTATTAATAATTTAACCAGTTCAGTATTATTATTAGAAGTGGCTTCTAAAAGTGGATACATTTCATTTCTATCTTTTTCATTCAAATTCAAAATAATTTCATTTTGGATGGCATAATCTAGGAGTAATTGAACCATTTTAATATCATTATGAAAAATGACTTCTAAAAGTGGATACCTTCCATGATTATCTTTTTCATTCAAATTCAAAATAATTTTATTTTGGATGGCATACTCTATTAATAATTGAACCATTTCAGTATTATTAGTACAAGAGGCCAATAGAAGAGGATACTTTCCATAGTTTTGTTTTTCATTTACATTTAAAATAATTTTATTTCCATCGGCATAATCTACCAATAATTTCACCATTTCAAGATTATCTCTTTCAAAAGCTTGTAAAAGTGGATAATTTCCAGTGTTATCTTTTTCATTTATTCCCAAAATAATTTCATTTTCTTTGGCATAACCCATTAATAATTGAACCATTTCAGTATTATTTTTACAGATGGCATTCAATAGTGGATACTCTCCATTTCGATCTTTTTCATTTATTTTCAAAATAATTTCATTTTCTTTGGCATAACCCATTAATAATTGAACCATTTCAGTATTATTTTTACAGGTGGCATTCAATAGTGGAGTCTCTCCATTTTTATTCATTTCATTTATCGTCAAAATAATTTTATTTTCTTTGGCATAACCTATTAATAATTTAACTATTTCAATATTACTATTACTTGAGGCCGTTAAAAGAGGATACCATCCATATTTCTGTTTTTCATTTATATCTAAAATAATTTTATTTTGATTGGCATAATCTATTAATAATTGAACTATTTCAATAGTGTCAAGAGAAGTGGCACTCAAAAGTGGATACTCTCCATTTATTTCTTTTTTATTTAATTCCAAAATAATTTCATTTTTATTGGCATAATCTATTAATAATTTAACTATTTCAATATTAGCATTATTAATCGCTATTAAAAGTGGATAAAATTCATATTTATTTTCTTTTTCATTAATTTCCAAAATAATATTATTTTCATTGGCATAATTTATTAAGAGTTGAACCATTTCAATATTATTATTATTAGTTGCACTTAAAAGTGGATAAAATCCATATATATTTTCTTTTTCATTGATTTCCAAATTAATATTATTTTCATTAGCATAATTTATTAATAATTGAACCATTTCAATATTACCATTATTAATCGCTATTAAAAGTGGATACCATCCATCATCATCTTTTTCATTTATTTTCAAAATAATATTATTTTTATTGGCATAATTTATTAAGAGTTGAACCATTTCAATATTACCATTATTTATCGCTATTAAAAGTGGATAAAATCCATATTTATTTTCTTTTCCATTTATTTCCAAAATAATATTATTTTTATTGGCATAATTTATTAAGAGTTGAACCATTTCAATATTATTATTATTAGTTGCACTTAAAAGTGGATAAAATCCATATTTATTTTCTTTTTCATTGATTTCCAAAATAATATTATTTTTATTGGCATAATTTATTAATAATTGAACCATGTCAATATTCTTACCATTAATGGAATATAAAAGTGGATACCTTCTATCATCATCTTTTTCATTTAATTCCAAAATAATATTATTTTCATTGGCATAATTTATTAGCAATTTAACTAATATAATATTATCTTTATGAGTGGCTAAGAGAAGTGGATACCATCCATTTTTACCTTTTTCATTCAAATTCAAAATTTCTTTATTTTCGGTGGCCTTTTCTAAAATATCTTTTACATTTTGAATATTATTACTTCGAATAGCATCTAAAATATTTTTATAATTTCCTCTAAATAAATTCAAAATAAACGACATCCTTTTTATTATATAAATATTTCTATTTCCAATAGAATTGATAAATTATAAAATTTTCTACTTCTTATACTTCTATATAACCATTTCTTTTTTTTTTTTTTCTTTTTAATTTATTTGTATATTTTTTTTTATTTATTAAATTTTGATATATTATTCTATAAAAAATTTATAAAAGTATAAAATATGAAATATTATAATGTAATTAAATATATTTAAATATAGTTTTATTTTAAATAACTTTTTGAGGAATCTTTTCTATTTTTATTTTTAATTTTTTTTATTTTTATTTTTATTTTTTATTTTTATTTTTTTAAAATATATTATATTATATTATATTATATTATATTATATTATATTATATTATATTATATTATATTATATTATATTATATTATATTATATTATATTATATTATATTATATTATATATAAATATAATATTAATTTAATTTGCAAAAAATATTCTTAAAAATACTATCAAACTCATCGTTTACATAAATTTATTTAACTAAACATAAATTAATAAATATACACGTGTTTTTAAAATTTTTGCAATGTTTTAAGTTTTGTTTAATGAAGTCTAAACAAAAAAAAAAAAAAGTTAAATAAAAATCCATTAATTTATACATCAATAAATAATATTATAGTAATACCAAGAAGTATAATAACCTCAACTACGATTTTTATATTAATGTCAATAATAACATTAATCATGATAATAATAATAACAACATTAATAATATTAATAATTAAAATTAATATTAATCATTAAAATAATAATACTAAAATAAATAACAATATCTATATTTTTTTTTTCTTAAATTATTGCTTTTAATAATAAGGAATGATATTTATTAATTTGATATGACTTTTAATAAAAATACTAATAATTTAGTATATTTATTTTTATTTTATCTATTTTATTTTTCTTTTTTAAATTATTTAGTTATTTATTTATTAATTTTTATATTTATTATAATATATATATATTAGTATTATAATATTACTTCAATTAATAAATTATAAATATTTTATAATTATTTTAATTCGGTTAATTTTAACCATATACCAAAAATATATTCTCTTTCTTTAATTTTAGATTCAACAATTATATTTAATCCATCACTGTTCCAAATTATAGGTTACTAATCTAATTTTTTAAAATAATAGAGAATTTCTATATATAAATTACCATATATATAAAAGAAAAAAAAAAAAATTCCATCATTCAGTGTTAATTGTTAAATTTTGGTTTTATATAAAAATTTAAATTTTATTTCTTAATATTTTTAATATTTTTATTATAAGATAATTAATTATAAAAATAGAAAAAGAAAAATATATTATATTATAAATATATAAAATAATAAATAATTATATATAAATGTATTTCGGACGTAATTTTTTTTTTTTTTTTTTTTTTTTTTTTTTTTTTTTTTTTATTTTTACATATAAATATTTATATTTTGTATTACATGATGGTTGATTTTATTTGAATGTTCTTGAGTTTTTCCTTGAATAGCAAAGATCCCATTCATCGGCATGATTGTATTTGAGGGTTTTTTTTTTTTTTTTGATAAGTTTTTGGTTCTTCATCATTTTCAATTTCAATAGTGTTAATGATTTAATCATTGATATAAATAATACTATTAGGAATATTATTATTATTATTAAAATTTATTTTTATGTTTATAATGATCATTATTATCGTAAATATTGATGGTATTATTGTGATTAGTAATTTCATTACGTTGATTAGAAAAATTATTACTATTATTATTATGTTAATCTGAAATATTATAATAATCAATATTTAATTATTGTTAAAGTTATTATTATTAACATTAGAAAAGTTATTAGTATTATCAGGAATATTATTATTATAAATTACTGTTAGAAATATTATTATTAGGAATATTAATATATTATTAGGGTGATTAATAGGAATATTAATGATATTATTATCACCAAGAATAAAATAGTTATTATTGTTAATACTACTGGTAGTATGTTCTTTTACGAATTTTGGTAAATCTATGTAGTAGAAAATGACCAAGTTTTCTAATGCCAAGGATTATCGTTCTCAGTGTTCAGAATTAAATTATTATATCAAATTTTAATTATTTATATAAAATTTATTAATATTCAATTGAAAAAAATAATTTTTTATCATTCTTTTTTAATAAAATATAAAATATTATTTCATTTGAAATAAGTTATTTAACAATATTTAATTTTAAAAATATTTTATCATTTCTTTTGAAATAATAATTATTTATATATATTTATTTATGATTGTATAGAATATCTTATAAATTTATGGATTTATTTAATATTTATAGGCCACATTGTCAAATGCAGAACTGTAAAATAAACGATTGAGAAATGCCATACATTCTTTATTTACAAAATGTATATACATTAATAAAAAATTTAATAAAACAATATAAGATACAATTGTAATTACATGATATATATATTTAATACGTTCTATTACATTTTAAATTGTACGAAATTAATAAAGTCTTGTATAATATAAAATTTTTATATTTATTAACTTTAATATATTTTTTATATAAAATTTAAAGAAAAAAATATATATATATTTTTTATTTATATAGAATTAACTTTATTAATTAGTTTTTAGAGAGTTATAAAATATAATTATAAATTTTATAAAGATAAAATTTTAATTATTAATATTTTTAAATAATATAATCATTTAATATTTTTATTATATGATTATTTATTTAAAAATAGAAACAGAAAAAAAATATAAAATATAAATATTTTTTTTTATTTTGGACATAGTTTTTTTTTTTTTTTTTTTTTTAATAGATCCCTTTTATTTAAATGAATTTACAATAAAAAAGTTTATTTTTTTTTTTTTTATATTTATTTTTATTTTTTATTTTTTAAATATGAATATATTTATATCTTTATTTATATATATGATTATATTTTTTTATAAATAAATAATAAATTTAATAAATATTATTTTTATTATTCATATTTATTAAATAAGAAATATTAATTTTCAAATAGAAAATAATAAAATAAAAAAAAAAAAAAAAAATTATAAGCGCAATATCAAATATAATATGAATCATCGTGAAAAGAAGAGAGATATAAATTTTGAAAATTATAGTGATAATGGACATAAATCTAAAAGATTAAAAACTGTAATAAATAATCAAGAAAATGCTGTATATGTAACTTCTTCTGAAATAAAAGAAAGAATAAAAAATTCTAATATAGAAGCAGAAACACCATTATTTAAGGCTTGTAGTAAAAGTGAAAATAAAGATTTAGTGAAATACTTAGAAGAACATGGAGCCGATATAAATAAAGATGATGGATGGAATCCACTTTTATATGCCACTAGTAATAATAATATTGAAATGGTTAAACTATCAATAGATTTTGCCAATAAAAATAAAATGATTTTTAAAATAAATGAAAAAAATAAATATGGAAATAATCCTCTATTGTATGCCACTGATTTTGACAATATTGAAATAGTTAAACTATTAATAAATTATGCCAATAAAAATAAAATTATTTTGGAATTAAATGAAAAAAATGATGATGGATGGTTTCCACTTTTAAATTCTACTGAAAGTAATAATATTGAAATGGTTGAATTATTAATAAATTATGCCAATGAAAATAAAATTATTTTGGAATTAAATGAAAAAAGTGATAATGAATGGTATCCACTTTTAAATGCCATTAATAATGATAATACTAAAATGGTTCAATTATTAATAGATTATGCTAATGAAAATAAAATTATTTTGGAATTAAATGGAAAAAATATATATGGATGGTATCCCCTTTTATATGCCACTAGATATAATAATCTTGAAATAGTTCAATTATTAATAAATTATGCCAATGAAAATAAAATTATTTTGGAATTAAATGAAAAAAATGATAATGGATGGAATCCTTTTATATTAGCCACTAGTAGTAATAATATTGAAATACTTAGATTATTTATAAATTATGCCAATGAAAATAAAATTAAATTAGAAATAAATGAAAAATATAATAATGGATGGAATCCATTTTTATATGCCACTAGTACTAATAATATTGAAATGGTTAAACTATTAATGGATTATGCCAATAAAAATAAAATTATTTTGGAATTAAATGAAAAAAATGATGATGGATGGTATCCACTTTTATATGCCACTAATAGTGATAATATTGAAATAGTTAAATTATTAATAAATTATGCCATTGATAATAAAATTAAATTGGAATTAAATGAAAAAAATGATGATGGATGGTATCCACTTTTATATGCCACTAATAGTGATAATATTGAAATAGTTAAATTATTAATAAATTATGCCATTGAAAATAAAATTAAATTGGAATTAAATGAAAAAAATGATGATGGATGGAATCCACTATTATATGCCACTAATAGTGATAATATTGAAATGGTTCAATTATTAATAAATTATGCCATTGAAAATAAAATTATTTTGGAATTAAATGAAAAAAATGATGATGGATGGAATCCTTTTATATTAGCCATTAATATTGATAATATTGAAATAGTTAAATTATTTATAAATTATGCCAATGAAAATAAAATTAAATTAGAAATAAATGAAAAATATGATAATGGATGGAATCCATTTTTATATGCCACTAGTACTAATAATATTGAAATGGTTAAACTATTAATAGATTATGCCAATAAAAATAAAATTATTTTGGAATTAAATGGAAAAAGTGGTAATGGATGGTATTCACTTTTAAATGCCACTAATAGTGATATTATTGAAATGGTTCAATTATTAATGGATTATGCCAACGAAAATAAAATTATTTTGGAATTAAATGAAAAAAATGATGATGGATGGTATCCACTTTTATATGCCACGAATAGTGATAATATTGAAATGGTTCAATTATTAATGGATTATGCCAATGAAAATAAAATTATTTTGGAATTAAATGAAAAAAATGATGATGGATGGTATCCACTTTTAAATGCCACTAATAATGATAATATTGAAATGATTAAATTATTAATGGATTATGCCAATGAAAATAAAATTATTGTGAAAATTAATGAAAAAAATAAATTTGGAAATAATCCTCTATTGTATGCCACTGATTTTGATTATATTTATATAGTTAAATTATTAATAAATTATGCCATTGAAAATAAAATTATTTTGGAATTAAATGAAAAAAATGATGATGGACGGTATCCACTTTTAAATTCTACTAAAAGTAATAATATTGAAATGGTTCAATTATTAATAAATTATGCCAACGAAAATAAAATTATTTTGGAATTAAATGAAAAAAGTGATGATGGATGGTATCCACTTTTAAATGCCATTAATAATAATAATATTAAAATGGTTCAATTATTAATAGATTATGCTAATGAAAATAAAATTATTTTGGAATTAAATGGAAAAAATATAGATGGATGGTATCCACTTTTATATGCCACTAGATATAATAATCTTGAAATAGTTAAATTATTAATCGATTATGCCATTGAAAATAAAATTATTTTAGAATTAGACGAAAAAGACAATGAGTTATGTTGTAACCCAATAAATATAGCAATAAGTAATAATAATTTTGAAGTGTTTAAATTATTGGTAGAGTATGCAATGGAAAAAGGAAAAATAAAATTAATAATCGATGAAAATAGTGTTGAAGAATTAATTTCAAAAGATTATTACTTTGTAAATTTAAGGAATATTTCGGAAATAAGTCATGAATTAATAACATTAATTTATTTATATAAAAATAAAGATAAAATAGATGTAATATATAGTGAAAATAGTTATTTTTTGAAAATGTTTAATGAAATTAATGAAAGATATGACTTTAATACTTTACTAACATTTGAATATGAAAATAATAATACTGAAAAAGAAGAAGGATCAATTAACGAAATATGGGAGATAAATGAAACAAGTAAAGATAGGTTCGAAATTTTTTATTATTACTTTTACAAATTTTATAAATAAATGAATTAAAACTATTATATATTTATAATTGTAAATTAAATTGATATTATCTTTGTTGTTGTTGTGGTTATCCTTTTTATATAATAAATTGAAAATTAAATATATTTATTAATTTATATATTTTTATATCTACATTTTTTTTTATTTAAATAAATCTTACATTTATACATATATTATATATTATTTATATATATTTTTTTTAAAAATAAAAAAAAAAAAAAAAAAAAAAAAAAAAAAAAAAAAAAAATAAATAAATAAATAATAAAATATTAGAGAAAATAATGGTTATGATAGTAAACTAAATGAAATGATTGTTTCAAAAGATGATATATTTGATATAAAAATATTTGAAGATATGAAAAAGTCAATTTGTTATATAAGCAGAAAGAATTTTCATGGTACAGGTTTTTTTATTGAAATTCCAATTCCATCAAAAGAAAAACCAATGCGTGGATTAATGACGAATAATCATATTTTAAATGAAAAGTCACTTAAATCTGGTAAAACATTTAATATTTATATGGATAATAATAAAAATAAAGCAATAGAGATTAAAATTGAAGATAAATATTTTGTTTTTACATCCGAATTAATTGATGTGACATTTATAGAATTGAATAAAAGTATTATTGATGAAATAAATCCTATTTTTCTTCATCCTGCTAAAAATAATGCTAAAATAAATGACAAAATTCATATATTTCAATTTCCAAATAAAAATCTTTCCTATGCAAATGGAACTATAAAATCGTTTCATAGTTTTGATTATTATCATGATGTTTCCACGGATTATGGATCGCTTGGTTCACCTCTTTTGAATAAAAATTTTGAAGTCATTGGAGTTCATAAGGCAAGAAGACCTATGACTTATACTAATGATGTTCTAAATGAAAATATAAATGTAAATTTGGCTACAAGATATAGTGAAATTAAATTTGCCATTAGAACATTATATAATAATATGAGTACCTATGGAATAGAAAGAGCTAAAAAGTCAGCAGAAATATTGGATGACTATAAAATAAGCATGCTAAATGAATACGGGTTAAAATTAAAATTATCTTTGAATGAATTAAAAAAAGAAAAAGAAATAAATAAATATGAATTAGAAATATTACCCAAATTAATTTTTGAATGTAAATTTTCAAAAGATCTATTATTTTATCGAACAAATTATGCATGGTATATTACAATATTATCAGAAGAAAATAAAATTTCAAAATATACTTTAGATTGTTTGAAACAATTAGATTGGTCATCTATTAAACCAAATAGTAAAGTATTAAGAGAAAATATTATAACTAGACTTAATGGAAGAGAATATGTTTTAATTACAAGGTTAAATTTATCAAAATTAAAGTATTTATAAATAAATAATAGAATATAATTTAATTTATTAATTTATATAATATTTATTTATATTTATTTATTTTTATGTGTATATATTTATCTATTTACATTTAATGAATACTTGAATGTATATGGATTTTAATCTATCATCTTGTATAAATTTATGTTAATTATCTTTTAAACTATTTATTTAATTAATTTTTAATTTATTCTATGTTATGAAAAATGCATGAGAGACATGTGTCATTAATTGTGATGTGCGTGACTTTTATGTGCTATCTATTTTTAATAGTATAATTATATATTTTATTACCAAGTTAACTTCTCTATATTAAAATAACAAAATATCAGGAATGGTTATATTTAGGATTATTTACATATAAAAATTAGTTGTTGAATAATATAAATATACTTAATAATAATATATAAGAATATAATTATATAATAAATATTGATATAATAAATAATATCAACTATATATATATTTAATTATAACTATTTCATAATATTATAATATATAGAAAGAATTAAGTATTTTTAAAGTGAACTTTAAAATAAATAAGAATATTTAAGTTATATATATAATAATATTATTATATATATTTAGAAGAAATTAACTATTTAATTTAATATATTTAATATATTTCATATAATTATTAATAATATATATATGAATATTTAATAATATATGAATAAGAAATTATATAATTATGAAGAAATTAACTATTTAATTTAATATATTTAATATTATTATTAATAATATATATGAATATTGAATAATATATGAATAAGAAATTATTTCAAATTTTATTATGGACAGAAAAGATATAAATTTAATATTTAATTATTATTATTATTAAATATACAGAATACGTTGCTACTCTTGTTTTTAATAATAATGAAGGATATTTAATAATTTAATATGATTTTTTATAAAAGTATTAATAATACAATTCATTTGTTTTTAGTTATCTTGGTAATCCTATCTTCTTTTTTAAATTATTTTGTTATTTTTTTATTAATATTCATATTTATTATATTTTAATATATACATAAGCATTATCAATAGAATAACTTCAACAAAGAAAATTTTAAATATCTTAAAAATGTTTTAATTCTTTTACCATTCACCATATACTAAAAATATATTCTCTTTCTTTAATTTTAAAATCAATATCATCATTTAATTCATCACTCTTCGAAATTATAGGTTACCAATCTAATTTTTTTTTTTTTTTAATAATTTTAAAATCAATATTATCATTTAATTCATCACTCTTCGAAATAATAGGTTACCAATCTAATTTTTTTTTTTAATATATTGATATGTTTTAGTATTATAATAAACCATGTATAATTCGTTCAATAAAAATAATAGAGAATTTCCTTATATAAATTACATTGAATAATAGAATTTTTTTTTTTTTTTTTTTTAAATTTTCAATTCATATGTTGATATTTCAATTTCTTTTTTATTTTAGTTAGATGAAACACTATTATTTAAATTATGAGAAAGTAGAAATAAAGAGTTAGTAGAATGCTTAGTTGAACAAGGAACAGATGTAGATAAAAAAAATAAATAAATAAATACGATGAAACACCATTATTTTATGATATTCATAGAAGAAATTATAATATAGAAAAATATTTATTAAAACATGGATCATATATAGATATAAAAAGTAAAAAAATATATTTATATATATATATATTTAAGACATGTGAAAGTGATAAGAAATTAATTAGGAGAATATTTAATAGAACATGGAACAATTATAAATAAAAAAAATGAATATTTAATAAAACTATTAAATAATACACATATAATTAAATATTTTTATATAATAATTGATTATTAAAATTAAAATTTAATTTAGAAATGTGTAAAAATAAAAAAAAAATTAAAATAAAAAAAAAAAAAAAAAAAAAAAAAAAAAAAAAATTAAATTTAATAATTAAAAAAAAAAAAAAAAAAAAAAAAAAAAAAAAAAAAAACTAAAAGAGAGTTAAATATTTATTTTTTTAATAATTACTTTTTGAGAGTTATAATTATTTAAAAAGGTAAAATAAAAATAAAATTTATCCATCAGGGAAAAATTTTTTTCCCTGATGGATAAATTTTATTTTTATATATTTTTTCCCTGATGGATAAATATTATTTATATATATATTTTTTTCTTATTATCAATAATATTAATAAGGATGTAACAGGTTAGAATCCTCCTCATGGCATCAAATAATCGGATGAGGTTTCTATCCTGTGATATAAAACAAATATGTGTAGCAACATATTTGTATATTTGAATATTTGTATATTCAGATATTAAATTTATATCTTATTATTTATAATAATTTATATTATTATATATTTTATATTATTATTTATATTTTATATTATTTATATTTTGTATATATTATTTATATTCCTTATATATATTTCTTAAATATTAAATTATACTTCTTATTTTAAATTATTAAAGTTTATAATTATTAAAGTATATATAATTAATATAATAGTTTATATTATTTATATATTATTCATATTAAAATATTATTTATTTATATATATTATGTTTATATATATATATATATATATTTATTTATAATAATTATATATTATTAATACTTTACAGTATAATTAATATTAACTCTTTTTCTTGTTTTGTTTTTCTTTAGTTGAAATAATATTGTAATTATAAAATAAATATTAATAAAAATTATTAATAACTCAAATACACTTATTAAACTAGCTACAACATAAAGAATATCACATTACCTGGAATATCATGAGACCACACGTGATATTCATAAGGCTTTCCCTCAAATGATTATTTCACCCAACCCTGATACTACGCTTTGAATTGAAGCATAGACCTTGATGATAGTAAAACTTCCAATCGCCAATGATTACACCCACTAGGGAGGAGTTAATGATTCCGTTCTGATGCTCGAGGTCAATAGAGATATATGTAGGAGCATTAGGAATGCATCTCCAGGCAGTGTGTAACGACGATTGAAAGCGGCGAAGCTGTTACAGTATGCCAATAACTCATCACCTTACAGTTAATTAATAACTGTATAGCCATATGGGAGGTGGGTACCTATATGCGCAAGTCTATGTTTTTTTTTTTTTTTATATCAATAATATTAATATTTCTTAATATTTTTATTATAAGATAATTATTAAAAAATCTTAAAAATAGATATAGAAAAATATCTTAAATATAAATATAAATATAAATATAATTATATATATAAATTTATTTCTGATAAAGATTTTTTTTTTTTTTTAATAGATTGAATATCCCCTTTTAAACTATCTTTTATTATTTTAATTATTTTAAAATATTTATATTTTGAATTACATAGTTTATTTTAATTAAATGAATTTATGATATAAATATAAATGTATTCCTTTTTATTTTTTATTTTCTATTTTATATTACTTTTATTTTATTTTTTTTTTTTTTTTATTTTAAAAAAATTAAAAAATACAATTATATATTATTTTTTAAATAAATAATAGCTTTTATAATTATTATTTATATTATTTTATATTTACTGAAATTAAAAAAAAAAAATTAATTTTCAAATAAAAATAGTAAAAAATAAAATAATAAATGAAGTATCAGTTACAAGTAATATGAATAACCTTTTGAAAAAGAGAGATATAAAATCTGAATAACATTATGATAATGGACATACATCTAAAATCTAAAAGGTTAAAAACTGAAACAAATAATGATAAATTTATAACTTCTTCTTAAATAAAAGAAATAATAAAAAATTCTAATAAAGGAATTAAAAAATATTTTTGATATTTCAAAATTTTATGATAATGAATTTATTAAATGTTTACTTCTTCTCTATAATAAATCAATCTCTTACCAAGAATTTTAAAAAATAAAATTTCTAACGAAAAATATACAATTATAATATATTATGAAAAAGGGTATAATTATTCTTCTGAAATAAATTATATAATAGATAATGGGAATAAAGAATTATTAAAATATTTAGTAGAACGTTGTGTGGATATAAATAAAGTTGTTTTATAAGAACGGTGAAATTCCTTTATATGATGCATGCAGAAGTAGAAATAAAGATTTAATGGAATATTTAGTAGATAATGGTGCATAAATAAATAGAGAAAAATGGAATGGTGGAACACCATTATTTGACGTATATGAAAACGGAAATAAAGATTTAGTAGAATATTAAGTAAAACATGGAGCAAAATATAAATAAAGAAAATATAAATGATGAAACCTCTTTATTTAATGCATGATGTAGTGGAAATGAATATTTAGTAGAATATTTAGTAGAACATGGAGTAGATATAAATAAAGAAAATACATATCTTGAAACACCTTTATTTAATGCATGCAATAGTGGAAATAAAGAATTAACAAAATACTAATTAGAAAATGGATCAAATATAAATAAAGATGGTGAAACATCATTATTCAACTCGTGTAAAAGAGGAAATAAAGACTTATTATTTAATAAATAAATTTTAAAATTATATAATAATAATAATAATAATAATAATAAAAACATTAATAAATAAATAAAAAAATTAAAAAATTAGTTTAAAATTTATCTATTTATTTTTTTTTTTTTATTTAAATAGAGTTGACTTTAATAATTTGATTTAGGAAATTATAACTTTTAAAAGGTAAAATATTTTTTTTCTGATGGTTAAATTTTATTTTTATTTAAAATTTTTTATTTCTAATTATTAATATTTTCAATGTTTTCATTATAAGATGAAGAATTAAAGAATTTTAAGAATAAAATTAAAAATATATATAAAATAAATATAATTATATATAATTATATATATAAATATATTTCGGACTTAGTTTTTTTTTTATTTTTTTTTTTTATTTTTTATTTTTTATTTTTTTTTTTTTTTAAAAAAAAAAGATTGAATATTCCTTAAACTTTATTTCTATTTTTTTTTTTTTTTTTTTTTTTTTTTTTTTTTTTTTTTTTTTTAATTATCTCACATGTAAACATAAATATTTAAAATATTTTTGTATTACATGGTTTATTTTAATTAGATAAATTTACATTATAAATATAAAGATATTAAGGTTTTTTTTTTTTTTTTTTTTTTTTTTTTTTTTTTTTTTTATTAAAAATATATAATTATATTTATTAAATAAATAATAGCTTTTATAATTATTATTTATAATAATTTATATTTACTAAAAATAAAAAAATTATTTTTTCCAATAGAAAATATTAGAAAAATAAATAATAAACGAAGTATCAACCACAAATAATATGGATAACAGTGTAACGAAGAAAGGTATAAAATCTAAAGATGATAATGGACATACATTTAAAAGGTTAAAACTGAAACAAATAATCTATAAAATGATAAATTTATAACTTCTTCTGAAATAAAAGAACTAATAATGAATTCTAATATGGAGGAAATAAAACATATTCCTTTTTTTTTTTTTTTTTTTTTTATTTATTTATTTATTTATTTATTTATATATTTATTTTTACTTTTAAAAAATATGATTATGAATTTAATAAATAAATAAATAATAAATTTAATAGTAACTATTTATATTTATATTTATTTATTTATATTTATTTATATTTATTGAATATAAAAAAATTAAATTTCAAATAGGAAATAATAATAAAAAAAAAAACATTAATACAGTATCAAATACAAATAATATTAATAACCGTAAAAAGAAGAGAAATACAAATTCTGAAAAGAATAATGATGTTGGACATACGTCTAAAAGATTAAAAAAAAATAAAAGTAAAAAACAAATTAAAAAGGAGGAAAAACTAATATTCAACGCATGTATTAATGGAAATAAAGAATCAGTTGAACGCTTAATAAAACAGGGAGTAAATATAAATCAAGAAAATGAATCCAAAGAAACTCCATTATTCATTGCATGTAGTAATGGAAATAAAGAATTAATAGAATACTTAGTAGAACAGGGAGCAAATATAAATAAAGAAAATGTTTTCCAAGAAACTCCATTATTCATTGCATGTAGGAGTGGAAATAAAGATTTAGTTGAATATTTAGTAAAACATGGAGCAGATATAAATAAAGAAAATAAATATGGGGAAATACCATTGTTAATAGCACACTTTAGTAAAAATAAAGATATAGTAGAATACTTAGTAGAATGTATAGTAGATATAAACCAAGAAAATAAATATGGAAAAGTACCAATATTTTATGCATGTGAATTTGGAAATAAAGAATTAGTAGAATATTTAATAGAACACGGAGCAGAAATAAATAAAGAAAAATGTAATGGTGAAACACTATTATTTGATGCATGCTATTATGGAAATATAGATTTAGTTAAGTATCTAGTAGAACATGGAGCAAATATAAATAAAGAAAATGTAAATGGTAACACACCTTTATTTAAAGCAATTGACGGCAGAAATAAAATTATAGTTGAATATTTAGTAGAACGTGGAGCAGATATAAATAAAGAAGAAAATAAATACAATGAAACACCTTTATTAAAGGCAATTAGATATGGATATAAAGAATTAATAGAATATTTAGTAGAACATGGAGTAGATATAAATAAAGAAAATAAAGATGGTGAAATACCTTTATTTAAGGCAATTAAATATGGAAATGAAGAATTAGTGGAATATTTAGTAAAGCATGGAGCAGATATAAATAAAGAAAATAAATTAAAAGAAACATCATTATTTAAAGCCTGTGAAAGTAAAAACGAATATTTAGTGCAATACTTAGTTGAACGTGGAGCAGATATAACTAAAGAAAATGAAGACGGTGAAACAATATTATTCATCCCCTGTAGAAGTGGAAATAAAAATTTATTTAAATACTTAGTAAAACATGGAGCAGATATAAATAAAGAAAATAAATACAATGAAACACCATTATTTAAGGCAGTTAGAAATGGAAATAAATATTTAGTAGAATACTTAGTAGAACATGGAGCCGATATAAATAAAGAAAATAAATTAAAAGAAACACCATTATTTTGTGCATGTGAAAGTGGTAATGAAGATTTAATTAAATATTTAGTAGAACATAACGCAGTTATAAATAAAGAAAATGAAGATAGTAATAAACCATTATTTAAGGCAATTGAAAGTGGAAATAGAAATTTAATTGAATACTTAGTAAAACTGGGAGCAGATATAAATAAAGAAAATGTAAATGGTGAAACACCTTTATTTTGGGCAGTTAAATATGGAAATATAGGATTAATAGATTATTTAGTAGAACATGGAGCAGATATAAATAAAGAAATTAAATATGGTGAAACACCTTTATTTTGGGCAGTTAAATATAAAAATAAAGAATTAATAGAATACTTAGTAGAACAGGGAGCAGATATAAATAAAGAAAATGAAGTTGGTGAAACACCCTTATTAAATGCTATTAAATATATAAATCAGGAATTAGTGGAATATTTAGTAAAACTTGGAGCAGATATAAATAAAGAAAATAAATTAAAAGAAACACCATTATTTAAGGCCTTTGAAAGTGAAAATAAGGATTTAGTACAATACTTACTAGAACAAGGAGTAGATATAAATAAAGAAGATAAATACAATGAAACACCATTATTTAATGCAGTTACCTATGGAAATAAGGAAATAGTAGAATATATAGTAAAACATGGAGCGGATATAAATAAAGAAGATAGATTTAAAGAAACACCATTATTTAAGGCAATTACATATGGAAAAAAAGAATTAGTAAAATATTTAGTAGAACATGGAGCAAATATAAATAAAGAAAATAAAGATGGTGAAACACCATTATTTAAAGCAATTAAAAGTGGAAATAAAAAATTAGTTGAATTTTTAGTAGAACATAAAGCAGAAATAAATAAAGAAAATAAAGATGGTGAAACACCATTATTTAAAGCCTGTGAAAGTGAAAATGAAGATCTAGTACAATACTTAGTAAAACATGGAGCAGATATAAATAAAGAAAATAAATATGGTGAAACACCATTATCCAAGGCAATTGAAACTGGAAATAATGAAATAGCAGAATGTTTAGTAGAATCTACAATAATATAAATAGAAAAAAATTAAGATAGTGAAATACCATTATTTTATACATGCTGTTGTAAAAATATTGAAAAAGAAAGAACAAAAAAAAAAAAAAAAAGAAATTGATTTCCCTATACGAATATTACTTTAATTTGTGTTTTTTTTTTTTTTTTTTTTTTTTTTTTTTTTATTTATTTATTTATTTATTTATTTATTTATTTTTATTTTAAAAAAATAAATTATTTTTTTTTTTATTATTTATTTATTAATTTATTTTTTCTTTGAAGTATTCCACCAACAATTTAAATATATATTATATATTTTTTTTTTTATTTATTTAATTCTAAAATAATTCTGTTTTTATTTATATTTTTAATTAGTTATTAAATCAATTCAATACTATTTATTGTTAAAAATTGTGGTATATATAAATGTGGGTTATTATTCCATTGCCATCAATTTCAATTTAACTCTAAAGGAATTTTTTTTTTTTTTTTTTTTGTTGGCATAATCGATTAATAATTCAACCATTTTAATATTATAACTAAAAGTAGTATATAGATTAGTGGATAAAGTTCATGTTTCAATATTAATTTATTTTATTTTTTTTATATTTAGATACTATTCTTATATTTTCATATAATAAAGAGATTCTTATTTCTAAAACAAAATTTCAAAAAAATAAAAAAAAAAAAAAAATTTAAAATTATTTTTTTAAAATTTTAAATAAGTAAATAAAATAATAAATATTATTTAACTTAAAAGCTTTTTTTTATTTTTATTTTTATTTTATTTTTATATGAATACATTATTTAATTACTACTTAATATATAGATTTTAAAATTACAAAAAAAAAATAAAAAATAAAATAAAATAAAATAAAATAAAATAAAATAAAATAAATAATAAATAAATAATAAATAAATAAATAAATTAAAAAGTTAGTTAAAAATTTATTTATTTATTTAATGTTTTTCTTTTTTTTAAAATAAAAATAACTTAATTAGTTTTTTAGAGAGTTATAAATAATAAATAACAAATTTTAGAAAGGTAAAATTTTTAATTAGTAATATTTTTAAAAATTTTTATTTTAAAATAGTACATTTAAAAATAGAAACAAAGATATTAAATAAATTTAAAAAATAAATAAATAAATAAATATAAAATAAATAAATATTAACTATATAAAAATTTATTTCGGACATATATATATATTTTAAAGATGGAATATCCCTTTTTAATTTTTTTTTAAATTTTATTTCTATTTATTATTATTATTATTTTTTTTAATTTTATATATATTTTTATATATATAGATATATATAATAATTTTTATATATTTTGTATTACATGGTTTATTTTGATTAAATGAATTTACAATATAAATATAAAAGTATAAAAGTATTTCTTTTATTTTATTTTATTTTATTTTATTTTATTTTATTTTATTTTATTTTATTTTTTAAAAAATATGATTATAAATTTAATAAATAAATATTAAACTTAATAATAACTATTTATATCTATATATATATTTATATTTATTAAATATAAAAAAATTAAATTTCAAATAAGAAATAATAAAAATAAAAAAAAAAAAAAAAAAAATAATAATAATAATAATAATAAACACAGTATCAAATACAAGTAATATGAATAACCATGAAAAAAAAGAAAGATATAAATTCAGAAGAGAATAATGATGATGGAAGTACGTCTAAAAGATTAAAAAAACAAAACAAGTAATCAAGAAAATGATAAATATATAACTTCTTCTGAAATAAAAGAATTAATAAAGAATTCAAATTTGGAGGAATTAAAAAAAGTTTTTGATATTTCAAAATTTTATGATAATAAATTTATTAAATGGTTAATTAAATGGTTACACTTCTTCTTTATAAAAATCAAAGTTTTATTTCTATCATGGATTTAAATAAATAAATTTTTAATGATAAATATAAAATTGTATTAAAATTTTTATAAGCCAGTATGATTTTTCATGGAGTGCTGCTTATGAAATTGAAAATGGAAATAAAAATTTTTTAAGATTTTTAGTAGAATATGGAATGGATATAAATCAAGCAATTTATAAGAATGGTGAAACAATATTATTTTATGAATGCAGAAGAGGAAATAAAGATTTAATAGAATACTTAGTAATACATGATGCATATATAAATAAAAAAAAAAATAAAGATGGTGAAACCCCATTAATCAACGCATGCAAAAATGGAAATAAGGATTTAGTAGAATATTTAGTAAAACATGGAGAAAATATAAATAAAGAAAATAAATATAGGGAAACACCATTATTAAAAGCATGCTATAGCAGAAATAAAGATTTAGTAGAATACTAGATATAAATCAAGAAAATGAATATGGAAGAATACCATTATTTTATGCATGTAAAATTACATTAAATAATTTGTTATCAGTTTCTTAGATTGATAGAGTTTCTTTTAGATTTGAAAAAAATGATATCGGGGATGACATTCTTTACATATTCACATAATTTATTCCAATCATTTTTGTATTGGAATACATTGATCCATCTGAGATTTTCTGGAAGAGATCGATTTAGTATCCCTGACATGCTTGGATCACTAATATCATTATCAATTAATTCATATTCATCTAATGCATTTTGGAGTGTAGCTATGAATATGTTTATGTCTTCATCTTTATTGAATTTAAGATTATTAATTTTATTTTGGATTTCTAATTTTCTATGTTATGAACTTCTAGTAAACGATTTTCTGAGTGTATGCCAGATCTGGAATGCGGTTTTACCTTGTCCCTCGATTATTTTTTTAGTGCTTTCTCCTAGGTTGTTATTATCTATTTAACTAGAATATCATTTAGATATCTTTTAAGCTAGTATTATTATCGTATAGCATTCTCCAATTTTATTTTAAATTATGTTATGGATTATTTTCAATTTACAATTGATCATTCGTTTTATAAGTATTACTTCTCCTTAAGAATTATAAGGAGAGGGGACCTCCTATATTTAAATTTAAATTATGTACACATTTCTAATCTTTTATGTATGTTTGGTTAGTTTATTTTAATCAATATACTTTTATTTAGTTAGCTGACCTTTTTCAGCTTATCTTTTTATTTTTTTTTTTTTAATTTAGTTACCAGACACCTTTTCAGCTTAACATTTTATCATTTAATTGAGTTAGCTGACTTCTTAGCTTAACATTTTATCATTTAATTTAGTTAGCTTTCTTGTAAATAAAAATTTTGAGAATAAATAAATAGCTCATTGTAAGAGTCATTGAGATTCTTAATCTATTAGAATTAAATAATATGTTTTTATATTTTATTTATTTACATTAACTATAGATGAAAAAACTATATATATATTTTAAGATAAAGGTTAAAAGTAAAACCAAATTACATTTGTCTATTTTATAAATTCTTACACTGAATTATCATTGGACAATAAACAGGACAAATAATATTTTAATATCTTATATTCTAACAAATTATGATTGTATATTAAATAGAATAAGTAATATTCTAACCTTTTATATTCTAACAAAAATCAAATAAATTTAAAAATTAAATTAAAAAATAAAATATTATTTATTTAATAATAAAACATAGTATTTTAATGTATGAAATCAATGTATACAAATTGTATTCTCATGAAATATAAATAAAATTTTATTAATAAGTTAATTAAGAAATTATATATTAATAATTTAAAATTTTTTTTTTTTTAATAATAATAATAATAAAAAAAAACAAGTCTTTTGTTTATTTTTGGAAGAAGAGAAGAAAAGTAAACAAAAGAAAAGAGGAGAAAAGTAAACAAAAGAAAAGAAAAGAGGAAATTTAATAATGAAATATTAATATTAATAAATAAAATATATAAAACTAACAAGTATAATTAATAATATATGTGTATTAATTATTAGCGTTTCTTATAAAATTATTTTATTTTTATTTGTCGTTTACGTTAAATATATTAAACTATTATACATATTTAAAGGGTAAATATAAATAATAGAGGTTACTTTACAAATACTTTGATAAGTAATAAAGTGTATATTTTTCTTTAAACAAAGAGTATTTGGAGAGAATTTTATCATATATTATAAATTTATATATATATATATATATATATATATTTTCATTTTAATATAATAAAAAAAAAAAGGAAAAAAAATATGTATATATATATTTTAAAGTTTATATAAAAAAATTAATATAAATAAAAAAAATAAAAACTTTAAATAGTTAAATATTTATTTTTTTTTTATTTTTATTTTATTTTATTTTTTATATTCAAATAGAGTAAATTTTAATAATTAGTTTTAGAGAGTTATAAAAATTTAGAAAGATTGAATATTTATTTTTCCTGATTGTTAAATTTTATTATTATTAAAAAATTTTAAAAATAGAAATAGAAAAAGTATATTAAATATTATTATATATATATTTAATTCGGATATAATTTTTATTTTTATTTTTTATTTAAAATTTTTATTTCTATTTTTTTTTTCTACTCCAATTATCTTATATATAAATATAAATATTTATTTTATATTACATAGTTTATTTTAATTAAATGAATTCAATATAAATATAAAGGTTTTCCTCCTTTTTTTTTTTTTTTTATTTTATTTTTATTTTTTTTTTTATTTATTTATTTATTTAAATTTTTTAAAAAATATGATTATATATTTAATAAATAAATAATATCTTTAATTATTATTATTTATATTTATTTATATTTATTGAATATAAAAAAAAATAATTTTTTGATTAGATGATAATAGAAAAATAAATATTAAACGTCGATCTAATTACAAGTAATATGAGTAATCCTGTTAAGAAAAGAAATATAATATCTAAAGAATACAATGATTACAATGATAATGGACATACGTCTAAAAGGTTAAAAACTGAAACAAATAATCAAGAAAATAATAAATATATAACTTCTTCTAAAATAAAAGAATTAATGAAGAATTCAAATTTCGAGGAATTAAAAAATATTTTTAATATTTCAAAGTTTTATGATAATGAATTTATTAAATGGTTACTTATTTTATATAAAAATAAAACTCCTATCAAGAATTTAAATTATGAAATTTCTAAAGATAAATATAAAATTATTGTAGATTATGAAAAAGAGGATAATTTTTATAATAAAAGTAATTATATAATTGAAAAAGGGAATATAAATTTAATAAAATATTTAGTAGAACATGGTGTGGATATAAATAAAGTAGTTTATAAGAATGGTAAAACGATTTTATTTGATGCATGTGAAAGTGAAAATAAAGATTTAGTAGAATATTTAGTAGATAGCTGTGAAATTAAACGAAAAGCATGTGACGTTTGGAATGATTATAAGAATGAAGTGTTTGATGATACAGCAAAGTTTGATGATTTTCTAAGAGAGGTGTTTGTCGGGCGATATCACGATGATGCTTGTATAACTAAGTTGTTATTAGAGTATCACATGCATTTGGCCGAGTTATACATGCAGGAAGCGTCTGGACGGTTAGAAAATAAAAACGGGTTGGGTTTTGAAGAAGAAAAGGGTGTGTTGTCACAAAGAGCGTTTCTTGTATGCATGGCTGCAAGGTCGACGGATCCTTCCAATTTTGATATTTCTCCGAAAGGGAAGAAATTGAGTAATATATACATGCATATGTTTAAATTATCAGGAAGTATGGAGCTAGAAAGAAGCTCAATTACAATCGAAACAAAAAAAAAGCTTGAGAAGTTGAGATGTCCATTTGATATAGGTATTGTTGCCCAGATGAGCGAGGCCTATGCGTACGCAAGAAAAAATTGTGTTTTACTTTCGTCTTATATCTGGTTTTTTTTCTACAAAAATAAGATTGTGTGTAGAAGGAATCAGGTTATATGAATAAGCACACATTAATGTTTATATTCGTCACCTGCTGTTACCTGCCGTTGGCGTCTGCGATGGATATTGTTATTGTGTCTACCAACATACAACATACAGAGTTATCTTGACAAAAGATCAATCCAGAGTAGAGCGATCAGACATCGTTTGATAAAGATTTTGGATACCATTATTAAAAGCATGTGAAAGTGGAAAAAAGATTTATTAGAATATTTAGTAGAGCATGGAGCAAATATAAATAAAGAAAAAAATAATTTGGAAACACCATTTTTAAGGTATGTGAAAGTGGAAATAAAGATTTAGTAGAATATTTAGTAGAACATGGAGCAAATATAAATAAAAAAAAATGGAATTGTGAAACACTATTATTTAATGCATGTGAAAATGGAAATAAAGATTTAGTAGAATACTTAATAGAGCATTAAGCAAATATAAATAAAGAAAATGGATTTGATTAAACACCATTATTAAAAGCATTTGAAAGTGGAAATAAAGATTTAGTAAAATATTTAGTAGAACATGGAGCAAATATAAATAAAGAAAAAAATAATTGGAAACATCATTATCTAAAACATGTAAAAGTGGAAATAAAGTTTTAGTAGAATATTTAGTAGAACATGGAGCAGATATAAATAAAGAAAAACTGAGCAGTGGAGGACTATTATTTTACACCTGTAAAAGTGGAAATAAAAATTTAGTAGAATACTTAGTAGAACATGGTGCAAATATAAATAAAGAAAATAGTTCAAATATAACACCATTATTTTATGAATGTAATAGTGGAAATAAATATTTAGTAGAATACTTAGTAGAACATGGAGCAGATATAAATAAAAATGAGGAAAATGGGAGTACACCTTTATTTTGTGCATGTATAAATAGATATAAAGATTTAGTAAAATATTTAAAAAAACTTGGAGCAAGATATAAATAAATAATATAGTAATGGTGAATTTCCATTAATTAAGACATTTGAAAGTGGAAATAAAGATATAGTAGAATGTTCAGAAGAACGTGTAGCGGATATAAATAAAGAAAATAAGAACAATGAAACACTATTATTTAAATCAATTGAAAATGGAAACGAAACCGTAATAAAATACTTAATTGAACATGAAGCAGATATAAATAAAGAATATAAGAATGATGAAACATCATTATCTAAGGCAATTGAAAATGGAAATAATGATCTTGTAGAGTATTTAATAAAACATGAAGTCAATAAGAATAATAAAATAATATTATTTTTAAAATAAATAAAAATAAAGAGTATCCACTTTTGAGTGCCACCCCTACAAATAATATTGAGATGGATAATCTATTAATAGATTATGCCAATATTATTTTAGAATTAAATGACAAAGATAGAAATGGATATTATCCACTTTTAAAAGCCACTAAACATAATAATATTGAAATGATTTAATTATTAATAATAGATTATGTCAATAAAAAAAACATTATTTTAGATATAAACAAAAAAGATGAAAAAGAAAGTTATCCACTTTTAATCGCCATTGATAATAATAATATTAAAATAATTATATTATAAGTATATTATGCTAATAAAAATAATCTTATTTTGGAAATAAATGAATAAAAGTAAAAATGAAGAGTATTCACTTTTATATGCCACGGATAGGAATAATAATGAAATTGTTAAATTATTAATAGAATATGCCAATAAAAATTAAATTGTTCTGAAATTGAACGAAAAAAGTTGATATGAATATTATCCTCTTTTAAGTATCACTTCAGTTGAAATGGTTCAATTATTAATAGATTATGCCAATGAAAATAAAATTATTTTGAAATTAAATGAAAAAAAGTAAAAATAGAGAGTATTCACTTTTATGTGCCACGGATAGGAATAATAATGAAATTGTTAAATTATTAATAGAATATGCAAATAAAAATAAAATTATTTTGGAAGTGAATGAATAAAGTTGTTATGGATGTTATCCTATTTTAGAAGCTCCTTCTGAAGGGAATATTTAAATAGTTAAATTACTCATAGATTATGCCAATAAAAATAATATAATTTTATATTTGAATGAACAAAACGAATATGGATGGTATCCACTATTATATGCTACTTCTTATAATAATATTGAAATTGTTCAAATATTAATAAATTATGCATATGTCAATAAAAATAAAATAAATTTAAAATTAAATAAAAAAGATAGAAATGGATATTATCCACTTTTATATACCATTTCTTTTAATAATATTGAAATGGTTAAACTATAATAAAAAAAAAAAAAAAAAAAAAAAAAAAAAAAAAAAAAGAAAAAAAGTCTTAAAATAAATAATTCAAAGGTTTAAATAAAACTTAAATTCAATGATTTGTAGTTATCCTCCACATTAATAATTAAATTAAGAAATAATGACAAATTTGAGTTTTTAGAAATTATTTTTAATAATTTAAAATTTTATTATAATGAATTTATTTAATGGTTACTAAATTGATATTAAGATTAAAAAATCCATTACTTCAGAGGAATTAAATAAAAAAATATAAAATAACAGTAGCATACTATTATTGTTCTAAGCAAGAGACTACCTTTACTTTTTCTTATTTAAATAATACAATTAAAGATAAAAATAAGTATTTTTTACTAAGTATTTAATAGAACAAGTAATAGATTTTAATAAAACAGATGATTAAGATAATTCTCCATTATTTTATGAATATAGCAATGGAAAATAAGGAATTAGTAGAAAATTTAATAGGACATAAAGCTGATATTAATAAAGAAATTAGGAATGGTGAAACAACTTTAATTAATGCATGTAGAAGTGGAAATAAGGAATTAGAAGAAGATTAAGTAAAACATGGAACAAGATATAAAAAAAAAAGATAAATATGGTATAACACCTTTGTTTGATGTATGACATAATGAAAATAAAGATTTAATAGAATGCTTAGTAGTAAAGCTTAAAGTAGATATAAATAAAGAATATAAATATGATGCTACACATTTATTTATTGCATTCTATAGTATATAGTAATAGAATATTTAATAAAACATAAAGTAGATATGAATAAAGAAAATTAAATACCATGAAACCTCTTTATTTGAGGTAATTAAAAGTGGAAATAAAAATTTAGACGAATGTATAGTATAATATGGAGCAGAAATAGATAAAAAAAACAAAAATGATAAAATAAATAATGTGAAACATCATTATTTTATGAGATTCATAGAAGAAATTATAATATAGAATAATATTTATTAAAACATAGAGTATATATAGATATAATAAGTAAAAACTATATATTTAAGGCCTGTGAAAGTAGTAAAAAATAGTTAGTAGAGAATATTTAGTAGAAAAGAGAGCAGAAATAAGTAAAAAATAAAAAAAAAAAAAAAAAAAAAAAAAAATTAAATGAATATTTAATAAAACTGTTAAATTATGCCCGAATAATAAAATATTTTTATAAAAATTATTAAAATAAAAATCAAATTTATTTAAAAATTAATTAAATTAAAAAATAAAATATTTTTTTATATTATAAACTTTTTTTTTATATAAATTTTTATTTTTATAAAACAAAAAAAAAAAAAAGAAAAAAAGAAAAAAAAAAAAAAATATATAAATATTTTAAAGTTTATAAAAAAATAAAAGATAAATAAAGAAAATAAAAAATTAAAAAGTTAATTAAATATTTATTTTATTTTTATTTTTATTTTTTTTTTTTTTTTTTTGATATTCAAATAGAGTAATCTTTATTAATTATTTTAGAGAGTTATAAATTTTTTAAAGTGTGAATATTTTTTCCTGATTGTTAAATTTTATTTTTATTTTTATTAAAAAATTTTAAAAATAGAAATAGAAGTATATTAAATATTATTATAAGTATTTAATTCGGATATAGTTTTTATTTATATTTTTTTTTTTTCAAACTATCTCATATAAAAATATAAATATTTGTGTTTTATATTACATAGATTATTTTAATTAAATGAATACAATATAAATATAAAAGTATTCCTCCTTTTTTTTTTTTTTTTTTTTTTTTTTTTATTTTTATTTTTTTTTATTTTTATTTTTTTTTATTTTTATTTTTTAAAAATTATGTTTAAATATTTAATAAATAAATAGTAGATATAATAATTAATATTAATTTTATTTATATTTTCTGAAATCTGAAATTATAAAAAATAATTTTCGAATCGAAAATAATAGAGAAATAAATAATAAACGTCGATTTAATTACAAGTAATATGAGTGATCCTGTTAAGAAGAGAAATATAAAATCTAAAGAATACAATGATAATGGACATACTTCTAAAATGTTAAAAAATGAAACAAATAATCAAGAAAATAATAAATATATAACTTCTTCTAAAATAAAAGAATTAATAAAGAATTCAAATTTCGAGGAATTAGTAGAACATGGAGCTGATATAAATAAAGAAAATAAAGATGGTAAAACACCATTATTTAAGTCTTGTAGAATTGGAAATAAAGATTTAGTAGAATATTTAGTAGAACATGGAGCAGATATAAATAAAGAAAATGAATACGGTGAAACACCATTATTAAAAGCATGTGAAAGTGGAAATAAAGATTTAGTAGAATATTTAGTAGAAAATGGAGCAGATATAAATAAAGAAAATAAATATGGTAAAACACCATTATTTAATGCATGTTGTAGAGGAAATAAAGATTTAGTAGAATATTTAGTAGAAAATGGAGCAGATATAAATAAAGAAAATAAATATGGTGAAACACCATTATTAGAAGCATGTAGAAAAAGGAATAAAAATTTAGTAGAATATTTACTAGAACATGGAGCAGATATAAATAAAGAAAATAAATATGGTGAAACACTATTATTTAATGCATGTTATAGCAGAAATAAAGATTTAGTAGAATATTTAGTAGAAAATGGAGCAGATATAAATAAAGAAAATGAATATGGTGAAACACCATTATTTATTGCATGTGAAAGTGAAAATAAAGATTTAGTAGAATATTTACTAGAACATGGAGCAGATATAAATAAAGAAAATAAATATGGTGAAACACTATTATTAGAAGCATGTAGAAAAAGGAATAAAAATTTAGTAGAATATTTACTAGAACATGGAGCAGATATAAATAAAGAAAATAAATATGGTGAAACACTATTATTAAAAGCATGTAGAAAAAGGAATAAAAATTTAGTAGAATATTTAGTAGAACATGGAGCAGATATAAATAAAGAAAATGAAGATGGTGAAACACCATTATTTAAGATGTGTGAAAGTGGAAATAAAGATTTAGTAGAATATTTAGTAGAACATGGAGCAGATATAAATAAAGAAAATGAAGATGGTGAAACACCATTATTTAATGCGTGTTATAGCAGAAATAAAGATTTAGTAGAATATTTACTAGAACATGGAGCAGATATAAATAAAGAAAATGAAGATGGTGAAACACCATTATTTAATGCATGTAAAAGTGGAAATAAAGATTTAGTAGAATATTTAGTAGAACATGGAGCAGATATAAATAAAGAAAATAGTTTAAATATAACACCATTATTTAATGCATGTGAAAGTGGAAATAAAGATTTAGTAGAATATTTAGTAGAACATGGAGCAGATATAAATAAAGAAAATAAATATGGTGAAACACTATTATTTAATGAATGTAAAAGTGGAAATGAAGATTTAGTAAAATATTTAGTAGAACATGGAGCAGATATAAATAAAAAAAATAAAGATAGTGAAACACCATTATTTAATGCATGTAAAAGTGGAAATAAAGATTTAGTAGAATATTTAGTAGAAAATGGAGCAGATATAAATAAAGAAAATAAAGATGGTGAAACACCACTATTTAATGCATGTGAAAGTGGAAATAAAGATTTAGTAGAATATTTAGTAGAACATGGAGCAGATATAAATAAAGAAAATAAATATGGTGAAACACCATTATTTAATGCATGTAAAAGCGGAAATAAAGATTTAGTAGAATATTTAGTAGAACATGGAACAAATATAAATAAAGAAAATAAATATGGTGAAACACCATTATTAAAAGCATGTGAAAGTGGAAATAAAGATTTAGTAGAATATTTAGTAGAAAATGGAGCAGATATAAATAAAGAAAATAAAGATGGTGAAACACCATTATTTAAGTCTTGTAGAAGTGGAAATAAAGATTTAGTAAAATATTTAGTAGAACATGGAGCAGATATAAATAAAGAAAATAAAGATGGTAAAACACCATTATTTAAGATGTGTGAAAGTGGAAATAAAGATTTAGTAGAATATTTAGTAGAACATGGAACAGACATAAATAAAGAAAATAAAGATGGTGAAACACCATTATTTAAGATGTGTGAAAGTGGAAATAAAGATTTAGTAGAATATTTAGTAGAACATGGAGCAGACATAAATAAAGAAAATAAAGATGGTGAAACACCATTATTTAAGATGTGTGAAAGTGGAAATGAAGATTTAGTAGAATATTTAGTAGAAAATGGAGCAGATATAAATAAAGAAAATGAAGATGGTAAAACACCCTTAATTTATGCATGTGAAAGTGAAAATAAAGATTTAGTAGAATATTTAGTAGAAAATGGAGCAGATATAAATAAAGAAAATGAATATGGTGAAACACCATTATTTATTGCATGTGAAAGTGAAAATAAAGATTTAGTAGAATATTTTGTAGAAAATGGAGCAGATATAAATAAAGAAAATGAAGATGGTGAAACACCATTATTTAATGCATGTAAAAGTGGAAATAAAGATTTAGTAGAATATTTAGTAGAACATGGAGCAGATATAAATAAAGAAAATAGTTTAAATATAACACCATTATTTAATGCATGTGAAAGTGGAAATAAAGATTTAGTAGAATATTTAGTAGAACATGGAGCAGATATAAATAAAGAAAATAAATATGGTGAAACACTATTATTTAATGAATGTAAAAGTGGAAATGAAGATTTAGTAAAATATTTAGTAGAACATGGAGCAGATATAAATAAAAAAAATAAAGATAGTGAAACACCATTATTTAATGCATGTAAAAGTGGAAATAAAGATTTAGTAGAATATTTAGTAGAAAATGGAGCAGATATAAATAAAGAAAATAAAGATGGTGAAACACCACTATTTAATGCATGTGAAAGTGGAAATAAAGATTTAGTAGAATATTTAGTAGAACATGGAGCAGATATAAATAAAGAAAATAAATATGGTGAAACACCATTATTTAATGCATGTAAAAGCGGAAATAAAGATTTAGTAGAATATTTAGTAGAACATGGAACAAATATAAATAAAGAAAATAAATATGGTGAAACACCATTATTAAAAGCATGTGAAAGTGGAAATAAAGATTTAGTAGAATATTTAGTAGAAAATGGAGCAGATATAAATAAAGAAAATAAAGATGGTGAAACACCATTATTTAAGTCTTGTAGAAGTGGAAATAAAGATTTAGTAGAATATTTACTAGAACATGGAGCAGATATAAATAAAGAAAATAAATATGGTGAAACACTATTATTAAAAGCATGTGAAAGTGGAAATAAAGATTTAGTAGAATATTTAGTAGAACATGGAGCAGATATAAATAAAGAAAATAAATATGGTGAAACACCATTATTTAAGATGTTTGAAAGTGGAAATGAAGATTTAGTAAAATATTTAGTAGAACATGGAGCAAATATAAATAAAGAAAATAAATATGGTGAAACACCATTATTTAATGCATGTAAAAGCGGAAATAAAGATTTAGTAGAATATTTAGTAGAACATGGAGCAAATATAAATAAAGAAAATAAATATGGTGAAACACCATTATTAAAAGCATGTGAAAGAGGAAATAAAGATTTAGTAGAATATTTAGTAGAAAATGGAGCAGATATAAATAAAGAAAATAAAGATGGTGAAACACCATTATTTAAGTCTTGTAGAAGTGGAAATAAAGATTTAGTAGAATATTTACTAGAACATGGAGCAGATATAAATAAAGAAAATAAATATGGTGAAACACTATTATTAAAAGAATGTGAAAGTGGAAATAAAGATTTAGTAGAATATTTAGTAGAACATGGAGCAGACATAAATAAAGAAAATGAATATGGTAAAACACCATTATTTAAGATGTGTGAAAGTGGAAATAAAGATTTAGTAGAATATTTAGTAGAACATGGAGCAGACATAAATAAAGAAAATAAAGATGGTGAAACACCATTATTTAAGATGTGTGAAAGTGGAAATAAAGATTTAGTAGAATATTTAGTAGAACATGGAGCAGACATAAATAAAGAAAATAAAGATGGTGAAACACCATTATTTAAGATGTGTGAAAGTGGAAATAAAGATTTAGTAGAATATTTAGTAGAACATGGAGCAGATATAAATAAAGAAAATAAAGATGGTGAAACACCATTATTAAAAGCATGCTATAGCAGAAATAAAAACTTAGTAGAATACTTAGTTGAACATGGTGTCAATAAAAATAATTTTATTTTAAAAGTAAATAAAAATGAAAAGTATCCACTTTTAGGTGCCTCCCCTACAAGTAATATTGAAATGGATAATCTATTAATAGATTATGCCAATATTATTTTAGAATTAAATGAAAAAGATAGAAATGGATATTATCCACTTTTAAAAGCCACTAAATATAATAATATTAAAATGGTTCAATTTTTAATGAATTATGTCAGTAAAAAGAATATTATTTTAGATATAAATGAAAAAGATGAAAAAGGAAATTATCCACTTTTAATCGCCACTGATAATAATAATATTGAAATAGTTAAATTATTATTAGATTATGCTGATAAAAATAATCTTATTTTGGAAATAAATGAAAAAAATAAAAATGGAAAGCATCCACTTTTGAGTGCCACTCGTACAAATAGTATTGAAATAGTTAAAATATTAATTGAATATGCCAATGAAAATAAAATTATTTTGAAATTAAACGAAAAAACTTGGTATGAATGTTATCCTCTTTTAAGTGCTACTTCAGTTGAAATGGTTCATTTATTAATAGATTATGCCAATAAAAATGAAATTATTTTGAAATTAAATGAAAAAAGTAAAAATGGAGAATATTCACTTTTATGTGCCACCGATAGGAATAATAATGAAATTGTCAAATTATTAATAGAATATGCCAATAAAAATAAAATTATTTTGGAAATGAATGAAAAATGTTGCTATGGATGGTATCCACTTTTATATGCCACTTGTTATAATAATATTGAAATGGTTAAATTATTAATAGATTATGCTAATAAAAATGAAATTATTTTAAATTTGAATGAAAAAAATCAAAATGAAACATACCCGCTTTTAGAATCCACTTCTGAAGGGAATATTGAAATAATTAAATTACTCATAGATTATGCCAATAAAAATAATATTATTTTAAATTTGAATGAACAAAATGAATATGGATGGTATCCACTATTATATGCTACTTCCTATAATAATATTGAAATGGTTCAAATATTAATAGATTATGCAAATAATAATAAAAATAAAATTAATTTAGAATTAAATAAGAAAGATAGAAATGGATATTATCCACTTTTGAAAGCTATTAAACATAATAATATTGAAGTGGTTCAATTATTTATAAATTACGCCAATGAAAATAATATTATATTGAAATTAAATGAAAAAAATAAAGATGGAGAGTATTCACTTTTATGTGCCACAGATAGGAATAATATTGAAATTGTTAAATTATTAATAGAATATGCCAATAAAAATAATATTATTTTAAATTTGAATGAACAAAATGAATATGGATGGTATCCACTATTATATGCTACTTCCTATAATAATATTGAAATGGTTCAAATATTAATTGATTATGCAAATAATAATAAAAATAAAATTAATTTAGAATTAAATAAGAAAGATAGAAATGGATATTATCCACTTTTGAAAGCCATTAAACATAATAATATTGAAATGGTTCAATTATTAATAGATTATACCACTGAAAATAAAAAAAATAAAATTATTTTAGATATAAATGAAAAACAGAAATATGGATGGTATCCACTTTTACTGGCCACTCGTAACAGTAATATTGAGATGGTTAAATTATTAATCAGTTATGCCAATGAAAATAATATTATTTTGGAATTAAATGGAAAAAATAAAGAAGGAGTTTATCCGCTTTTTGTTGCAACTTTAATGAATAATATTGAGATGGTTAAATTATTAATCAGTTATGCCAATGAAAATGATGTTATTTTGGAATTAAATGGAAAAAATAAAGAAGGAGTTTATCCGTTTTTTGTTGCAACTTTAATGAATAATATTGAGATGGTTAAATTATTAATCGGTTATGCCAATGAAAATAATATTATTTTGGAATTAAATGAAAAAAGTAAAGGAGTCTATCCACTTATGAGTGCTACTTGTATGAATAATATTGAAATAGTTAAATTATTAATTGAATATGCCAATGAAAATAAAATTATTTTGAAATTAAATGAAAAACAAAAATATGGATGGTATCCACTTTTAAGAGCTATTTCTGAAAAGAATATTGAATTAGTTAAATTATTATTAGGTTATGCCAATGAAAATAATATTATTTTGGAATTAAATAGAAAAAATAATATTGGACATTATCCAATTTTGGAAGCCACTAATAATAATGATATTGAAATAGTTCAATTATTAATAGATTATACCAATAAAAATAATATTATTTTGGAATTAAATAAAAAGGATGAAGATGGTTGGTATCCGCTTTTAAGAGCAATTTCTAAAAGGAATAACGAATTAGTTAAATTATTAATAGATTATGCCAATGAAAATAATATTATTTTGGAATTAAATGAAAAAAATAAAAATAGAGAGAATTCACTTTTGAGTGCCATTCGTACAAATAATATTGAAATATTTCAATTATTAATAGGTTATGCCAATCAAAATGGTATTATTTTGAATTTGAATGAAAAAGATAAAAATGGAATTAATTCAATATTTTGGACAATAAATCATAATAATCTTGAAATGTTTAAATTATTGGTAGAGTATTCTATGGAAAAAGGAATAAAATTAATCATCGATGAAAATAATATTAATGCATTAATTTCTAAAAATTATAACTTTGTAAATTTAAAGAATATTTCAGATATCAGTGATGAATTTATAAAATACATCCATTTAATTAAAAATAAAAATATAATTGACGTAATATTTAGTGAAAATAGTTATATAAAACGAATATAAAAACTGTAATTATTAATAAAAAAAATTATTAATAACGTGAAACAAAAATATAAATTATAAAAATAACATTTGATAAAATTAAACGTGATGTAAAATTACATGAAAAAAAAAATTATATCAAATCGTTATTTTATTTGTTAATTATTTTTTAATTTTAAAAAAGAAGTACAATTCATAATTATTTTCTCTAAAAGATTATAATTAATTATTTTAAAATATTTCATAAATTTATTGTATTTTTATTATGATATTTTGTTAGTATATTTTATTTAATTTTTATATACTCTTTATACTAAAATGTTTTAAATAGTTAAAAATTAAAAATCATAAGAATACTTTTATATATTAATTTAGAATGAATTAAATATATAAAAAAAAAAATATGGGACTTTTCTATATAGCTGTTGCTTCTTGCCAATTTAATTTACTTTAATACCAGCCTTTAATAAAATATATTATTAAAAAAAAAAAAAAAAAAAAAATTAAATAATAAAAAAGAAAGTTAATATATTTAATTGATTTAATAATAATGAAAAAGATAATAATGATAACTTATTATCATTTGAATATATAAAAAAAAAGTAATATTGAAGAAGTGAAAAAATAAATTATAAAGGAAGGAATAATTAATGAAACAAATAAAGATTAAGATATAACATTAATTATTACCTGTAAAAATGATACTATGAAATTAGTAAAAATTTTACTAATAAGTCCTAAAGAAAGAAACTGATATCAATAAAGAAAATCAAATTATGGTTTAAAATCTATTATTGGAAGCATGCTATATTTTTTTGAAAAAAAAAAAAAAAAAAAAAAAAAAAAAAAAAAAAAAAAAAAAAAAAAAAAAACATTACATAATGAATAATCACTTAAATGGGAAAAAAATTTTTTTTATTAGTTGTTAAGGGTAATAATGAAGAGTAGGCTATAGAAATTAAAATTGAAAATGAATATATTGTACTTACATCGAGATTCATTGATGTTAACATTTATTGAATTAAATAAAAAAAAATTTTTTTTACTAATAAAATAAAAGCAATAATTTTTTCTTCCTAATAAAAAAACTGAGATTAATGAATTATTATTTTTATTTTTTTTTGTTTATTTTCAAATAAATAATTTTTTTATATTTCAATGAAAATATAAAGTCACTATGTAGTTTTTATTTATTATTATGATATAATATATAAATTATGGAACATATGAATCACCTTTAGTGATTAAAAATTCAAAGATAATTTGAATTTATAAAGCAAGAAGATTTATGACTAATAATGATACTATAGAATTGAAATTAAAGTTACTTATTGATGAATTGAAAAGAGAAAAAGAAATAAGAAGATATGAATTAAAGGTATAAACAGAATTACTCTTTTATTGTAATTTTTTCAAAAGATTTATAATTTTATAGAATAAATTATGAATGGTATATTACAATATTATCAGAAGAAAATTAAATTTAAATATATATTTTAAAATTACCTGAAACAATTAGATTGGTCATCAATTATTTTCAAATAATAAAAAATTAAGAGAAAATATTAAATTCAAAAAATATTGCTGGAAGAGGAATATTTTAATTACAAGATTAAAATTAACATATTTATAAAATAGTACAGTACTTTAAAGCAACTTATAAATAATTTAAATTAATATTGTTTATATCCAAATAATAAAAAAAAATTCAAAAAATAATTAAATGAAACAACAAAGAAATAATAATAATAATAATAATTAAAAACTAAATAATTAATTACTTATAATTTTCATAAATTATTATAATAAATAATATTTCGTTTCAATAAAATAAAACCACAAAAAAAAATACCCCAATATTGTATAATAAAATTAAAGTATTAAAAAAAAAAAAAAAAAAAAAAAAAAAAATTAAAATTTTTATATTTTTAATAATTATTACAGATATATATATAAATATATATATTTTTTTTTCATTTATTTATTTACGTTGTGTACCGTACTTTGTTTCAGCCATCCTCTCCTCTCTCAGGGGTAGTAGGAATATTGAGGTAGTCATAACTATTTCAGTAAAGCTTTTCGCAATAGGCAGGAAAATGTCCCTTACTTTGGAGACAACCGACCTTAAACTAAGTTTTCAGTAATGACGCTCTTACATGCATGCCTGCCTACCTGCCTATTATTACTGAGAAAAAAAAAATTTTTTTTTATAATAATAGCTTTTTCTCGGATATTGGAGTGCTTCTCTCCCTTTTGGTCCTAGTCCATATTATATAAAATTAATTGAAAATATTTTTTTTTAAATAAATAAATAAAAAAAAAAAAAAAAAAAAAAAAAAAAAAAAAAAAAGGAAATTATTTTAAATTGATGATGAAGATGATGATGATTCATTAGTATTTTTTTTTTTTTTTGTTTAAAAAAATTTTTATTTTTTCAAACTTTAATTATAATATATTTATATAGGACGAACCCAAAAAAAAAAAATGAAGTGATTTCAATTAGAATCTTCATTATTGGATGGATTAATAATATTAAAATTAATATTAAAAAAAAAAAATATATATATATATACGAAATAAATTAAAAAATTACATTAAAGGTATTATCATAATCTAAAAAAATAAAAAATTTTTTTTTTTTTTTTTTTTTTTTTTTGATTTTGATAAGTAATCCTAATTTTAATTAATCATTTATTTCTATTAAAATTAAATGATAAAGTTTAAAAAATAATATTTATGTTATTTTTAATAACCCAAATAATCATCAATGAATTACAGTAAATAGATAAATTGAAAGATATAAAAAAAAATGAGAGCAATTGAACTCTAAATTTATTATACTTGGACAAAATACCCTCTCTATCACTTATTTTTTATTGAATAATATATTTAGTTATTAATGCCATACTTTTAATAAATTGCAAGAGAGATATGGTTTCAATTAAAAAAAGATTTGTAGTGGCCTCTTTTCTTTGATGATAATGATGATATAGTCATGTCTTATTTGCCCTCTACTTAATTTTATCATTCTCTCTTTTTCAAAAAATAAAAAAAAAAAAAAAAAAATTTTAAATAAAAGCTCATGACTGGAATAATCAAAGATGAAATTACCTTTTCTATTTATCAAGTAAAATGCGCTACCCTTATTATTAATTGAAATCAAAAAATTTTTTATAGATGTAGTTATTAAATTCATAATTAAAATTTTAAAATTTATTATTTTTTTTTATTTGATTTATTATTAATTTTTTTTTTTTTTTTTTTGGTTTTATTTTTTATAATTTTTTATAATACTTCTTTTTATTTCATTTTTTATAAATAAAATATTATTGAAGTATATATATGATTTTTTTTTATTCAAAAACTATTTTTCAAAACCTATTTTCATTTTTTTTTTCAGTAGCAATGATATATATGTATAATATATATATTTATTATATAAATATTTATTATATGCATTATTATTAATTATTTTCATTTATTTATCTATAAATTAATTATATAGTATAAATATGCTTTTTTTTTTTTTTTTTTGGTTTTTTTTTTTTAATTCTTTACAATATATAAATTAATAACATTTTATATAATTAATTATTTATTATTTTATATAGAAAAAAAAAAAAAAAAAAAAAAAAAGAAATCAATATTAATACCTTTAAATAATTTTTCCAAAATACAGAAATTTATGATTATAATATTTATATATTATATAAATTATATATAATAAATAGGATTATGAACATTATGAACAATTAAAAAATTTCTTCCATGTAAAAAAAAAAAAAAAAAAAAAAAAAAAAAAAAAAAGAAACTCTTTAAAAAAATTAAAAAAATTAAATCTTAACTCTAAAATATATATAAAAAAAAAAAAAAAATTAAAAAAAGTAAATCATAAGAGTAATAATATGATAATTTTGTGCTTCTCTTAAAAATCTTTTCCTCCCAAATAAAAAAAAAATTTTAATTATATTCTATGAATCTAGTGGCATTTCGCAATCGTTCATTTCGTAATGTGGCGTGTTTTCGTATGTGGCTTGATTTTTAATAATAATTAAATAATAATTAAATAAATAATAAATATTCTTTTTTATATATATAATTTATTAATATTCAATTGTAAAAATAATTTTTTATAATTCTTTTTTAATAAAATATATAATTATTTCTTTTAAAATAATAATTATTTATATATTTATTTATAATATCTTAAAAATGTATGGCTTTATTTGAAATACATTATCCCCATATTCTAATTTATTAACCTAACCCTAATTCTAACCCTACCAACCAAATAAAAGGGTGTGGGGCATTTCGCCAAATTGCATTTCGCTAAGTTGCTTTTCGCCAAATTGAGAATTATTAAATAAATAAATAAATAAATAAAATTAAATATTTTTAATATTGATGTATTTATAATTATGAAGTAAATATTTAAATATTAAAAAAATTTTTTTCATATATAAATAGCTTTACAAATATCTGTTTAAATAAATAATAAATTGATAAATAATAAATAAAAAAAAAAATAATAATAAAATAAACAATATAGTAATATAATTAATAAAAAAAATAATAATATAAACACTATTGCTATATATATATCTTTATAATTAAATTTATTTTTATAATTAAATATTTTAAATAATTATTTTATTACTATTTTACAAAATATTAAAATATATCTTTATAATTAAATATTATAAATTATTATTTTATTACTATTTCGTAAAATAGTAAATATATAATAATAATTTTTTTAATAGTAAAAATTATTTTAAAAAGAGAATAAATGAATAAATACAATAATTATTAAAGTATTTTTAATCTTTATTAGATTAGGTTAGCTTAAAAACATTAAAATATATTTTTATGATAAAATATTATTATTTTAAAAATATATTTTTATAATTAAAGTATTGCTATAATATTATTTTTTTACAAAATATTAAAATATATCTTTATAATTAAATTTATTTTTATAATTAAATATTTTAAATAATTATTTTATTACTATTTTACAAAATATTAAAATATATCTTTATAATTAAATATTATAAATTATTATTTTATTACTATTTTACGAAATATTAAAATATATAATAATAATTTTTTTAATAGTAAAAATTATTTTAAAAAGAGAATGAATGAATAAATACAATAATTATTAAAGTATTTTTAATCTTTATTAGATTAGGTTAGCTTAAAAACATTAAAATATATTTTTATGATAAAATATTATTATTTTAAAAATATATTTTTATAATTAAAGTATTGCTATAATATTATTTTTTTACAAAATATTAAAATATATCTTTATAATTAAATTTATTTTTATAATTAAATATTATTAATAATTATTTTATTTTAAAAAATATCTATAATTAATTATAAAATATAATAAAAACAAGTTTAAAAAAATTATTTTGAATTTTTATTTATTTATTCATTCATTTACTTATATCAATAAGCCATTTGTCGAAATGCAACTTGGGGAAATGCAATCTGGGGAAATGCAACTCTCCCCAAATAAAAATTTTTATTTATAAAGGGTGTGATTTCGCCAGGTTGCATTTCGCCAAATTGTAAATTATTAAATAAATTAAATATTATTACTATTGAATAAAAACAAATTTAAAAAAAATTATTTTATAATATTTATTTATTTATTTATTCATATATTTATATCAATATTACACTTGGCGAAATGCAACTTTGGGAAATGCAACTCTCCCGTTTATAAATTTTTATACTAAAATAATAAATATTGACAAATGAAGAAGCCATTTATCATGGTTAAAAACCCAATTCATCCATCTTACAACAAAACCCAATGATATAAGAATACATTATATATATATAAAATCATATCATAAGAAACATTACAAATGATAAAATTAACATAAATTTCTAATATATTGAACCAATAAAATGTTATTTAAAAATAATATAAAAATATGAAAGTTGTATAAAGGTTAAAACATAATTCTTAATAAAAAAAAATATTTAGAAGATAAAAAACGGTAAAAAGTAATTATTTTAAGTGTGACAAGTCACTTTAATAAGAAAACTAAAAAAAAAAAATAAAAAATAAAATTAAAAAAAAATTAATAAATAGAGAAATAATTTAGTAGAAGGATAAATGAAATATCTTAAAAAAAAAAAAAAATAAAATTTTTTTATTAAATTTATAAATAGGGAATGAAAAATTAAAAAAATATAAAATTTTTTAATAAGAATGATTAATATTATTCAAATATAAAAATTTTAAAGAAAGTTCTACTTGAAAAGAAATGTTAAAAAACAAATGTTATACTCATTCTTTTTATGAAATTTATTAATAAAATCTAATATTAAATAATGAAATAAGCAATTATTAATTTAATTAATTCTGTTTCATTTTTTAAGAGACATTTTTTTTTTTTTTTTTTAAAAAAAAAATAGCTAACCACCATTTTTATTTCTTTTATTTTTTCAAAAAAAAAAAAAAAAAAAAAAGAAAACATATATATATATATATGTATTTTTAAGTTATACTATCTATTTTTTTTATAATAATCTCTATTTTATTGATATTTATTAAAAAAAATTACTTTAAAAAAAACATGAAAATAAAGAAATATATGAAAATAGAAAATTTCATAATTTTTTTTTTTAAAAAATTAATATTAAAAAATTATTGAATATTTATACTTTATTACGAATCATATGCATGAATGGTTTATTTTTTATATTAAATAAATCTTTGAAAAAATAAAAAATAAAAAAAAAAAAATTATCATTTCGCCAAATTGAGAATTATTAAATAAATAAATAAATAAATAAATAAATAAATAAATAAATAAATAAATAAATAAATAAATAAATAAATAAATAAATAAATAAAATTAAATATTTTTAATATTGATGTATTTAATATTTTTGAAGTAAATATTTAAATATTAAAAAATTTTTTTTCATATATAATCCATTATTGGTAGCATGTTATTTTAAAAATAGATATTTAGTAGATTATCTCTTAGATCATTGTGCTGATGATGATATACCAGATAATAAAAATAATTTACCACTACATATTGCATGCTATCTAAATAATACTGAAATAATAAAATTCCCTAGTAAGCATAAATAATAATTTAAATAATGTACTACTCAATGGACATAACAGTACACCAATAGATATTGCAACAGAATTACATAATAAAGAAATGCTAAATATTTTAGATGGTAATATTTAATTTATATATATATATATATATGTTTTATTTTTATAATTTTTAAATAATAATTTTATAAATTAATTTTTATTATCCACTAAAATTAAAAATAAAAAATAATATATATATTCTTTTTTTTTTTTTTTTTATTTAGGGGAAAGAAATGAAAAAAATTCAAATAATATAAAATCTATCTTTTTACCTTCTGAACTATTTTCATTCATTTCAATTAATATATCGTTTTTAGCTTCTCTACAAACAATATGTTTTGATACTTCTTCATTTTTTATTATTTCATTAATTATTTTTTTTTTTTTTTTTTTTTATTTTTTAGTATCCTTTAATTTCGATAAAAATTTATTAATTTCACTTTTGGTAATCTTTTCAATAAATTCAACCTTAAGTTCATTAGCTTTTTTTTCTAATAAATTCATTTCTAAAATTTTCAATTTCTTCCCTATCTTTATTTCTATTTAGTTTATTTTTTTTTAATATAATCATTAAGTTCTTTATTAAGATTTCTCTTAATATAATTATCTATATTCTCATTAAGTTCTTTTACTATTATACTAGTATTTTTATCTTTAAATTCATTTAATATCCAAATCTTTTAATAACCCTTTCAACTCGATTTTTAATTTATTTTTTATCATATTTGTTATTAAATAATTCTTCAATTTTTATATTTTTATCTTTAATGATCTTAAAGTTCAAATAGTTTTATTGTTTCTTTATCTAAATTTAATGAATCATTTAAAATTTTAGATAACATTTTTTTTATTTACTTCATTTTTATTTCTTAATTTATCTACTAATTCATTATACAATTTTTTCTTCATTACTCCCTTATCTACATCACTAATTATATTATGACTGTTAATTTCATCAATAGTTTTATTCAATTATATTTATAATATTATTTTCTTCAACTTGATTAGTTATTAGATCTAATTTATCTAATTCATTTACTATTTTATTTTCAAATACATTATAAAATAATGATTCGAATTCGGTATTTTTTTTTCTAAATTCTCATTTAATATATCTAATTTATTTTTACTATTGATAAAATCATCATAACCCTCAAAAATATTTTTGTATAAAATTTTAATTAATTCATTTTTATTACTATTTTTATCATCAATTAATCCTTATTTATTTAATAATTTGGATAGATCAAATTCCACACATCATCAAAAATTTTGTTTTCATTTTCATTATTTACTAATTTTTCTCCTTCATATAATATATTATTTTCATTAATTTTATCTATAAAGTTATTATTGTTTATATCTTCATTTACAATTTCAAAAAAAAAAAAAGATTTTTTTCATTATTTCTTCCATTTTTAATTTCAAAAAATATATCAAATTCCTTAGTTTTTATAAAATTGGTTATATTACCTTTATAATTTTCACCATATAAATTCTTCATCTTTTTATCAAATTCATTACAAAAATTTGTAATTATTTTATCTTTATAAAGTTCAACTTTATCTTGATTTTCTTTTATACTATATTCCTTAAAGAATTCATTTATTTTTTCTTTTTTACTTTATTATCAAAATTCATCTTTATTATTTATTTTAATTTTAGAAACATTTAATATTTGTTTGGCTAAATTTTTACTATCATTAATTCTTAGATTATCATAATAATATATTTCTTTAGTTTCATACGTTTCATCTATACAATAATTCAATTAAGATAATTCTTCCGTAGTGTATTTAATGTCAGAATTATTATTATCATTTTTCTTTATTGATAAAGGGTGACTTATTATTTTCTTTTTTAAGAATCTTTAACAATTAAATGATATGTATCATCTTCTGTTTTTTATTATAGCAAATTGATGTTGATTAAAACTATCACCCTTAAAATATCTATCTCCACAAGAAGGAACATGTTTACAAATATATAGCATTGATTTCAATACATCTGCATCTATATTTTGTCCATTTATATCACTTATATTATTATTTATTTTATCATCATTTATGAAAGCTAATGGATTTTTCTTCATCTCTACAATAATCATTAAAGTAATTAAATACTTTAATTAAAAACTTTATTTTTTCTTAAATATTTAATATCTTCAGATTTCACACCATTACTAACAATTGTTTTATCAGCAGAATCATCATCATCAATAGAATTCACATTTGCATCATCAATATTATTAAAACTATAATCTATTGTATATAAATACATTGATATTTTTTAACTACTATTAAACAAATATTAAAAATTTTTATCTTCATTTTTTTTTTAACAATTAACTTATTAAAGATATCTTTATTATCTATAATTGAATTAATATGATTTTTAAGATCATTTTTATTGTTTTTTTTTTAAATTTTCAAATGTTTTATCATCAATATTTAATTTGGATTTTATAATATTTAAAGAATCTTTGAATAAATTACTAAAATAAATATTTTTTTCTTCTTCTTCAGTTTCTAAAAATCTAAGTTCAGTAATAATTTCATTAATATCAATTTCCGTATCTTTCCGTATCTTTTCCAATATTTATTTTAATAAAATCTTCAAAGTTTTTTTATTTCTTTTAGGGGTACATTCTTCTAAATTACTAATACATTTTTTCATCTGCTACAGAAAAAATTAATAATGCTGTTTCAAAATTCAGATGATTATGAGAACTACAATGCATTTTTTAAGATTAACAAAAAGAAAATAGATATTGATATGATATTCATTACTAATCTTTTATAAAATTAATATACTAAATTAATATTAATTTTTTTATAATCTTTTAAAAATTAAAAAAAAAAAATCATTTTATTAATTTACAATATCTATTCATTAATTATATTATAAACGGCCAAGATATTCAAACAAATAATTATATTTATCAAAAAGATATAAAAATTCTTTGTTATCTTTTTTTTTTTCTTTTAATTCACATAAATCATAATATGTATATCTAAATAGTTAGATTACGTCTTTTGGAATAATTAATTATAATTTCTAATACATCGAGTTCAATAAAAATAAATATTTTATGTAATATTTTATTATAAGAAGAAATAATATTAAAATCAATGATAATGTTATTAACTTCGGCATATTTAATTATATAATTTAATAAAAAATTTTTTATTACTTGCAAATGATCTAATAATTTTTTACAAGCTAAAGAATCCTCAGGGTTATATTTATTATTTAAATCTAATACATAGTTATTTTTATTAGCGTATTCTATCATTAATTCTAAAACTTTATATGAATCCCTACGTATGGAATAATACATTAAATTTACATTAAATTTGCTATATTGATTATTTATATCTATAATAATTATTATTATTAATAGCATACTTAAAATAACCCTTTAATAATAATAATACTAATAATACCTTTTGATTCTTCATATTCACAAATACTATTAATTATATAATAATTAGAATCATTTATTCGATCGTTTATTTTAATTATGCCATTATTATTATTATAAAAATAATTATTTAACTCTTTATTATTAAATGAAATGTTTTTTTTTTGGACAATAATATTAAATTAATTATAAATCCCACATCATAATAATCAAATTCCAAAATTTCATTGTATAATTCCCATTTTTGTTTTTTAATAATTTGATATACTATTTCAATCGTACATAAAAGACGCATCTTTTACAATTTTTAATATAAATTGTAATTTTTTAGAATCCAATTTATCTTTTTTTCAATAAATATTCTATAATATTATTATCTTTATTATCTATTCGAATTCCGTTTCTCAATAGAAATTTAGCGACTTCAAAATTTCATTTTCTATAGAATAATAAAGTAACTTTGTATTATCTATATTTTGATGTAACCCTAATTTTTTTTTGCTGGTTTATTAAATATTTTACTATATCCAAAGAAATTTTTTCTTTTATTAAATATAAAAGCGCTTTATTAAAATTTTTTATATTTTCAATTATTATTTCATTTTCTTCGCTAGATATAACTTGTTCTTTATTTATATACATAATATAATATAATATAATACATTAATTCAGTTAAATTATTAACTGTTAAATAAACGTAAATTCAATTAATTTATTATTTATTATGTTTAACGAATTAAAATAATTATTTATATTAGTTATGATTGAATGAAAATAATTTAATTAATATTTTATTTTATTTTTTTTTTTTTAAATTTATAAATTGATTTATATATTTTTTTTTAAAAAAAAATAAAATTTTAATTAATAAATTTTATGGAAGTGTATTCTCTTCCCTTTCCTGTCTAAAAAAAAAAAAAAAAAAAAAAAAAAAAAAAAAAAAAAAAAAAATAATAAATTATATTTAAAATGAAACTATCTTTTCTGATTTTAATTTTTAATTATTTCAATTTTTTCTTTAGCTAATTGTACTACTTATTCTGATGTATTAAAAACATAAAATTGAAATTGATAACCGATAAATTAACAAATAGTTTAAGTAAAGAATGTATTGAAGAAGATAAGTATTCTGAATATAGTATTTGTATTCCAGAAATAACTTTAAGTTAACTATAAAGAATCATGTATAAATGTTAAATCTGAAAAATGTCAAAAATTCTATAATGATATTGATAAATCAAAATATTATCCAATATGTAGTAAAAATCCCTTATATAACGAGTATCTTCAAATACAAATAATAAAATATATAAAAATAGCATTAGAAATACAATGTCTTAATAGATGAAAATAATGAATTATACAAGGTGGAGCATATTTTAGTGATCCTTTATCTAATAATTGCAGATCTAAACAATGTACGGGATAAATTAATAGAGATATATAAAGACCTTAATCTTGAATCAATATGCTGCTTTAGAAAATTTTTCAACTTCAAATGTTAAAATATTCTTATAATACATTAACATCAATCAAAGATAATATTTCTTATGTAAATTCTAATACTTGTAAAAAACTACATGGAACTAATAATAAAAATATTAGTACAAAGTAGTGCTATGACTATTAAATTAAATAATATATTATCTACTATCTTAATAATTTTAGTATTTTTAATATATTTTATATTTTAGAATAATTATATCATTAATACGATTTAAAAATAACAAATTTAATTTTTTTTCCATCTAAATATTCTTTAATATTTTTAATTGCACTTGGAACAAATATAGTATACTTCTGTAAGATATATATTATATCCCTTTTCTCATCCTCATTAAAAGCACCTTTTTCTTTTTCATTAATAATATTTAATATTTTTAAAATCTGCTACGTTATGTTTAATATTATCTGGATCATAAAATGTTTCTTTAAAAGCATTTTATTAAATGCCACATTTATATATTATTTCTTAAATTTTCTTTTTTATTAATTTTTAATTTGTCTATATATGATTTAAATTTTTCTTCAAAAGTACTTATTCTATTATCATCTGTATAATTAAACACTCTACTGGGTAAACTATAATATTATCAATATATTGTTAATTTTTTTATTTAGAATATTTTATTCCACTTATTTTGTTTTAAATATTATATTTAAAAATTTGATAATTAATTCTACATTTTTTATTATTTTAATTTATATAAATATGTCATTTTAATTATTTATATTTTTTTTTTTAAAAAAAATAATTGAAAGATCTTTATTAGATAAATCAAATGAAAACACTTTTTCAAAAGAAAGTTTAAAACCATTTGATACTATTTCTAATATAAATATAAACCGTTCAGTATGTTTAATAGAGGTGAAGGAAGACAACTGTATCGGCTATAGTACAGGATTTTTTATTGAAATTCCAATTTCATCAAGAAAATACCCATTGTATGGCTTAATGACAATTAATCATTTATTAAATGAAAAATCTCTTAAACCCGTTTCAACAATTCATATATCTTTTCATAATAATAACAGTAATGAAAAATATTCAATATTAATAAACGAGGAAGACTTTGTATTTATATCAAAATGAATTGATGATAACTTTTATAGAATTAATTGAAGAAATGAAAAGAAAAAAATTAATCCCTATTTTCTTCAACCCAGTAATGAAGATGCTGAAAATCAATGAACCCATGACACTATTTCAATATCCCAAAGAAGAATTTTCTATGGACCATGGAATAATTATTTCTACTCATAGCTTTAATTTCCATCATAATGTATACACTAATCATGGATCAGCTGGTACACCACTTTTGAATAAGAATTATCAAGTAATGGGTGTTCATAAATCAAGGTTGCCTAATAAAAAAGGAAAATAAATAAATAAATAAATAATAAAGATGAATATTATTGATATTGAGAGGGAAAGTGAAAACTGGTATGAAAGTGGCAATTATATTCAGTGAAATTGAATTTGCTATCCGAATAGTATACTGTATAACAATAAATTTGATTTATGGAAAAGAAAGAGCTAGAAACTCAGTACGACCATTACTTTATTTTGAAAAAGAAATATTAAATAAACGGATTAAAATTAATACTCTCCTTCCATGAAACATGAAATAGCAAAATTAAATAAAAAAAAAAAAAAAACAAAAATGAAATAACAATATGAAGTAAAAATCATAGAAAAATCTCTATTTAAATATGATTACTATGAAAATTCTTTATTATTTTATCGAATAAATTATGCATGGTATATTACAATATTCTCCGAATATAACAATATATCAAAATATAGATTAAAAGACTTAAAAAAATTAGATTGGTCACCTATCATTCCAAACAGTAATGAATTAGATGATAATATTGATTCTAAAATTAAAGAAAGAGAATATATTTTAAATTACATGGTTAAAATTAACCAAATTAAAATATTTATAAATATCTTAATTGAATGAATTTTTACTAAGAATGCTAATAAATATATATATATATATATTCAAATATATATTGGTGGTAAATAAAGAAAGTGAAATTTTTTTTAGCAGAAAAATTTAGTGAAATTTTCATCAAAAAAAAAAAAAAAAAAAAAAAAAAGGTCAATGAAATGATTAATTTTAGCTTTTTTAATATATTTTTAAATTAAAAATAATAATATAATTAATATTTTTACAAAAAAAAAATAAAATAAAAAAACATAAAATAAAAAAAAAATAAAATAAAATAAAATAAAATTACATAATAACTTTAAAGTTATTAATTTATAAAAAAAAATTTTTTTTTTTTTTTTTTTTTTTTTTTTTTTTTTTTTTTTTTTTTTTTTTTGGATTTTGTCAAACAATCCTGATTTTAATTTATTATTTATTTCTATCAAAATTAAATGATTAAATTAAAAAAATAATATTTATGTTATTTTTAATATCCCAAATAATCATCAAAGAACTATAGTAAATAAGTAAATTGAAAGACATCAAAAAATGAACGTAATTGAACAATTAAACTCTTAAATTATTTTACTTGAACAAGATGCCCTCTCTATTACTTTTTTTTTTTTTTAAACTTAATTATATATTTTATTTATTTATGACATATTTAATTAAATTGCAAGAGAGATAGAGTTACAATTACTTAAAGGAAAATAAAAAGTGTTGCGATGGACTCTTTTCTTTACTGATAATGATATGATCGTTTCTTGTTTTCCCTTTACTAAAATTTTTTTTCTCTCTCTCTCGCTCTCAAAAAAAAAAAAAAATAGAAAAAAAAAAAATAGAAAAAAAAAAAATAGAAAAAAAAAAAAACCAATATTTTATGGCTTGACATGAACTTGTCGAACGAGCACCCACGCCTTCAATAATACCTAAACTTCAATAATACCTTTCAATGAAATTATTGAATTTAGAATCAAATTATTACTAAGATGATTAACAAGTAAAAAGTAAATTATTAGGGTAAAATAAATTCTTCCTCCAAATATAATAAGTTATACGGCAACTAAGTCCTTATGACATATTTAAAATAAAAAAAAAAACTATATAATGAAGTATTATAAATATTTATGTTATTTAAATTAAAAAATGATTATAATATATATATATATTTTTTTATTATTTAAATATTTTTTTGAATAAATGGAATTTTGCTAGAATATTAAAAAATAAATATTTAATAATGACTTTAATATAACTTACCCATTCAGAATATTATTATATTTAAATAAAATATATAAAAGAAATAAAATGTTAACTTTGATAAATAACTCATATACTTTTATAATTATAAAAAATATAAAGATAAATAAAATTAAATATTAAATATTATATATAAAATGTTATAATAAAAATATATCTAATTTTCTTTATATTTTTTTGGTGTTTAATAAATTTATTTATATTTATTTTTAATTATATATATATATTATTACTATATAAATATGTTTATTAATCCAAATAATAAATTAATAAACTTTACTTTTTTTTAGTTTTATTATTAAACTTAATTATTAATTCTTTATTTTAAAATTGTTTTTCTTTATTCCAAATTGTTAGAAAATGTGGACATAGGATAATTTTATATGTATATAATTTAAATAATATAATTTCTGTAAAAAAAAAAATTATTAATGATACTTTTTTTTAATTTTATTATTAAACTTAATTATTAATTCTTTATTTTAAAATTGTTTTTCTTTATTCCAAATTGTTAGAAAATGTGGACATTGGATAATTTTATATGTATATAATTTAAATAATATAATTTCTTTAAAAAAAAAAATTATTAATGATAAAGTTTATTTTATTAATATTCAATTAAGTCTTAATAATTATTAAGAAAAAAAAAATACTTTAAAATTTTAGATAATCTTTTTTTTTTTTTTATAAAAAAAAAAAAAAGATTAAAAGTATAAAATAAAAAGTTTTTAAAAAATATTTATCAAAATCAACCAATTATCTAATTAAATAAGTTTTAATAGAAATAACACCAAAAAATTTTGCATATTTAGATAATGAGAAAAAAAAAAAAATTTTTTTTTTTATTAAATAAATTATAATTTTTAATAATTTGTTAATTATTATAAAAATTCTATATTATATATATAGAAAAAATTGAAAATTTTATATAAAATTTGAGTCTTTTTTTTTTTCTTTCTTTTTTTTTTTTTTTTTTTTTTTCATTATTTTAAAGTTCTCTTAAAAAAAAAATAAAGTACTAAATTTAAAAAATAAAAATATTATTATATAATTTGTTGAATCTGTCATATAATTAAACAATATCAAAATAAAGGATTAGTATTTTTTATGTAATAATTCAAAATTAAAAAACAAAATTTTTAAATCATTAATTAATAAAGAAAAAAAAAATTTTTTTTTTTTTAAAGTTAATTCATTTAGAATTTGTAGCACACCAGTGATTATATCCCATTAATAACAAGAAATATTTTTTAACATTTTTAAATGATTATTCCTGATATGAATGAATTATTTTTATAGAAAAAAAAGTTTATATCTTTTAAATAAATTTTATGATATATTATAATGAAATTTATTATATGATATAATATAATTTATTCAAATTTGACAAGTGAAAAAATTTTTTTAAAATAACCGACTTTATTTTATTTTATTTTATTTTTGAATTATTTGTCATGAAAATGATATAAATATCACTAATTTTTAAGTTCTCATATAATCATGTTCAAAATAGACGTTCAAGAACACATATTTATTTTTTTCAACAAAATCAATTATTAATGAAGCCTTATTGACTTTTAGGAATATTCGGTTGATCCTATAAATTTCCTTCCATAAACAATTTCTTTATGATTATTTTTATAATAGATTGACTGAGTAAAGTATTTCTTGAGTTTGTCGATGTAGAGTTTATTTTTTTGTTCCAAGAAATTACAATTAAAATACAGTAAATAATTCTTATTCTAAAAATTTTTATAAACTAAAGCAACGGATACAAAATATTTGACAATATTAATATCAGAATTATTCTAGATGGAAACTAAATCAGGAAATTTATTATTTCAAATATCATAATATCAAATTCAAAGGAATGTAGGGAAAGTAGCCATAATAAACATTTAAATCACTACAAAAAATATATATATTAAATACTTTTAAAAAATTTGAAATGAAACTTTTTTAATTTAATGGGCCCTTATGAAATACTAATAAAACTGGTAATAGTATTATATGGGAGGAATAGCAATAAAAACAATAATTCCATTAGAACTAAATAAAACAAAAATATCAATAAAAAAATAATTACTGTTATCCATTTAAAGGTTATTTCAAAAAATATTTAATCCTAAATTATAAATGTCAAGATTAAATTTATGATTTCAGATAATTTATATAAAAAATATAATAATAATTAAAGTAAAAATTATCAATCGATCAATAATAAATAATTTCTTTTTTTTTTTTAAATTATTAAAATTTTTAAATTTTTAAAAATAAAAAAAAAAATTAAAATTAAAAATTAAAAAAAAAAAAATATAAAAAATAAAAATAAAAGAATAAAAGAATAAAAAATAAAATTTTAAAAAATGTTAACAATTGATAAAAAAAAAAAATTTTTTTTTTTTTTAAATTTCTTTAATTTTTTATTTTATTTTAATTTTTAAATTTTTTAATTTTTTTTTTTTTTTTATTTTATTTTTAATTTTTATATTTCAAAAGTTTAAAAAAAAATAAAAAAATTTAAAAATTAAAATTAAAATAAAATAAAAAATTAAAAAAATAAAAAAAAAGTTAAAGAATGTAAAAATAATTAAATGATCTGAAAAATATTTTAAAAAATTGATTAAATAAATGAAATAAAATTTTATAATTTTTAGTTTTTTTTTTTTTTTTTTTTTTTTTTTTTTTTTTAGTTTTTTTATTTTTTAGTTTTACTCGAAATTTATTAAAAAATAAAAAAAAAAATAAAAATTAAAAATTAATAAATAATAAATAATGGAATTAATTATTCATTTTTTTTATTTTTTTCATTTTTTTTTATTTGTATTATTTTTTTTTAGTTTTATAATATGTATTAAATAAATATTAAAATAAATAAATATTTTATTTTTTTTTTACTTTATTTTATTTTTTATTAAATAAAAATTTAAAATAACTTTAAAAAACTATTTAAAAAAATAATTTGGATTAACATTATACCGATATAAATAATATGATAAATAAGTACTATATTATAAATTGGTATTAGACTCATATATCTTTTCTAACCCAAAATCAGTGAATACTGTATTAAAAAATAACTATTTATTATGAAATAATATATGAAATAAATATATACGAAATTATTGATTAAAATATATATTTGCAAATAACTAAAATTTAATTATTAAAAATAAACATTTAAAGAAAAGTAAGAGATAATTAAAAATAATTGATCAGAACTTAAGAGAATTTGAATAATAAAATTATGTAAAATTTTATTAATAAAATTTTTATCAGTATAACTTGTGTAAATAATATTTTTGCTATTATTTATTAGTATTATATTATATATTAATATTAAAAGTTAAAAAGAAATAGAGAATATTATATAAAGTGCACTTATGAATGTTCGACATAGTATTAAAGTGTAATTTTATTATAATAATTTTTTTTTTTATAATAAAAGAGTCTGATTATAAATTAAAAAAATTTTTTTTTTTATTAATAAAATTGTTGATATATTTTTTAAAATTCTTATCCAAAATTATTTATTAATGATTTATTTAATCCAAATTTATTATCAAATATTTATTATTATGTATCAAAAAATAAATAAATGAAAATTAATAAAAATATTTAAACTATTTATTAATAAATAAAATTTATATGTTATTTATTTATTTATTTATTTTTTAAAAAAAAATATTTTAATTTTAATGGATGTAAATATAAATTTTCTTTTAAATTGATTTATATTGTATTATATTATATATATAATATATAAAATAAAAATATAAATATCCAATAATTTTCTTTTAAATTGATTTATTGTACAACATTTAAATAACTTAAAAAATTATTAATTTGATTACGAATTTTTTTAATTAAATTAAATTAAATTAAATTAGATTAAATTAAATTAAATTAAATTAGATTAAATTAAATTAAATTAAATTAGATTAAATTAAATTAAATTAAATTAAATTAAATTAAATTAAATTAAATTAAATTAAATTAAATTAAATTAAATTAAATTAAATTAAATTAAATTAAATTAAATTAAATTAAATATTTTTTAATTATTTTTTTAATTATTTTTTATTAAATGGATTTAATGAAAGAATCCAACAAATGTACAATACATCTAATACAATATATTTATATTTATACTTATAAATAATTAATATACATTCAACATTTACATTTAATTATTTAGTTTGATAATAACTAATAATAAATATTGATAATAAATAATTAAATAATAAAATGAGTTTTTATTAATAAATAATAAATAATAAATAATAAATAATAAAAAGAGTATTTATTAATAAATAATATAAAGAGTATTTATTAATAAATAATTAAATAATATAGAAAATAGTTGATAAATAATAAAAATATATATATATATATATTTTTATTATTTGGATTTCAATGTAAAAAAAAAGGTTGAAAATAAATAAAAAATAAAAATAAAAGTTATTACTTTCTCCTTGCCACTTATGAAAAGATTATTGAAAAGATTAAATTATTGATAGAATATTCTATAGAAAAAGATATAAAATTAATAATTGATGAAAAAAAAAAAAGAAACATATTAAAATTTTTATTTCAAAATAAATAATAATAAAGAGATACATTTAAAGATAATTTCAGATATCATTGATGAATGAATAATTTTTATTTCTCTTTTAGTATAAAATCAAAGATAAATTAGAATTAATATTTGGTGAAAATGATTAATTTTTATGATAATATTGAACTATTAAATGAATATGCCAAAGAAAATAATATTAGTTTGGATTTGAATGAAAATCAAATTAAATCGTATCCACTTTTATATGCCGCTTCCGAAGGGAATATTGAAATAGTTAAATTATTAATAGATTATGCCAATGAAAATAATATTATTTTGGAATTAAATAAAAAAAATAAAAATGGAGAAAATTCACTTTTGTGTGCCACTCGTACAAATAATATTAAAGTAGTTCATATATTAATTGATTATGCCATTCAAAATGAAATTATTTTGAATTTGAATGAAAAAGATAAAAATGGATTTGATTCAATATTTTGGACAATGAATTATAATAATCTTGAAATGTTTAAATTATTAGTAGAGTATTCTATGGGAAAAGGAATAAAATTAATAATCAATGAAAATGATATTGAAGAATTAATTTCAAAAAATTATGACTTTGTGAATTTAAAGAATATTTCAGATATCAGTGATGAAATTATAGAATCAATCTATATAAATAAAAATAAAAATATAATTGACATAATATTTAGTGAAAATAGTTACTTTTCGAATGAATTTAATGAAAAAGAATTAATAGAAGGGCTGTTAGAAACTATTGATGATGGAGATATTCAAAAAATAAAAAAAATATTAGAGCATGCCACTGAAAATAAAATTAAAAATGATAATAAAATTAATCTTCTTTTAAAAGTCATTGATAATGGTAATAATGATATAGTTAAATTATTCATTGATTATTTAAATGAAAATAATATTAATTTGGATTTAAATAGAAGAAATGAAAAGGGATGGAATCCACTTTCATTAGCAATTTCTAAAAATGATATTGATACAGTTTATTTATTATTAGAATATATTTATGAAAATGAAATTATTTTAGATATAAATGAAAAAAATATAAATGGAAATTCTCTACTTTTAGAAGCCATTAATAGGAATAATAGTGAAATAGTTGATTTATTAATAGATTATGCCAATGAAAATAAAATTAAATTAAATATAAATGAAAAAAATATAAATGGAAATTCTCTACTTTTAGAAGCCATTAATAGGAATAATAGTGAAATAGTTGATTTATTAATAGATTATGCCAATGAAAATAAAATTAATTTAAATATAAATGAAAAAAATATAAATGGAGATTATCCACTTTTAGAAGCCATTAATAGGAATGATATTAAAATGGTTAGGTTATTAATAGATTATGCCAAACGAAGTAAAATCAATTTAGATATAAATGAAAAAAATATAAATGGAGATTATCCACTTTTAGAAGCCATTAATAAGAATGATATTAAAATGGTTGGATTATTAATAGATTATGCTAATGAAAATAATATTAATTTGGAGTTGAATAGCAGTGACCAAAGTGGATATTTCCCAATATTTTGGTCTATTAATTATGATAATATTAAAATATTTAAATCATTATTGAAATATTCCATAGAAAAAGGAAAAAAAATAATAATCAATGAAAATGATATTGAAAATTTAATTTCAAAAAATGATAAAAATATTCGTTTAAAGAATATTTCAGATATCAGTAATGAATTAATAAAATTAATATATATAAATAAAAATAAAAATGTAATTGAAGTAATATTTAATGAAGATAGTTACTTATTGAAAAAGTTTAATAATTTTAAAGAAAATGAAAAAGAAGAAACTGGTAATGATACTTTATTGACATTTAAATGTAAAAAAGGTAATATTGAAGAAGTTGAAGAATTAATTAACGAAGGAATGAATATCAATGAAAAAAATAAGGATGGAGATACGCCATTAATAATTGCATGTAAAAATGACAATATGGATTTAGTAAAATGTTTATTGAAGCATAAAGAAACTGATATCAATAAGGAATCTGATTATGGTATTAATCCATTATTGGTTGCATGCTTTTTTAAAAATAAAAATTTAGTGGACTATCTCTTAGATCATGATGCTAATGTTGATATACGAGATAATAAAGATAATTTACCACTACATATTGCATGCTATCTAAAGAGTAAGGAAATAGTCAAATCTTTAGTAAGCAAAAATAATAAATTAAGTACAGTACTTAACGAAGATGGAAGTTCACCAATCGATATTGCAACAGAATTACAAAATAAAAAAATTCTAAAGATTTTAAATAGTAAATATTTAAATTATATATATTTTTATATATTATTTATATGACTTTTAAATAATAATTTCATAAATTAATAATCATTATATGCTAATTTTTTTTAAAATATATATAAATATATATATAAAATTTATTTTAAATAAAGGAAAAAAAAATAGGAAAAAATCAAATGATAAAAATAAATACTCTAATAGGTAAACTTATTTATTGTTAATTTTTTTTTTATTATTATTATTTTATTTTATTTTATTTTATTTGATATATTTCATTTATTTTGTTTTAAATTAATTTTTTTTTTATTTTATTTTATTTTATTTTATTTTATTTGATATATTTCATTTATTTTGTTTTAAATTATTATTTTTTTTTTTATAAAAATTTAATAATTAATTTTTTATTTTTATCTTTTAATTTATATAAATATGTCATTTTCATTGTTTATATGTTTAATTTTTTTTTTTTTATTTAAAAAAAAAAAAAAATTGGAAAATCATTATCAAATAGATTAGATGAAATGGTTTTTTCAGATGAAAGTTTAATATCTTTTTCATCTTTTATTAAAAATATAATACGTTCAATATGTTTAATACAGTTAAATAAATATGATCATAACGGAAACAACTCTGGTACAGGATTTTTTGTAGAAATTTCAATTCCATCAAGAGAACTCCCATTGAAGGGCTTAATGACTAATAATCATGTATTAAATGAAAGAGCTCTTAAACCCAATTCAATAATTAATATATATTTTCCTGATAATAATAATAAACATTATTCAATATCAATAAATGAGGAAGACTTTGTATTTACATCAGAATTAATTGATGTTACTTTTATAGAATTAAATGACGAAATGATAGAAAAAATTGATCCCTATTTTCTTAAACCTAGTAGTGAAGAAACTGAAATCAATGAATCCGTTATAATATTTCAATTTCCCAAAAAAATATTTTCTATGGCTCATGGAAACATTACTTCCTCTCATAGTTTTAATTTTCATCATAAGGTATCTACTGATGAAGGATCATCTGGTGCTCCTCTTTTGAATAGTAATTTTAAAGTAGTTGGAGTTCATAAATTTTCAATATCTAATGGAAATATTGAAACTGGTGTGAATATCGCTGTTAAATTCAGTGAGATTGAATTTGCTATCGGAATAGTATATTACAGTAAATTTATTTATGGAAATAAAAGAACTAGAAAATCAGTAAGACCATTACTTGATACTGAAATAGAAATATTAAATGAATATGGATTAGAATTAGGGATTTCCTCCAAAGAAAAAAAAAATTTAAAAAAGAAAAAAATATCATTACGTGAAATAAAAATCATAGAAAAATCGCTATTTCGTTGTGATTTATTTGGAAATTCTTTACTATTTTATCGAACAAATTATGCATGGTATATTACAATACTTTCCAAAGATAATAATATATCAATTTATAGTTTAGATAACTTAAAAAAATTAGATTGGTCTCCTATAATTCCAAACACAAATGAATTAGATAAAAATATTCTTTCCAAAATTAACGAAAACGAATACATTTTAATTACATGGTTAAAGTTAACAGAATTAAGATATTTATAAATATTTTAGTTGAAATAATTCTACTAATAATACTAATATATTGGTGAAATATAATCTAGAAATAAGAATCTAGAATCAATAATCAATAATCTATAATATATAATATATATAAAAATTAATTAAATAATAATAATAATAATAATAAAATAGAATATTAAATGCGATGTGTACACTACAAAATGCATTATTATTCAATTAAATTTTATTTATTATTTACTAATTTTTATGATTTAATAAAAATATTTAAAAAAACTCCAAAATATTAATTTAATAAAATAATTTTCCTTTTATATTTACATACAAATTATTATATAATCAAATATTATAAATATTTATAAAACTTTAATGTAAAAAAGTTTAAATATTATGTTGAATTTTAACATTCTCTCTACATTAAGTATAATATAATTTTTTAATTATTATATACAATTTTTTTTTTTTTTTTTTTTTTTTTTTTCAACTATATACAATTAAAGAAGTATTATTCATTGAAAACTAAATTTGTAAATTTTGTCATTTGCACTCCTGAGATACTTTTAGTTAATGATGGATCAGCTAACATGTTTTCAGTATTAATGTATTCTAATTCAATTTCGTTTTTTATAATTTCTTCTTGAATAAATTTATACCTTATGTCTATGTGCTTGCATCTTCCTTTAGAATTTGTATCTTGAGCAATTGCAATACATGCTTTGTTATCTTCCATAATTTTAAATTTTATTTCATAATTAAATATTTCTTTAAATAAATTTTTGAACCATAAAGCATGTTTAGTGCACTCAGTCAAACTAAGCAAATTCATTTTCAGCAGTAGATAAAGTTACGTTTTTTTTTTTGTAACTGAGATTTCCATGAAATAGGACTTTTTCCAAGTAAAAATAAATATCCACTAGTAGATCTTCTCGTCTTTTCATTGTTGGTTAAGTCAGAATCCGAGTATCCGATATATTTATTATCTTTATTATAATGTATAGATTTATTTTTTGCACCTTTTAAATATTGTAAGATATTTATTAAATTTTTATAATTAGCTTCTATTTGGATTTTCATATATTCTTGAAGCTTCACCTACAGAAAACATTATATCAGGTCTTGACTTTAGAGCGATATATAGTAATGCTCCAAGTAAAGATTAATATTCTTTTGGATCCATTCAATTTGAATTATTTCTTTCATATTCCATAATTTTCCTGCATGATGTTTTTATTTGTTTTGTTTTCTTCATATTAATTTTTCTATTATTTTATTAATATAATCTATCTGATTCATTTTATAACCATCACTTGTTCTTTAAATATTTATTCCTATTATTTTATTTGTATTAGAATCTTTAGAAATTTTATATATATCTTTTAATTTGTTTACAGTATAGTTTATTTCATTTTTAATTTCTGTTATTTAAATATCATCAACACATAATGTTAGTAAACATATTAATATATTATTTTTATTGTATTTCCCAAAGAGACATTTGTCAGTTTTGTATTTTCTAAGATCTTATACTTACTAAGTTATGTGATACTTCATTACACCTCATTCTTCCAGCTTCTTTTAAACTATAAAGTACTTTTTTTAAGTAGTCAGAATTTATTAGTATTAAAATTTTTATCATCATAAGGAATCTTTGTATAAATCTTTTCTCCTAAATTTGCATTCAAGTAAGCAGCTTTTATATCCAATTGTTTTAAAACCAAGTTAAATTCTGATGCAATAGCGATGGTTAGTCTTATACTGTCTGCTTGAAATGTTGGAGAAAAATAAGTTTCTATAAAATCTTTACCAGCAACTTGTTGACAACCAAGAGCCGCTAGTCTTGCCTTTTTCTTCTTATTGTCCTTTTCGGCAAAGACCCATTTAGTACCTATTAAATTGACATCAATAGGTATATTTTCTATCATTTTCATTACTTTATTATCTTACATATTTTTTAATTCATCATTTATTGCAATTTTACATTCTTAACTTTCTGATGAATTAATTGCTTATTGATAAGTCATTGGGATATTTGTTATAATATTTAAAATTTTAAATCTTTTATTAATATTAGAATCTAATTTTTCTTTTCTAGAAATTAAATTTTCTTAATCTGAATCATCTGGATTATTATTACGATATCTTTTCTTGTTTAGATATTTATGTTTTCTTTCATTTAAAAATACATTGTTAGAATATTCATTTCCTTCTTCTAAAGATTTATTTATAATTTTTTGATTTATTATCATCTAATTATTATTATTATTATTATTATTATTATTATTATTATTATTATTATTATTATTATTATTATTATTATTATTATTATTATTATTATTATTATTATTATTATTATTATTATTATTATTATTATTATTATTATTATTATTATTATTATTATTATTATTATTATTATTATTATTATTATTATTATTATTATTATTATTATTATTATTATTATTATTATTATTATTATTATTATTTATTATTAGAAGGATTATTAGAAGGATTATTTAATTGTGAACAAATATAATATTTGTTATTACTAATACTTTCCCTCTTAATTAAAGAATCCTTGAAGTTAATAATTGAATCAATAAATTTATTGCAGAAAAAAGTAGTGTTAGCAGTATCAGGCATATTCTCCATGAAATAAATATCTTTGAATGTAACAACAGAATTGGTAGAAGTATCCAAAATTTTATAACCATGAGAATCAGAAGCACATCCTAAGAAAATGCCAGGTTTAGTATTGTTATAAAATTTATTAGATTTGTGATTGTTATAGAAATAAGCTTTACATCCAAAAACTTTAAGATGAGAAATATCAACTGCTTAATTAAAAAATAATTCATTTGGGATTTTATTGTTAATACTTTAATGAGGGTTTAAGTTGTAGAGATAAGCAGCACAAAGAATAGATGAATCTTAACTATCCTGTGAAGCAAGATCAGTATAATCTAACCCAAATGATATAAGTACTAGCGCACTAGCTCCCTTGTCTTGATAATTGAATGTTAGATAGAAAGATTGCTTTTTTTAGAAGAATATATCTACATTATTTTAGTAGAGCATTATATCTACATGGACACATGGTATGTACTCATATGCTAGGAATTCCATCATAAATATATTAAATGAAAGTATATGAGAAACTCTCTCAGTCTCCACTGTTAGGACATTATCTTTTCTATATTAATTAGGAGATTAGGAATAATATTTATATAAAAGAGGGGTGGTGAAATACTTATTTGTAACTCTAGTCACTATATTCTGTAAAAACCTTTTGTTACGAAAAAACGGAAATGGTTAAAGGGCGAGATCGAACCAAGAGCCTTATGAATGCAAGTCCAAGCAACAGATATAATTTAAGAATTAAGAAAATAAAATAAAATAAAATAAATAGTAGAATATTAAATAATGAAAGTACAGATTGAATAAAATAAAATAAAATAAATAGTAGAATATTAAATAATGAAAGTACAGATTGAATAAAATAAAATAAAATAAATAGTAGAATATTAAATAATGAAAGTACAGATTGAATAAAATAAAATAAAATAAATAGTAGAATATTAAATAATGAAAGTACAGATTGAATAAAATAAAATAAAATAAATAGTAGAATATTAAATAATGAAAGTACAGATTGAATAAAATAAAATAAAATAAATAGTAGAATATTAAATAATGAAAGTACAGATTGAATAAAATAAAATAAAATAAATAGTAGAATATTAAATAATGAAAGTACAGATTGAATAAAATAAAATAAAATAAATAGTAGAATATTAAATAATGAAAGTACAGATTGAATAAAATAAAATAAAATAAATAAATAAAAAGCTAAGAAAATAATAGAAAAATTATTAATTTGATTAATAAAAGTAAAATTTGAAAATAAAAATAAAAAAAATATTAATACTATTTTGAAAATAAATTTTAACCATTTCCTTTTTTTATATTATTATATAAAATTTAATAATAATTTATCTTAAATAATAGTTAATTTTTAAAGTTAAGAGTTTTTCAAATTTTAATATTATTGTTATTATTTAGATATTATTCTGATAATTCTTTCATTTCTATTTAATTATTTTTTATTTTTTTTTTTTTTTTTATTTTAAAAAGAAATAATAATAAATAAATTTTATGTCGATACTATGCCAAAATAACAAATAATATATAAATAAATATTATTTTTAAATTTAAAAATAACGATTTTTTTCTTTAAAAATAATAATAATAATAATAAATAAATAAATAAATAAATAAATTAATAAATAAGTAAAAATTAAAATAAAATTTACAAAGAATTTTTACCATTTTTTTTTAATTTTTAAAAATTTATTTTATTCTATTATTATTTAATTTTATTTAATTTTTATTTTAAATCTTAATTCTGGAATAAATTGATTTAAATTCTAAAAAATTATATTTAAATTTAATAAATAAAAAATAAATAATCAATAATCAATAATCATTAATTGAGAAATGAACTTGATAGTAAATTAAGACATATAAATATAAAAATTTATTTTAAATAATAAAATAGCCTTAGAATATATTAATACTGAAAAAATACTTGCAGATCCTCTAACAAAAGATTTCAACCCCTCAAAAATGACAAAATATAAAGATCAAATATTTAACAAACAAACATTCTGGTTTGAGGGGGAATGTAAGAATATAATGAAGTTTGATTATAATAAATGTCAAAGTTATATTGAAATAATCTTGTTATTAAAATAAATTAAATTTAATATATAATAATATATTTGAAATATATTATTTTCTCGTTGTTAATAAATTTCATTATTTGGTATAAAAGTCACATCACAATTAGTATAAATATTCATGTAAATCTCTTAATTTTGTAAATTGTAATTGTCTATTATAATAAAATAAACTTTATTAATATTAAAACATTAAATCAAATAATAAATAGTTTAAATAATATAAATGGATGATACATATAATAAATCAGATATAATTTTGGTAAAAAAAAAAACATAAAATAATATAATATAGTTTAATTTAATATAGTTTAATATAATATAGTTTAATATAATGGAGTTTAATATAATAGAGTTTAATATAATAGAGTTTAATTTAATCTAAATAATTTAATTTATTTTAATTTTACATTATATATTGTAATATATTACAATATATAGTGAAAATAATAAAAAAAATTAAATTAAAAAAAAAAGTAAAATAAAAAAATTATCTTAAAATATATATACATGAAATAAAACTATATTTAAATATATTTTTATAAATTATAATACGAAATATTTTATATGTTATAATTTTAAAATTTAATAAATAAAAGAATAAATAAATAAATAAATGAATGAATGAATGAATAAAAAAAAAAAAGAAATGATTACATTGAAGAATAAAATAGAAAATTATATATTAATTATTTCTATTTAAAATACAAATGTTTATGTAATAAAAAAGAAAAAAGGATGTCATTTATTTTGAATTATTTTAAAGGAGATTATGAAAATTTTTTTGATACCATTCGAATTAACGATATTAAAAATGTAAAAGATATATTAGATAAGGCCACTGAAAATAAAGAAATATTGAATTTGAATGGAAAAGGTAAACATGGATGGTATCCACTTTTAATTGCTATTAATAATAATGATATTGAAATGGTTAAATTATTAATGGATTATGCCAATGAAAATAATATTATTTTCGAATTGAATGAAAAAAATGAATTTGGAGATTACCCACTTTTATATGCAACTTTTGAAGATAATGTTGAAATAGTTAAATTATTAATTGATTATGCCAATAAAAATAATATTGTCCTGGAAATAAATGAAAAAGAAAATGAATATGAAATTTATCCACTTATATATGCCACTTCTAAAGAGAATATTGAAATAGTTAAATTATTATTGGATTATGCTAATAAAAATAATATTATTTTGAAAATAAATGAAAAAGAAAATAAATATGATATTTATCCACTTTTAATTGCAGTTGATAATAATAGTATTGAAATGGTTCAATTATTAATGGATTATGCCAATAAAAATAATATTATTTTGGAAATAAATGAAAAAGAAAATAAACATGAATCTTATCCATTTTTAATTGCAGTTGATAATAATAATACTGAAATGGTTCAATTATTAATAGATTATGCTAATAAAAATAATATTATTTTGGAATTGAATAAAAAAGATAAAGATGAATGTTATCCACTTTTAATTGCCACCAGTAATAATAATACTGAAATGATTCAATTATTAATAGATTATGCCAATAAAAATAATATTATTTTGGAATTAAATAAAAAAGATAAAGATGAATGTTATCCACTTTTATTTGCCACCAATAATAATAATATTGAAATAATTAAATTATTAATGGATTATTCCAATAAAAATAAAATTATTTTGGAATTAAATGAAAAGGATGATGATGGAGATCATCCACTTCTTCTTGCCATCTATAATAATGTTGAGATGGTTAAATTATTAATGGATTATGCCAATAAAAATAATATTATTTTGGAATTAAATAAAAAAAATAAAAATGGAGATAATTCACTTTTGTGTGCTACTCGTACAAATAATATTAAAGTAGTTCATTTATTAATTGATTATGCCATTCAAAATGAAATTATTTTGAATTTGAATGAAAAAGATAAAAATGGATTTGATTCAATATTTTGGACAATGAATTATAATAATATTAAAATGTTTAAATTATTGGTAGAGTATTCTATAGGAAAAGAAATAAAATTAATATTTAATGAAAATAATATTGAAAAATTAATTTCAAAAAATTATGACTTTGTGAATTTAAAGAATATTTTAGATATATGTGATGAATTTATAAAATTAATATATATTAATAAAAATGAAAATATAATTGATATAATATTTAGTGAAAATAGTTACTTTTTGAAAAAATTTAATGAATTTAATGAAAAGGGAAAAAAGGATAAAGAAATAATAGAAGGGCTGTTAGAAGCTATTGATGATAGAGATATTCAAAAAATAAAAAAAATTTTAGAGAATGCCACTGAAAATAAAATTAAAAATGATAATAAATTTTATCTGCTTTTAAAAGCCATTGATGAGGGTATTATTGATATAGTTAAATTATTAATTGAGTCTTCATATGAAAATAATACTATTTTAGATTTAAATAAAAGAAATGAAACGGGATGGAATCCACTTTTATTAGCAATTTCTAAAAATAATATTGAAATAGTTAAATTATTAATAGAATATGCCAATAAAAATGAAATCATTTTAAATATAAATGAAAAAAATAAAGATGGAAAGAATCCACTTTTATATATCATTTCTTATAATAATTTTGAAATATTTAATTTATTAATAAATTATGCCAATAAAAATAAAATTATTATAGATATAAATGAAAAAAATGAAAGTGGTGATTATCCTCTTTTAATAGCCACTTCTAAAAAGAATATTAAAATGATTAATTTAATAATAAAGTATGCAGAAAGTTGTAATATTAATTTAAAAATAAATGAAAATGATAGAAATGGATTTTATCCACTTTTAGAAGCAACTAAACATAATAATATTAAAATGGTTGAATTATTAATAGATTATGTCGATCAAAATAAAATTATTTTGGAAATGAATGAAAAAAATAATGATGGAGAGTATCCACTTTTAATAGCCACCTCTAAAAATAATATTGAAATAGTTGAATTAATAAAAAGCTATGCAGACAGAAAAAATATTACTTTAGAAATGAATGAAAAAGATAGAAATGGATCTAACCCACTTTTAGAAGCTATTAAACATAATAATACTAAAATGGTTGAATTATTAATAAAATATGCCAATAGAAACAAAATTCGTTTGAAAATAAATGAAAAAAATATAGATGGAAATTATCCACTTTTAATTGCCACTTCTAAAGAGAATATCAAAATGATTAATTTAATAATAAAATATGCAGATAATTATAATATTAATTTAAAAATAAATGAAAAAGATAAAAATAGATCTTATCCATTTTTGGAAGCCATTAATAGGAATAATATTGAAATAGTTGAATTATTAATAGATTATGCCAATGAAAATAATATTATTTTGAGTATAAATGAAAAAGATAACGATGGAAAGTATCCACTTTTAATAGGCACTTGTAAAAATGATAATGATATAGTTGAATTATTAATAGAATATGCCAATGAAAATAAAATTATTTTGAGTATAAATGAAAAAGATAACGATGGAAAGTATCCACTTTTAATAGCCACTCGTAAAAATAATATTAAAATGGTTAAATTATTAATAGATTATGCAAATGAAAAGAATATTGCTTTGGAATTAAATAGCAGTGACCATAGAGGATATTTCCCAATATTTTGGTCTATGAATCATAATAATATAGACATGTTTAAATTGTTAATGCATTATGCTGAAAAAAAGGAGATAAAATTAATAATAAATGAAAATGATATATATTTAAAGGATATTTCAAATTTTGATATTGAATTTATAGAATTAATTTATTTATATAAAAATAAAAATGTAATTGAAGTAATATTTAGTGAAAATAGTGACTTATTGAAAAAACTTAATGAGTTTAATGAAAATGAAGAAGAAGAAGAAGAAATTGGTAATGATACATTACTGACATTGGAATGTAAAAAAGGTAATATTGAAGAGGTAGAAAAATTAATTAATAATGGAATGAATATCAATGAAAAAAATAAGGATGGAGATACACCATTAATAATTGCATGTAAAAATGGCAATATGGATTTAGTAAAATGTTTATTAAAGTATAAAGAAATAGATATCAATAAGGAATCCGATTATGGTATTAATCCATTATTGGTAGCATGTTTTTTTAAAAATAAAAATTTAGTAGATTATCTCTTAGATCATAATGTTGATGTTGATAAACAAGATAATGAAAGTAGTTTACCACTACATATTGCATGTTATCTAAATAGTACTGAAATAATTGAATCTCTAGTAAGCAAAAATAATAAATTAAATACGGAACTTAATGGAAATTTAAATACACCAATCGATATTGCAACCGAATTACAAAATAAAAAAGTTCTTAAAGTTTTAAATGGTAAATATTTAAATTATATATATATATATATATATATATATATATATAATTTATTTAATATTTAAATAATAACTTTATAAATTAATTGTCATTATATGCTAATTTTTAAAATAAATATATATATTTTTTAAGAAAAAGGGAAAAATGGTAAAAAAAAATTGAATAGTAAGATTAAAATTGATTACCCAAATAGGTAAACTCTAATTTTAGTAATATATATATTATTTCTTTCTTTATTTATTTAGAATGTTATATTAATTTTTTTTTTTTTTTTTTTTTTTTTTTTTTTTTTTTTTTTTTATAAAAATTTAATAATTAATTATATATTTTCATCTTTTAATATATATAAATATTTCATTTTCATTATTTATATAATTTATTTTTTTTTAATAAAAAAAAAATTGGAAAATCTTTATCAAATAGATTAGATGAAAAGGATTTTTCAAGAAAAAGATTAATGTCTTTTTTTAGTTTTGTTAATAATATATCACGTTCAATGTGTTTAATAGAGATAAATAAATGTAATAATAATCGAAACAATTTTGGTATAGGAATTTTTATTAAAATTCCAATTCCATCAAGAGAACTTCCATTATATGGCTTAATGACAAATAATCATGTATTAGATGAAGAATCTCTTAAACCCGGTACAACAATTTATATATCTTTTCGAAATAATGAAAGATATTCAATATTAATAAATGAGGAAGACTTTATATTTACATCAGAATTAATTGATGTTACTTTTATTGAATTAAATGAAGAAGAAATGCAAGAAGAAATTGATCCCTTCTTTCTTCAACCTAGTAATGAAGATACTAAAAAAAATAAATCTATTTTAATATTTCAGTATTCCTATGAAAATATTTCCATGGCCCCAGGAATAATCACTTCCTCTCATAATTTTAATTTCCATTATTATGTATCCACTAATTCTGGATCATCCAGTGCTTTTCTTTTGAATAAAAATTTTAATGTAGTAGGAGTTCATAAATCGAGGTTACCTAATAAAAAAGAAAATAAAAAAACTGGTGTAAATGCGGCTGTTAAATTCAGTGAGATTGAATTTGCTATCCAAGTATTATATAACAATAACTTTATTTATGGAAATGAAAGAGCTAGAAAATCAGTAAGATCATTACTTGAATCTGAAATAGAAATATTAAATGAATATGGATTAAAATTAATGTTATCATCTGATGAAATAACAAAATTAAATGAAAATACTATATCACTATATGAAATGGAAATTATAGAAAAATCTCTATTTAAATGTGATTTATATGGAAATTCTTTATTATTTTATCGAACGAATTATGCATGGTATATTACAATACTATCCCAAGATAATAATATATCAAATTATAGTTTAGAAAACTTAAAAACATTAGATTGGTCACCTATCATTCCAAACAGTAATGAATTAGATGATAGTATTATTTCCAGAATTAACGATAGAGAATACATTCTAATTGCATGGTTAAAATTAACGGAATTAAAATATTTATAAATTTATTTATTGAAATCATTCTACTAATAATGCTAATATATTAATGAAATATAATCTATAATCTATAATCTATAATCTATAATCTATAATATAATTTATGATCTATAAATAATTATTATTTATAAATAAATAAATTAAAAAAAAAAATAGCCATATACAAAAATACGCCACATTGCGAAACACACTAGATTCCATAATAGTTATTAAAAAAAAAATAATTATTTATTATACTATTATTGTATATGTAAATTAATAGTTTTTTATTTAATTACTTTTTTTTTTTTTTTTTTTTTTTTTATATCAATCAAATTTAATTAATGTTGAAACTTCATAAAACAAAATTAAAACATTGTAATAATTTTAAATAATCATGTGTATATTTATTAGTTTATATATATATAAACAAATTTATTCAATTATAGAGTAAAATATATATATATATATTTATATATATATTTTTTACCTCCCTCTTATTTTCAGCACTCTTTCCCCTCTCAAGGCATGGGAATATAGAGGTAAGTAGTCATAATACTTCTATATGCTTTGTATGGACAGAATATTGTCCCTACTGAACGGTCTTACTGAATGTTCAGCGTTGGCTCTCTGACATGCATGTATATTATTGCTGAGAATTTTCTTGTATTCGTTTAGTATTTAATATTAATTAATAAATACTCTTTTTATTATTTATTAATTATTTCATTATTTAATTAATTATTAAATATTCTTTATTTTTTATTATTTAATAATTTATAATTTATTACTTTATTATTTAATAATTTATAATTTATTACTTTATTATTTAATATTTATTTATTATTTATTATTTAATATTTAATATTTATTTAATTATTTATTATTTATTATTAATTATTATTTATTTATTATTTAATATTAATTTATTATTATTTATTTATTATTTAATATTAATTTATTATTTATTATTTATTATTATTTATATATATTATTTATTATTATTTATTATTATTTATATATATTATTTATTAATAATAATCTTTTTATTATTTATTATTATTTATATATATTATTTATTAATAATAATCTTTTTATTATTTTTTATTCAATTATTTATTAATAAATAATCTTTTTATTATTTATTATTCAGTTTTAAAAAAATAAAAAAATAAAAAATAAAAGTTAAAATAAAAAATATAAAATAAAAATAATAATAAATAATAAATAAATAACAAATAATTAACAACAACAATAATAATAATAGTAAATAAAAAATAAAAAATAATAAAGAAAATATAATAAATATATATATATTTTTTTTTTAATTATAAAGTGTTTTTAAGAAAATTATTTAATATATATTTTATTATTTAATAATTAGATAATATAATAAAATTAAATAATAATAAATAATTGAATAAATAATAATTTATAAATAATAAAATAATTTAATAATAAATAATTAAATAATTAATATATTAATAATAAATAATAAATATTATATTATAAATAATAAATAAATATATTAATATATATTAATAATAAAAATTGTTAAAATATAAATATATAAAATATATAAAATATATAAAATATAAATGGATGATTCATATAATGAAGTAGCTATAATTTTGGTAAAAATAAAACATAAAATAATATAGTTTAATATAATACAAATAAAATAATATTATATATTATATTTAAAATCAAAAACTTTTTCTTTATTCATGCGCCACATTTATAACACATGCGCCACAAAATTAAAATAAATGGTCATAATAAAATATATTCAGTCATTGTATTGTTACATTCTTTCTTTATGACCAAAAGATATTTAAGATGAAATACTATAAAAATAAATAATATTTCAAAGAATTAGAAATCTCTCTTTTTCTCTTTTTTCTAACTTTACTTCTCAATAAAAAGATCAAATTTTTTAAAAGAAGTGTACATATTAGAAATATATAAAACTATAATCAGTCTATCAAGAATATTACTACTACTTTAATAGAGAGAAATTAAATATCAAATAAAGATAATTGTAAATTACATAATTAATAAAACAAAATAATAAAGTTGAACAATCCTGTGATATCCCGTTATACATTAATCTATTGATAATATGTTTAATAATTTTATTATAATTTAATATAAATTTAAAAAATATAAAAAAATTAATAAAAAAAAAGAAAAAATAAAAAAAGCTTCCTTAATTAAAAAATTGACAAAATAAAGATATAATTATATATATTTTAATACATTATAATATTTTCATATTTTTATTATTAATATTTTTTTTATATTTTAATATTTTAAAATTTAATAAATAAAAAAATATACTATATAATTAAAAAAATAAAAAAAGTAAAAAAATAAAAAAAGAAATGATTATTTAAAATTATATAATATTTAATATATAATAAATTATATTTATTAATATTATTTAAAATAAAAATATTATATATAATAAAAAGGATGTCATTTATTTTGAATTCTTTTAAAGGAGATTATGAAAATCTTTTAGATACAATTCAAAGTAATGATATTCAAAAAGTAAAAGATATTTTAGATAAAACTACCAAAAATAAAGAAATTTTGAATTTGAATGAAAAAGTTAAAAATGGATGGTATTCACTTCTCTTGGCTACTAATATGGATAATATTGAAATAGTAAAATTATTAATTGATTATGCAATTAACAACAAAATTATTTTGAAGATAAATGAACAGGATAATGATGGGGATTATCCACTTTTAAGGGCCACTCGTAAAAATAATATTAAAATGGTTAAATTATTAATAGATTATGCAAATGTAAATAATATTATTTTGGAGTTGAAAAGCATTGATCGAAGCGGATATTTCCCAATATTTTGGTCTATTAATTATAATAATATTGAAATGTTTAAATTATTGATAGATTATTCTATGGAAAAAGGAATAAAATTAATAATCAATGAAAATGATATTGAAAATTTAATTTTAAAAAATGATAAAGATATAAATTTAAAGAGCATTTCAGATATCAATAATGAATTTATAAAAATGATTTATTTATATAAAAATCAAAACATAATTGAACTAATATTTAGTGAAAATAGTTACTTATTGAAAAAACTTAATGATTTTTATGAAAATGAAAAAAAAAGAAAAAGAGAATATAGAAAAGGAGAAAATTGATAAAAAAGAAATTGGTAATGATACCTTATTGACATTGGAATGTAAAAAAGGTAATATTGAAGAGGTAGAAAAATTAATTAATAATGGAATGAATATCAATGAAAAAAATAAGGATGGAGATACACCATTAATAATCGCTTGTAAAAATGGCAATATGGGTTTAGTAAAATGTTTATTGAAGCATAAAGAAACTGATATCAATAAGGAATCTGATTATGGTATTAATCCATTATTGGTAGCATGTTATTTTAAAAATAAAAATTTAGTAGATTGTCTCTTAGATCATAATGCTGATGTTGATAAACAAGATAATAAAAATAATTTACCACTACATATTGCATATTATCTTAATAGTACTGAAATAATAAAATCCATAGCAAGAAAAAATAATAATTTAAATAATGTACTCAATAAATATTCAAGTATACCAATAAATATTGCAACAGAACTACATAACAAAAAAATGAAAAATATTTTACATGGTAAATTTTTAAATTATATATATATATATTATTTATTTAATATTGACTAATTATTTTATAAATTAATTGTCATTATGCACTAATTTTAAAAATAAAAAAATGTAATTTATTATATTTGTTCTTTTGATTTTAAATAAAGAAGAAAAAATTAAAAAAAAATCATATAAAAAAATTAAACTCTTTAATAGGTAAATTTTAATATTATTAATATATTATTATTATTATTATTATTATTATTATTATTATTATTATTATTATTATTATTATTATTATTATTATTATTTAGAATAATAAATTACTTTTATTTTGTTTTAATATTAAATAATTTAATAATTAATTCTGTATTTTTTATTATTTTAATTTATATAAATATGTCATTTTCATTATTTATATCTTCTTTTAAAAAAAAAAATTTGAAAGATCTTTATCAGATAAATCAAATGAAATGGTTTTTTCAAATTTAAGACCGTTTAATACTTTAATTAATAATATAAATCGTTCAATATGTAAAATAGAGGTAAATAAAGATAATCGTATTAGTCATGGAACAGCATTTTTTGTTCAAATTCAAATTCCATCAAAAAAATACCCATTGTATGGCTTAATTACGAATAATCATGTATTAGATGAAGAATCTCTTACACCAGGTAAAACAATTGATATATCTTTTCATAATGTTAATAATGAAATATATTCAATATTAATAAACGATGAAGACTTTGTATTTACATCGGAATTAATTGATGTTACTTTTATAGAATTAAATGAAGAAATGAAAAAAGAAATTGATCCCTATTTTCTTCGACCTAGTAATGAAGATGCTGAAATCAATGAATCCGTTATAATATTTCAATATCCCCAAAAAATATTATCTATGGCCCATGGAAATATAACTTCCATTCAAGGATTTAATTATCTTCATAAGGTATCCACCTCTCAAGGATCATCAGGATCTCCTATTTTGAATAGTAATTATGAAGTAGTAGGAGTTCATAAGTCTTCGTTACCTAAGGGAGAAAATGAAACTTATGTAAATATGGCTGTTAAATTCAGTGAGATTGAATTTGCTATCCGAATATTATATAACAATAAATTTATTTATGGAAATAAAAGAACTAGAAAATAAGCACGACCATTACTTGATACTGAAATAGAAATATTAAATGAATATGGATTAGAATTAGTACTTTCCTCCAAAGAAAAAATAAAATTAAAAAAGAAAAAAATATCATCACATGAAATAAAAATCATAGAAAAATCTCTATTTCAATGTGATTTATATGGAAATTCTTTATTATTTTATCGAACAAATTATGCATGGTATATTACAATATTATCGGAATATAACAATGTATCAATTTATAATTTAGAAGACTTACAAAAATTAGATTGGTCACCTATAATTCCAAATAGTAATGAATTAGATGATAATATTATTTCCCAAATCAAAGAAAAAGAATATATTTTAATTACGTGGTTAAAGTTAACTGAATTAAAATATTTATAAACTTTTTAATTGAAAAAATTATATTAATAATGCTAATGTATTTATGAAATTTAATATATATAATATTAAATATATATATAAATTAATAAGTAATAATTAAATAATTTAAAAAAAGAGATAGGATTACAAAGATAAACTAAATTAATAGTAATTTTTTTTAAAAATTTGTATTAAACTAATAAATGTTTTTTACTTATTATTAAAAACAATTTTTTAAAACAAAAAATGAAGGTATTGTCATTATTTTTGGTATTGTCGTTATTATAATTATTATTAATATTATTTATTGAAATTATTGATAATGTTGTTATTATTGCTTTCTCTAATAATTTTATTATATTTATATTAGTGAATATAATAAAATTATAATTATTGTTATTATAGTTATTAGTTTTATAATAAGATTGGAATTATCATTATAATACTTGCAAAAAAAAAAAAATTAAAGTTATTACTATTAAACTATTGGAATGTAATAAAAGAGTATAATGTAAATGGATAATACATATAATAAAGAAGCTATAATTTTGATAAAAAAAAAAAAAAAAAAAAAAAAACATAGGTAATATAATATAATTTATTATAATATATATAATTTATTTTATTTTATTTTATTTTGATTTAATACAGATTTATTAAAAAAAATATATATATATATAGTAAAAATAAAAGTTTTCATAAGAAATTGACAAAATAAAACTATATGCAAATATATTTAAATATATTATAGAATTTTATATTATAATGTATTATAATAATAAAAAAGATAGAAAGGAAGGAAGAAGAAAACAGAAAAAAAAAATGAAAAGGAGAATTATATAATGGAAAAATTAATAAAAAAGATAATTTATGAATGCAAGCATAGTAATATCAGAAATATATAAAAAAAAAAAAAAAAAAAAAAAAAAAAACTAATAACATTATGTATGAACTAATACTTTTATTTTTATTAGTATAATATTATTTTGAAAATTAGTGAAAAAAATAGAAATGTAGAATATCCACTTTATTTATTTTATTTTAATTCTACCTTACTTTATATATATATAAAGTAAATAAGGTAGAAATAAAATAATTTCTCTTTTATATATATATATATATATATATTAGAGAAATAAGGCTAAATAATAATTCACCTTAAATAATAGTTCATTTTTAAGTCAGGATTTTCATATTTTAATATATTATTATTAGATATTTGATAACTCTTTTATTTCTATCTAATTATTGCTTTCAACTAAAGATTTTCATCTATAAGATTTTTATTCAATTCTATTATTTTTATTTTTATTTTTATTTTTTTTATTTTTTAAAATGAAATAAACATAAATTAATTTTATCTTAATATAATGTCAAAATAACTAATGATATATAAATAATATATTATTTGTAAATTTAACAATAATAAAGAAATTTTTATCTAAAAATAATATATAAATAAATAAATAAATAAATAAATAAATAAATAAATAAATAAATAAATAAATAAATAAATAAAAAATTAAAAAATTTAAATATAAATTTAAAATAAAGTTTACAGAAAGTAGTTAAGAATTTTGACAATTTTTTCAAATTCGGAGAATTTATTTTATTATTATATTATTATTATTATTTTTTTTTAAAAAAAAATCCGGAATGATTCAATTTTCAAATTTAAGAACGTCGACTCCGTACCAGTATGGCAATTAAACATACACTGATATTACATGGTGGAGACATATGTCTTCAGTCTATAAAAAAAAAAAAAAAAAAAAAAAAAATCAATTTTTAAAAAATTTTAAATATTTATAAATTTCTTAATTGAAAAGATTCTTCTAATAATGCAAATGTTTGAAATAAAATATATAATATATAATATATAATATAATTATAATATATAAAAGATGAAATAAAATATATAATATATAATATATAATATATATATATAAATTAAAAAGTAAATAATTAAATAATATAAAAAAGGAGATTGGATTACAAAGATAATATAACATTAAATAAACTAAATTAATAAATTTTTTTTAAAAAGTAGTATTAAATTAATAGATATTATTATTTATTATTATTAAACACAATAATTTTAAGAAAAAATATAGAAATTATTGTTATCATTTTTGGTATTTTCGTTTTTATTATTAATGTTGCTAATTCTTTTATTATTATTAAAGTTATTATGGTCATTAATATAAAATTATAGTTGAAATTAATGATAGTTATTAGTATTACCATAGTTGAGATTATCATAATTATAATAATTATAAAAAAATGTTTAATATTTATTTATTATATTATATTACTGAATATGTAAAATTGTTTTTTATTTAATTAAAATTTTTGTTTTAATGAAATTTAATTAAAAAAAATTTAATTGTACTTCATAAAACAAAAAAATCAATAAAGCTAAATAACATAAGAAAATATTTAATAATCACGTGTATATTTATTAATTTATGTATACTGATAAATTTCTCTCTTAATACAAAATTTTATACAAGCTAGATCACTTTATTACTTATTAAAGTAATTATAAAGTGACCCTTGTTATTTATATTTACCCTTTAAATATAAATAAATATAAATAATAGTTTTTAATATATTTAATGAAAAACTATAAATAAAAAAAAATAAAAAAATTTTATAACACTAATAATTAATAAACACGTATATTTAATTATACTAGTTAGTTTTATGTATATTATTTATTAATCTTAATATTTCATTATTAAATTTCCTCTTTTCTTTTCATTTCTTTTTCTTTTATTTACTTTACTTCTCTTCTTCTAAAATAAACAAAAGTTTACTTATATTTTTATTATTATTATTATCAAAGAACAAATTTTTTAATTATTAATCCATTTTTAAAATATTTTTGAATTTCTTAACTTTTATTACTAAATAAAAATTAATAATCATACATTTCCACTTAAATACAATTTGTATACATTAATTTCATATATTAAAATATTCATATTTTATTATTAATTATTAAATTCAGTTTATTTTCTAATTAAGTCCTCCACCCTTAATTAAGATAATACTTTAGTTGTGATCTGAAACAAATGTGTAGTAGTATTATTAGTATATTTAATAATAATTATTAAATATTAAATATTGAAATTGATTATCTTTACTGTCAATAATAATTTTTATAATATATTATTAATTATTCATTCATATATTATAATTACTATTATAATATATATTTAATTATATATTATTTTATAATCTATTGAATTATATATTTATTTTATATTTATATATTAATATATTAGAATATAATAATATTTTTATAGTTAACTTTAATAGAACTTAAATAATCTTATTTTATATTATATAATATATTATTATGTATTATTTTATATTTATTTTATATTCTTGCATATAATATACATTTATTATTTAAATATAGATATTGTATTCTTATATATATATAATTTATATTATATGTTTAAAATATATTTTTTTATTAATTTATAATTTTAAAATGTAATTTTTTTAATAATAATCAATTTCTAATAAAAATTAATTTAGATAAGAGTTTTTAATTATTTAGAAAAAGTAATAATAAAATTAAATAAAGATATAACTCTATTGTTATAATTAAAATATAGCACATAAAAGTCTCGTATATCAGAGAATCACGATGAAGTAATAAATAAAAAAAAATAAAATATAATAAAATATGAAGTTAATAAAAAAATTAGTTTAAATAAAATATATATATATATATATATATATATAATTTTTTTTATAATAAAAGAATTTAATTAAAAAAATTTCATAAATTTTTACTTATAAAAAAAGTAAATACAAATTATTAAATGTATACGATAAATAAATTAAAATTATATTTATATATTAAAATATATAATATATTTAATATTAAATACTTTATTATTCTAAAAAAAATAGAAATTTATTAAATAATCAAAAAGAAAAACAATGTAAAATAAGAAAAGTAAAATTAGAGAGAAAAATTAACAAAAAAACTAATTAATTAGTTAATAAATAAAAAGTTAACTTTTTTTTTTTTTTTTTTTTTTTTTTTGATAAAAATATTTTATATTATTTTCTATTGTTATTTTAATGTATTAACAAAAAAAAAATAAAAAAAGCTTAAAATATATTTATTTTTATTTTTTTTGTTAAAAATTGATTTTTTTTAATGTCATTTATTAAAAAAAAAAATAATAAATAAATATTAATTATTATTACTCAATAAAAAGTTATAAAATAATTATTATTATTATTATTTTTAAAAAAAAAATAAGAATTAAAGGCAACTTTAGAAGACATAAATTTATAAATTTAAGTTAATATAAATTTTTGTCTAAATAAGTATATAATAATATATAAAAATAAAATTATAAAAAAAAAAAAATTATTTTATTTTATTTTATTTAATTTTATTTTAAAAGGCCACTTTATAAAAAAAAAATTTATTTTATTTTATTTTATTTTAAGTGGCCTTTTAAAATAAAATTTCCTTTTAATTTAATTGTTTACAAATTATTTACAATGTGAATTAACAAAATTTATAACCTTAACAATTAATAAATTTCATTAAAGAAAATTTTTATAATAATTTCTTTTATAGTATTAATTGTGATTGGGAAAAATTTTTTTTTTTTGTTAAACGGAAATTAAGAAATGCTTAATATCTTTAATATGAATATTCCTTTCTAAAATTTGTTTAGTTTTCATATTTCGCAGCACAACAGTATTAAAATTAGACGCCTTTAAAATATGGGTCATCTTCATTAACACGAAAATATTTTCCAGTCATATCATGAAAAACTAAAACACCATCTAAAAAAGTAAATTTCTTTCTAGCGTAGTTAATAATACCAGAAGGAACAGAATCACTAATTGCACAAAAATTTAATAAAACTTTATAATATTTTATAAATAAATATTTTTTATTTATATTTATTTATCAAAAATTACTGTAATATAAACTAGATTATATAATATCAGACCAACTAAATATATAATCTGTCAGAGTTTTATACGATAAGTTCCTTTAGCCTTTTAGTGATAACACAGATAAAATCGATTGTTAATATCTTATAGATAAAAGGAAGTAATATTGTAAGATTCTTTATTATGTCTAACTTATTGTTAGCTGAAAAGAATAAAACAAATTATTTTTCCCCTTTATTAATAGTATCTGAACATTAAAATGTTGTGAAAACAGAGCCCAACTTCTATCGCCTTGGAAGTCGTATGAACCTTATATTTATGTTTTCTTTAACTATAAAATTATAATATCAATTATAAAATTATTAATTGATAAAAATAAAAATAGAATAGTAAAGATGCTGAAATCAATGAATCCATTATAATATTTCAATATCCCAATAAAATATTATTTTATGGCCCATGGAAACATCATTTCTTCTCATAGTTTTAATTTCCATCATAATGTATCCACTGTTCCTGGATCATCTGATGCTCCTCTTTTGAATAATAATTATAAAGTAGTAAGAGTTCATAAATTGTGGTTATCTAAGGAAGAAAGTGAAACTTTTGTGAATGCCGCTGTTAAATTCAGTGAGATTGAATTTGCTATACGAATATTATATAACAATAAATTTGTTGATGAAAAAGAAAGAGCTAGAAAATCAGTACGACCATTACTTGATTCTGAAATAATAATATTAAATGAATATAGACTAAAATTTGTGCTCTCCTTCAATGAAATAAAAAAATAAAAAAAAATATCAACAAATAAAGTAGAATTACTAAAAAAATTTCTATTTCAATGTAATTTATATTGAATTCTTTATTATTTTATAGGACAAATTTTACTTTGTATATAACAATATATCAATTTATAGTTTATAAAACTTAAAAAAATTAGATTGGTCACATATAATTCAAAATAGTAATGAATTAGATGATAATATTATTTCCCAAATCAAAGAAAAAGAACATATTTTAATTACATAGTTAAATTTAACGGAATTAAATATTTATAAAATTCTTAATTGAAAAAATCCGCTAATAATGATAATGTATATATGAAATATAAGATATAATATATATATATAAATTAATAAGTAAATAATTAAATATTTAAAATTGATAATGTTTTTGTTATTGCTTTCTTTAATAATTTTATTATTATTATAAATATAAAAATTATGGTTAAGATTATTATAAAGATATAAGTATGATAATAGGGTTGGGATTATTATCATATTATTCAAAAAAAAAAAAAAAAATTTAAAGTAGCGTTAATTAGTAATAAACTATTATAATTTAAAAGAAAATAAATAATATAAATTGATGATTTATATAATTTTAGAAAAAAAAAAAAAAAACATAAAATAATGTAGTTTAATATATTATATTTAATTTAATTTATTTTATTTTAATACAGAATTATTAAAATATATATATATATTAGTGTGAGGAATATTTTTTTTTTTTTTTTTTTTTTTTTTTTTTTTTTTTCAATAAAAATAAATATTTATTATGATTAAATTTTACTATTATTATTATAAATATTATTTTTATTTATTTATGCAATAATCTATGAAAAGATAAATAATAAAATTTAATATTAATAATAAATATTATTATTTAGTAAATAAAAAATAAAAGTTTTTAAATATTTAAATATTAAATATTAAAAAAAAAAAAAAAAGAAATAATTTAATATTTAACTGTATATTAAAAATAACTTTTTTTTTTTTTTTTTTTTTTTTCTATTTTTACTAGATTATTTATAACTTTTATCAAAAATATTTATTAATTTATTAAATATTTAAATACTTTTATTAAAGTTTTAAAATTTTATAAAATACTGCGCAAGAATTTAAAAGGTTAAAAGGTGTAAAAATGATCAATTAATTATTTAGATATTATTTTTTTAATTTTAATAATTATATCTTAAATTATTATCCTTTTTACATCTTTTAAATTATTAATATTTATTTTTTTTATTTTTTTATTTATTTAAAATTATTATTAGATTATTAGTTTTATTTATATTTTGATAAATTATAAAACGTGTGATAAAGCATTTTATTTTTTAAAGCTTTAATTCTAATGTATATTTATTATTATTATAGTTTATTATATATGATAAATTTCTCTCCAAACACTCTAGTTTAAAGAAAAATTTATACAAACGAGATCACTTTATTACTTTTTAAAGTATTTGTAAAGTGACCTTTATTATTTATATTTACCCTTTAAATATAAATAATATTTTTTAAAATATTTAATATAAACTACAAATAAAAATATAATAATTTTTTTAATAACACTAATAATTAATAAACACGTATTATTAATTATACTAGTTAATTTTAAATATTTTATTTATTAATAATAATATTTCATTATTAAGTTTCTTCTTTTCTTTTTCTTTTGTTTAATTTTCTTCTTTCCTTCTAAAATAAACAAAAGTTCACTTGTATTTTATTATTATTATTAAAGATAATAAACTATTTTTTTTTTTTAAAAAAAAAAAATTTAATTTTAAATTTATATATTTTAAATTTATTTAAATTTTTATTAAAATTATATATATATAATTTATTTATTTTATTATTAATTTATTTATTTATTAACTTTTAAAAAATTTTGTGAAATGAAACTTTTCCTAAATGAAATTTTTCACAATGAAATTTTCCGAAATTAATACAAATAATTTTCCAAAATGCACTTCCCCCATATATATATATATAAATAAATAAATAAATAAATAAATTTATATATATATATAAATAAACAAAGAAAAAATTACAAATAAAAATGTTTCCTTAAGAAATTGACAAAATAAAACTTTATATAAAGTTTTATGAATATATTTTAATATATTATAAAATTTTATTTTATAATATATTATAATAACAAAAAAGAAGGAAAGGAAGAAGAATACAGAAAAAAAAAAAAAAAAAAAAAAAAAAAAAAGAAATGAAAAGGAGAATTATATAATGGAAAAATTAATAATAAAGATAATAATGAAACTTTATTAATTTATGAATGAAAGTATGGTAATATCAAAGAGGTGAAAAAAACAAATAAAATTATGTTGAAACAAATTCTCCTATTCTTATTAAAATAATAAAATAATATTATTTTGAAAATAAATGAAAAAATAGAAATGGAGAAAATCTACTTTATATTTATTTTATTTTAATTCTACCTTACTTTGTATATATATTAGTAAATGTTGAAATAATATAATCTCTCTTATATATATGTATATATAAAAGAGAGATAAGACTAAGTAATAATTTACCTTAAATAATAATTCATTTTTAAGTCAAGATTTCATATTTAATATTATTATTTAGATACTTACTTTATAACTCTTTCATTTCTATCTAATTATTGTTTCAACTAAAGATTTTCATCTAAAAGACTTTTTATTATATTCTATTATTTTTATTTTTTTTTTTTGTTTTCTAAAATGAAATAAATAACATATAATTTATAAATTATGTATTATTTTTAAATTTAACAATAACAAAGTGATTTTTTTAACTAACTAACATGCTAAATAAATAAATAAATAAAAAATTAAAAAGTTTAAATATAAATTAAAATAAAGCTTAGAGAAAGTTTATAGTAAAAATTTTATGTAATTTTTTCAAATTAGGAGAATTTATTTTATTAATTTATTATTTTATTTTCTTTTTTTTTTTTTTTTTTTTTTTTTAAATATAAATCTGTTAATGTATTGAAAAAAATTTAATAAAGAATTGAATAATAAATAATTAAATAATATAATAAATAATAAATAATAAATAATAAATAATAAATAATAAATAATAAATAATAAATAATTGAATAATTAAATAATGGAATAATAAATAATAAATAGGTAAATAATAAAAAGAGTATTTATTAATAAGTAATAAATAAATAAGTAAATAAATACATAAATAATAAATAGATGTTATAATATAGAACAACGCTTACATAAATAATGCTATGTAGCTATAATTATAATGTATTTAATTATTGTTAATGTAAAAGAGTATAAATAATATAGATGGATGATACATATAATAAATTAGCTTTAAATTTTGGTAAAAAAAAAAAAATGAAATAAAATAAAATAATATGTATTTTTATTTAATTTGAATTTATTAAAAAAAATATATATATATATGTATATGTATGTATATAAAATTTTTCCTTTAGAAATTGACGAAAATAAAAATATTTTTAAATATATTTTAATACATTTGTATTTTAATAAATAAAAAAATATACAAATAAATATTAAAAAAAAAAAAAAAAAAAAGAAATGCTTATATAAAATTATAAAATATAATTTATTTTATTAATTCAATTTGAAATAAAAATATTTATATAATAAAAGGGATTCTATTTATGATGAGTTCTTCCAAAGTAGACTATAAAAATCTCTTAAATGCAATTTCAAGAAATGATATTCAAAAAGCAAAGGATATTTTAGATAAGTCCATTGAAAATCAAGAAATTTTGAATTTAAATGAAAAAGACAATATTGGATATTATCCACTTCTCTGGGCCACTTTTAAAAATAATATTGAAATAGTTAAATTATTAATTGATTATGTCAATAAAAATAATATTGTTTTAAAAATAAATGAACAGGATAATAATGGGTATTATCCACTCTACTGGGCCCCATATAATAATAATATTGAAATATTAAAATTATTAATTGATTATACCAATAAAAATAATATTGTTTTGAATTTGAATGAAACAGATAATGATGGGCGTTATCCACTTTTCTGGGCCACTTCTAATAATAATATTGAAATAGTTAAATTATTAATTGATTATGCCAATAAAAATAATATTGTTTTGAAAATAAATGAACAGGGTAATAAAGGGCGTTATCCACTTCTCTGGGCCACTTCTAATAATAATGTTGAAATAGTTAAATTATTAATTGATTATGCCAATAAAAATAATATTGTTTTGAAAATAAATGAACAGGGTAATGATGGGGGATATCCACTTTACTCGGCCATTTATGAAAATAATATTGAAATAGTTAAATTAATAATAGATTATGCCAATAAAAATAATATTTTATTGAAAATAAATGAACAGAGTAATAATGGGTATTATCCACTCTACTGGGCCCCATATAATAATAATATTGAAATAGTTAAATTAATAATAGATTATGCCAATAAAAATAAAATTGTTTTGGAAATAAATAAACAGGATAATAAATTTGGAAATTATCCACTTTTAATTGCCACTAACAATGATAATATTGAAACAGTAAAATTATTAATAGATTATGCCAATAAAAATAATATTGCTTTAAAAATAAATGAAAAAAATTACAAAAGAGATTATCCACTTTCCTTGACCATATATAATAAAAATATTGAAATAGTTAAATTATTAATAGATTATTCCAATGAAAATAATATTATTTTGAAAATAAATGAAGTTGATGATAATGGATCTTATCCACTTCTCTTGGCCACTTATAAAAATAATATTGAAATAGTTAAATTATTAATGGATTATGCCAATAAAAATAATATTATTTTGGAAATAAACGAAAAAAATGATGATGGATGGTATACACTTTTAATTGCAGTTGATAATAATAATATTGAAATGGTTAAATTATTAATTGATTATACCAATAAAAAAGAAATTGCTTTGGAAATAAATGAAAAAAATGAACAAGAAATTTATCCACTTTTAAGTGCCACTAATGGTAATAAAATTGAAATGATTAAATTATTAATTGATTATGCCAATAAAAATAATATTGTTTTGGAAATAAATGAAAAAGATGTTGATGGAAAGTATCCACTTTTAATAGCCACTCGTAAAAATAATATTGAAATAGTTGAATTATTAATAGATTATGCAAATGAAAAGAATATTGTTTTGGAATTAAACAGCAGTGACAATAGTGAATATTTCCCAATATTTTGGACTATGAATCATAATAATATTGACATGTTTAAATTATTGGTGGAATATTCCAAGGAAAATGGAATAAAATTGATAATCGATGAATTTGATATTGAAAATTTAATTTCAAAAAATAATGAAAATATAAATTTAAAGAATATTTCTGATATAAATATTGAATTTATAGAATTAATTTATTTTTATAAAAATGAAATTATAATTAAAGTAAAATTTAGTGGAAATAGTTATTTTTTGAAAAGACTTAATGAATTTAATGAAGATGAAAAAAAAGATGAAGAGAAAACTGAAAAAGAAAAAATTGAAAAAAAAAAATTGAAATAGATCTAAAGAAAGAAAATGAATTATTAAAAGAAGAATTAAAAAAAATAAGAAATAAAATAGAAAAACTAGAAAAGGAGATAGAAATTAAAAAAGAATTAGAAAGAAAGCTTTTTGAAGCAATTAATAATATAAATATTCAAAATGTAAAAGAAATTTTAGATGACTCCATTGAAAAAAAAATTATTTTAGAATTAAATCAAAAAAATGAATATAAATTTTATCCACTTTTAAAAGCCACAGATAATAATAATGTTGAAATAGTTAAATTGTTAATAAATTATTCTAATAATAGCAAAATCATTTTAGATTTAAACAAACAAGATGAAGATGGATTTTATCCACTTCTCTTGGCCACTAATAGAGATAATATTGAAATAGTTAAATTATTAAATGAATATGCCAATAAAAATAATATTGTTTTAAAAATAAATGAACAGAATAAGAAAGGAAATTATCCACTTTTAAGTGCCACAAATAATAATAATATTGAAATGATTAAATTATTAATAGATTATGCCAATAAAAATAATATTATTCTGAAGATAAATGAAGCTGATGATAATGGGAATTATCCACTTCTTCTTGCCACTAGTATAAATAATATTGAAGCAGTAAAATTATTAATAGATAATGCCAATAAAAGTAATATTGTTTTGAAAATAAATGAACAAACTAAAAATGGGGATAATCCACTTCTCTTTGCTACTAGTAATAATAATATTGAAATAGTTAAATTATTAATTGATTATGCCAATAAAAATAATATTGTTTTGAAAATGAATGATCAGGTATTATTTAAGGTAATTGAAAAAGGAAATATAGATTTAGTAAAATACATTGTAGAACATGGAGCAAATATAAATAAAGAAATTGAAAATGGTGAAACACCAGTTTTTAAGGCAATTGAAAGTGGAAATATGGATATAGTAGAATATTTAGTAGAACATGGATCAGATATAAATAAAAAAAACAGGAATAATGAAACACCAGTATTTGGTGCATGTAAAAGTGGAAATAAACATATAGTAGAATGTTTAGTAGAACATGGAGCAGATATAAATAAAGAAAATAAAGATGGTGAAACACCATTATTTAAGGCTTGTGAAAGTGAAAATAAGGAATTATTAGAATACTTAGTAGAACATGGAGCAGATATAAATAAAGAAAATAAATACAATGAAACCCCATTATTAAAAGCATGTATAAGAAGAAATAAAGATTTAGTGGAATACTAAATAGAACATGGTGCCAATAAAAATAATATTATTTTTAAAATAAATAAAAATGAAGAGTATCCACTTTTGAGTGCCTCCCCTACAAATAATAATGAGATGGATAACCTATTAATAGATTATGCCAATATTATTTTAGAATTAAATGAAAAAGATAGAAATGGATATTATCCACTTTTAAAAGCCACTAAATATAATAATATTAAAATGGTTCAATTTTTTATGAATTATATCAGTAAAAAGAATATTATTTTAGATATAAATGAAAAAGATGAAAAAGGAAATTATCCACTTTTAATCACCACTGATAATAATAATATTGAAATGGTTAAATTATTAGTAGATTATGTTAATAAAAATAATCTTATTTTGGAAATAAATAAAAAAAATAAAAATGGAAAGCATCCACTTTTGAGTGCCACTCGTACAAATAATATTGAAATTACTAAATTATTAATTGAATATGCCAATAAAAATAAAATAATTTTGAAATTGAATGAAAAAAGTTGGTATGAATGTTATCCTCTTTTAAGTGCTACTTCAGTTGATAGGTTATGCCAATGAAAATAATATTATTTTGGAATTAAATGAAAAAAATAAAGAAGGTGTTTATCTACTTTTAATCGCAACTTTTTTGAATAATGTTGTGATGGTTAAATTATTAATAAATTATGCTAATAAAAATGAAATTATTTTAAAATTAAATGAAAAAGATAAAAATGGATATTATCCCCTTTTAAAAGCCACTAAACATAATAATATTGAAATGGTTCAATTATTAATAGATTATCCCACTGAAAATAAAATTATTTTAGATATAAATGAAAAACAGAAATATGGATGGTATCCACTTTTACTGGCCTCTCGTAACAGTAATATTGAGATGGTTAAATTATTAATCGGTTATGCCAATGAAAATAATATTATTTTGGAGTTAAATGAAAAAAATAAAGAAGGAGTTTATCCGCTTTTTGTTGCAACTTTAATGAATAATACAAAGATGGTTAAATTATTAATAAATTATGCTAATGAAAATAATATTATTTTGGAATTAAACGAAAAAAATAAAGGAGTTTATCCACTTTTGAGTGCCACTTGCATGAATAATATTGAAATAGTTAAATTATTAATTGAATATGCCAATGAAAAAAATATTATTTTGGAATTAAATGAAAAACAAAAATATGGATGGTATCCACTTTTAAGAGCCATTTCTAAAAAGAATATTATATTAGTTAAATTATTAATAGGTTATGCAAATGAAAATAATATTATTTTGGAATTAAATGAAAAAAATAATAATAGAGAGAATTCACTTTTGTGTGCCATTCGTACAAATAATATTGAAATATTTCAATTATTAATAGGTTATGCCAATCAAAATGGAATTATTTTGAATTTGAATGAAAAAGATAAAAATGGAATTAATTCAATATTTTGGTCAATGAATCATAATAATCCTGAAATGTTTAAATTATTGCTTGAGTATTCTTTGGAAACAGGATTAAAATTAATCATCGATGAAAATAATATTAATGCATTAATTTCAAAAAATTATAAATTTGTAAATTTAAAAAATATTTCAGATGTCAGTAATGAATTTATTAAATTTATATATTTATATAAAAATAAAAATATAATTGAAGTAATATATAGTGAAAATAGTTATTTATAGAAAAAACTTAATGTATTTTTTGAAAATGAAAAAAAGGAACAAAGGAATAATGAAAAAGAGAAAATTGATCAAAAAGAAATAAGTAATGATACCTTATTGACATTGGAATGTAAAAAAGGTAATATTGAAGAAGTAGAAAAATTAATTAATAATGGAATGAATATCAATGAAAAAAATAAGGATGGAGATACACCGTTAATAATCGCTTGTAAAAATGGCAATATGGATTTAGTAAAATGTTTATTAAAGTATAAAGAAATTGATATCAATAAGGAATCCGATTATGGTATTAATCCATTATTGGTAGCATGTTTTTTTAAAAATAAAAATTTAGTAGATTTTCTCTTAGATCATAATGCCGATGTTTATAAACAAGATAATGAATATAATTTACCATTACATATTGCATGTTATCTAAATAGTACTGAAATAATGGAATCTTTAATAAGCAAAAACAATAAAAAAAATAATGTACTTAATGGAAATTCGTATACACTAATAGATATTGCAACAGAATTACATAATAAAGAAATGCTACATATTTTACATGGTAAATTTTTAAATTATATATATATATATTTATTTATTTATTTAACTTTTAAATAATAGTTTTGTAAATTAATTGTCATTATACATTAATTTTAAAATAAAAAAAATATATATATGTAAATTTTATTATATTTTTAAAAAAAAGGACAAGAAATTAAAAAAAAATCAAATAATAGAATTAAACACTCTACTAGGTAAACTTTAATACTATAAATATTTTGTTAATTTATTTTTTTTTTTTTTTTTTTTTTTTTGGAATGATATATTTCATTTATTTTGTTTCAAATATTAAAAATTTAATAATTTATTCTATTTTTTTTTTTTTAACTTTTAATTTATATAAATATGTCATTTTTATTATTTATATTATTTTTAAAAAAAAATTGAAAGATCTTTATCAGATAGATCAAATGAAAAAGCTTTTTCAAAAGAAAGTTTAATATCATTTGATACTATTATTAATAATATAAAGCGTTCAATATGTAAAATAGAGGTAAAAGAAGATAATGGTATCAGCTATGGTACAGGATTTTTTGTTGAAATTCAAATTCCATCAAGAAAATATCCATTGTATGGCTTAATGACAAATAATCATGTATTAGATGAAGAATTTCTTAAACCAGGTACAACAATTCCTATATCTTTTCATAATGATAATAATGAAAGATATTCAATATTAATAAACGATGAAGACTTTGCATTTACATCAGAATTAATTGATGTTACTTTTATAGAATTAAATGAAGAAATGAAAAAAAAAATTAATCCCTACTTTCTTCAATCTAGTAATGAAGAAGCTAAAATCAATGAATCCATTATAATATTTCAATATCCCGAGGGAAAGTTTTCTATGGCCCATGGAATAATCACTTTCTCTCATAGTTTTAATTTCCATCATAATGTGTCCACTGATCCTGGATCATCTGGTGCTCCTCTTTTGAATAATAATTATAAAGTAGTAGGAGTTCATAAATCTTCATTATCTAAGGGAGAAAGTAAAATATTTGTGAATGTGGCTGTTAAATTCAGTGAAATTGAATTTGCTATCCAAATATTATATAACAATAAATTTATTTATGGAAATGAAAGAGCTAGAAAATCAGTACGACCATTACTTGATTCTGAAACAAAAGTATTAAATGAATATGGATTAAAAATTGTACTCTCCTCCCATGAAATCGAAAAATTAAAAGAAAAAAAAGTATCAGACTATGAAATAGAATTAATTGAAAAGTCTCTATTTCAATGTGATTTATATGGAAATTCTTTATTATTTTATCGAACAAATTATGCATGGTATATTACAATATTATCCGAAAATAACAATATATCCAAATATAGATTAAAAAACTTAAAAAAAAAATTAGATTGGTCACCTATAATTCCGAATAATAATGAATTAAATAAGAAAATTATTTCCAAAATTAAAGAAGAAGAATCTATTTTAATTACATGGTTAAAGTTAACTGAATTAAAATATTTATAAAATTCTTAATTGAAAAAATTTGCTAATATTTCAAACGTATTATATATTTAAAAATTAAAAAGTAAATAATTCAATAATTTAAAAAAGAAGATAGTATTACAAAGATAATATAACATTAAATAAACTAAATTAATAGTTTCTTTTAAAAAGTTGTATTAAATTAATAAATATTATATTATTTATTATTAAACACAATAATTTAAGAAAAAATATAGAATAATTGTTATAATTTTTGGTATTTTCGTTTTAATGATTATTATAAATATTTATTATTGAAATTATTATTGTTAATGTGTTGCTATTTTTTTTTTATTATTATTAAAGATATTGTCATTAATTTAAAAATAATATTTGAAAATAATAATAGTTATTAGTATTAGTATAGTTGAGATTATCCTAATTATAATACCAATAAAAAATAATTAAATTTTATTTACTTTATTATTTTACTGAATGTGTAGTAATAGTTTTTTATTTATTTAATTAATAAAATTTTATTAAAAAAATTTCAATGTTGGGACCTTCATAAAACGAAAATCTAATAAAGCTAAATTTTAAGAACAATTTTAAAAACTAAATATAAAAGTTTTAAATTGGGTAATCTGTAAAATAATCTTTTGTTAGTTTTATTTTTTTATAATTATTAATAAAAAAGATTAAGAAGAGAATATTTTATTTTATTTTTAGGGATCTTAGAACAAGTTATATCACTCATGACACAATACATTAATTTATTCATAACAAATAATTTAATGTATTTAAATTAATAATAAAAATGAATGTTATTTTTATTTCCAACATTCCCCCTCAAGTACAACTTTATAAATTTAAGTTTTTTTTTTATAAAGTTATAATTAAATGCATTGAATCTCTAGAGTATATAAATAATTAATAATTTAATTTGTCTATTTTAATTAAAAGAGAGTTTCTAAATTTATCCATTGCGATATTGTTAAAATATTTTGTAAATCCATCCTGAAGATTGTATTGTAACTTAACATAATTTAATTTTATTTTTTCATTTTTAATTAATTTTCTTATGTAGTGTACTCTAATATTCATATGCTTTGTCTTGAGGCTGATTGATTGGTTTTTGACATAATAAATAGCAACTTTTTTGTCGATATTGATTTCGAAATTTTTTATTTTGAATTTCAATTCGTTAAGAAGGTTCATATACCACATACAATCTTTACAACATTCGCTTAGGCTGTAATATTCCGATTCAGCTGTTGAAGTTGAAATACAATGTTGGAGTTTGGAGCACCAACTAGTAGGAGAATTTCCAATTAATATAAAAAACCCAGTAGTGGATCTTCTAGTTTCTATATCACCTGCATAATCTGCATCAGTAAATGCACTTATATTTGGATTCCTTGAAAAAGTTATGCCATATTTTATTGTACCATTTAGGTATTTTATTATTTTCAGAACATTTTGCCAATCTTCCAAGTTGGGATCTTTTGACTTTTGTGAAGCTTTTGAAACCGGCTGGATTATATCAGGACGGGTGCGTATACTGAAGTAAAGTAAATTTCCTATGGCACTCCTGTATTTCGTTTGATCTACTTTTATTTTCCGGAGTTCTTCGTTTTTCAGTAGGAATCATATTTTTTGTAGGAGCAGCATTAATCATTTCAAATTTTTCTATGATTTCTTTTATGTATCTTATTTGGTTGATAAAATACCCTGCTTTGTGTTTTTTTAAATTTTATTCCTATAATGAAATTTACATTACCTATATCTTTTATTTTAAATCTATTTTTAATTAATTCTTTAGTTCGTTCTTGTTGCATATAACTTCTTGCTACAAGTCTTGATTTCCTCTTAGTAATTTCTCCTTTAGAATTCTTTTTATATTTGAATACTCATCTGGACGTGATTATATTTACACCTTCCGGAACTTTTTCAATAGATTTAAATACTTTCAACATTTTCATGTTTTCTAATTCTTCGTTGATAGATATTAACCAATCTTCTTTATCTTTAAGGTTATAAATATCGTCATAGCTGAAGGGTTCTCGTAAATCTTTATTTAATTTTTGTTTTTTTGTATTTTTCATTTTCTGAGACATTATTTTTAAATTTTCTTTTTTGATTATAACTTTTGGATGATACGTTATTTATATCATGATAAGTATTCTGGTTTATATTAGCAGTATTATTTACACTTTGGATTATTTCTGTCGGATTAATGTTTTTATTATTATTGTCATTAGTGCTTTTATTGTAAGTTGTATTATTGTCTTCATCGTTATTGTTGTCATTAATTGTTATTTGTGCAGTTCATAATAGAATTATTTGAGCCATTGATTTGATTTTTATTTAGTTTACTTTGGTTTCTTTTTATATTGTTGATTGTTTTTATTAAATTATTGGAGTTTGTATTTCCAAGATTTTAATAGATTAGGCTTGTATAAGTATTATTATTGTAAAAACTATTGCTTCCCCAAATTTCATTATGTGGAATATAATTCGAAATATCGGGATGGCATAATGTAGAATAAGAATTATTAGGACTTAATTCGAAAAATTCAACATTTCTTGATAAAATGATTTTGTTATTCGTTACATCAAAATTTTTGTATTCGCTGGGGTTTTCAGAATATCCTATAAATATTCCAGGAGCAGCATTATTTTCGAATTTTGATTTAAACGCTTTAGGTATGAAGAAGAAGACTTTACAACTGAAGACTCTAATATTTGAGTAATTAACTTTGAACTTTATTAGAATTTCAAATGGAATTCTATTTTTAATACCTCTATGAGGTAGACGATTATGAATATAGATGGAGGTATTTATTGCATCTTCCCAGAATTGGTGTGATTTAACATTGAATCGTGTAACATTGCTTTTTGCTGAAAAAATGAGAGTTTGATTTAATCGTTCTATTTTACCATTTTGTTGAAGGATTGTACGGAATAGTGAATTGATGGTTAATACCGTAATTGGTGCAAAATTCTTTGAATTTTGAATTAGTTAATTCTTTACCGTTGTCAGTGCGAAAAATTTTATTCTTGTGTTGTATTGATTTCTCATCTTAGTGAACCAAATTGAGAATGCTGAGAATGTTTATATGATTTATTTTTGAGGAATAGAACCCATCCGAATCTAGAATAATCATTAAGAATGGAGAGAAAATATTTGTTACCTTAAATGGATTCTGTAATAGGTCCGACTAAATCAATAACAGTACCATAAAATTAATAATTTCAAACTGTTTCTTTAACATATATTTTTATATTACTATTTTTAATTTTTTATCAGTTATTATTATTTATTATTATTTATAAGTAATTACTATTTATTATTAAAAATTTATCCACTAATAAATAAAATAAATAAAAATATTTGTAGAGTTACATGTTAATGAAAATCATCTTTAATAATATTAAAGTATTTATTAATAACTTAACTAGTGATTAAAAAAAAAATTAAATATAATAAATAATTTAAAAGTTTTAATTTATAACAATTACTATCATACTAAATAAAAATTAATTTTGGTAGAGACAAATTTAATATAAAAATAAATTAGAATAATTTGGATTAGATGACACAGATTTTAATTACATTAAATACTACTAAATAAGTAAAATGAAAACTTTTTTTTTTATTATTATTATTATATTTATATTTTTTCTTTTAATAATATAATTAATATATTGGTGACGGTATTGTATTTTTTAGATCTTTTATTATTTAATTAAATAATTATATCAGTAAAAAAATAAGGATGGTATATGGTATGGTATGATATGCTTTTATATCTAAAGTAATATCATAAATCATGAACTTTAATATATAAGAAATCATATTTATTAATAATATTAGCTTAGCAATATTTTAATTATCTAATTAAAATATCGAAATTATCTCTATCGATTAAAAAAAAAAAAAAAAAATCACCATCGATTATTTATTTTTATTAATCTAAATTGTTTTTTAATTTTTTATGGAATAATAATAATTTATAATAATTTCCGTGGCTTCCTAAATTTTATAATTTCAACTTTATATAGTGAATCTGAAATTTCTGAAATATCTTTACTTAATAAAATAATAAAATAAAAATCAATTAAATTAAGAAAAACCTTTAATTAATATATATATATGTATGTATATATTTAATTATATCATATATCATATAAATAATTAACCGAAAATAACAAGTTAATATGAAATTTTGTTATCATTATAATAAATTTGAATCATGGAAAATTTTTATTTTTTTTATATTATATAATTCAATAATTTATCTTTAAGTTATAGAAATTAATATTAATAACAATATTTTTATTATTATTATTTAAATTTTTTTTTTAAAAAAAAAAAAAACAATATTATAAAATAAATATATATTATTTTGTTCTATTATTTCATTACATTTTAAATTATGAAATAAATAATTAAAATAGATATTTTTATATATTTCATTACACAACTTTAATTAACTTATTTTTTTTTTTTTAAATGTTAATCATATAATTTAATAACCTCTATGTAAATGATAAAAAAAAAATATATTATTAATTAATATTAATTCATCTATTAATATTAAAATATAATTTTTATTAAATTATAGTTCATAGTTTAATGATAATTTAAATTAATAAATTAAAATATTTAGAGTTAATTAAGGAATTAATTTTCAATATCATCAAAAATATAAGTAATCACTATGGTAGATGCTACGATTAATACTAACATTTTGACAAGTACATTCAATTTGTTCATTAATTAAATAAGATAGATCTAATAGATCAACGATATCTTCACAATTATATATATTTATTTAACCATATCATCAATATATTTGGTTCAAGAATAAAATCTGTAGTTGACAACTACTGAAACAAAGCCATTCTTTTGGAAAGATCCTTCTTTAAAAATCTCTCTTTATCTTTCCTACCTAATAAAAGTTGATTATAATAATTATAATTTATAAGATAGTCATATTAATTAATTTTAACTATCCTATAAATTATAATTATTATAATTAATCATTCATTTTTCATAAAAATGAATAATTACTATGTGAAATAGATTTTTATAGTAAAATTTCCAATAAAATAGTTTTACTAGCATACTAAACATATTAATATTATTTATTACTGTATTCTTCAATACATTATTAATATAAAATTTATTAAAAAAACAAAAAAAAAAAAAAAAAAAATGAAATGATGTGATGTGATGAATATTATACTAATAATTAAAATTTATCTTTTTCAAAAACTTTATTAATAATAATTATAAATCAAACTATTATTAATAATTATTTATTATAAAATGATTTTATTAACTATTAAACAACATAAAAAAAAAAATTTTATTCAAAAAATAAATAAATAAATAAATAAATAAATATTAGAAATTAAGTAAAAAATTGACGTTTTTTTTTTAAAAAAAAAAAAAAAAAAAAAAAAAAAAAAAAAAAAAAAAAACATGAATTATTATTTCATATAATTCTATTGTAAAAATTTCTATTTTTAGAAATACTACTTTTTAAATAATAATTTTTTAACTCAATTAACTATGGTATTACAAAATTGATTGATTATTATTTATTATTTATTATCTAATATATACTATTAGTTATTTATTATTCAAAATTTATTATTAATTAAATATAGATACATATAAAGGTTAATCATTTCCCATTATCATCTTAACAAATATTACCGTTTAAGATGATAATATAGTGGATACTAGTACAACTTAGCTTTCTGTACTACATTGTTATCATTATACTCTATTAGGAGCTGAATAAGTATCAAGAGAAAGACTTTTAGATACTACTTGTGATTTTAAGATAATCCAAAGAAGAAAAACTTGATACAAGTTTATTTAGCATCATAGCAAGGATTCTTATTTAGTGAACTGCATTGTTTTGACCTAAATGACTACTTATTATTAATAATTACTATTTTTATTCTCATTAATAATATAATTAATTATTCACATAACAATTTATAATTTTTTTATTTTTCAAGTAATATATATTTATTTATTTATTTATTTATTTATTTATTTATTTATTTATTTATTTATTTTATATTTAACCAAATTTTGATAATTTAATTACATTAAAATTGCAAATCAATAATTCTTTGAAGATTAAAGAAAAAATAAAATATATTTAATATGTATCATAAATGTAGATTTATATTTTAAGAATATTATAAAAATAAAATTTGAAAAATTAAAATATTTACATAAAAATAAGAGGTAAAGACAAAAATTTATATTATATATCTTAAATAACTTTTTTTTTTATTATTATTATTACTATATTACACAAATAATTAAAAATTTTTTGTTGTTAAAAAATATTCTTTTTAGTATATAATTCCTTATAAAAAAGAATGATATTTATATATAAAATCTATTAATAATTTAATAATATATAAATGATATTAAAAATATTATATAATGAAATAAATGAAATATTATGTTTTTTTTTTTTTTTTTTTTAAATTAAAAATTTGATTAAAATTACTGTATATAAATTCTCTAAGCGATAGAAAAATTATTTATTCCTTCTTGAATAGCATATAATAATTTATCCTTTAATTGATCATAATTTTCATATGGTGGTAAATCTATGCAGTTAAAACTAATATTATTAAATTATTAAATATATTATTTATTTTATATATATATATATATAAATTTATTATGTAATTAACAGTATAAATTATAAATCATGAATTATGAAATAAAACTTATTATTATACACATTATTTAATTTAATAATATATTAAAAATAATTTATAACTAACTTACCATGTATGACTTACTGGTAATTTATTTAAATCACCAGCTTTTTTAAGTTTAAAATGAGTAATCTTTCCATCCCCTTGGAGGTATTTAAATCCTAATGATGGTATTTGTGAATTACCAGTAGCAAAGAGAACTAAACGCTTACGTGATTCATTATCAAATTCTCTAACACACTATTTATATTTAATACATTTTAATTTATTAATAATTTTAAAATTTTAGATAATTATTATATCATTAAATATATATTTATATATATATCTATCTATTATATTCATATAATAAATAAATTTTGATGATTATAATTATTATAATCAATATTATAGCAAATAGAGTAAAGAGTATTTACTTTCCAAAAGTTAATAATAGTAATATCATTTTCATTATAACCTGAATAATCTGTATTATTTTTCCAATCATCAACATCAATTTCATTTGAACCATAAATTAATAACTATTGTTATATTATAATAATAATATAATAATAATATTATTATTTATTATAATATATTCAATTTATATTACTATTAATAAATAAACTAAATATAAAAAATATATATTTCATATATACAAAATCAATAAAATAAAAATAAATACTTCTAAATCAAATTCATTAAATCTTTTCAATGAATCGTTTGGAATAACTTTATAAAATCCTCTTTTTATAGCTTCCATTTGATCCTTATCTTTAGTAGTATTTAATCTATTTTTTACATAGAGACTTTTATAAGATTTTATTATTTTTTATAAGCAGTATAGAAATTTTATTAATTCATTAATATTATTGTAATGATTAAGAAAATTATTAAATTATTAAAATTATTAAATAAATAATAGAAATTATATCGATATAAATTTAATATATATATATTTTACTTAATATATTCTTCTTTATTTTCATCCGTAACAGGAATTTCTGATCCATTTGGTTTCAATTCAATCTTCTCCTTATTTCCAAAAGAATCCTCATTCTCAATTTCAAATGTTAAGAATAAATCTTCCACTCCATTATTTTCCCTATTAAAAATAGTATTATTAAAATATTAAAAAAAAAAAAAAAAAAAAAAAAAAAAAAAAAAAAAAAGAATAATTAATAAATATTAATTAATAAATACTAAATAATAATTTTTTTTTTTTTAAAAAAAAAAAAAAAAAAATTATATGAATATATTACTTTAACCAATTTAAACTCTTATAAATATCTGGATCAATATATTTTAAGTCTGATAAAATTAAATTTTTATTTAATAATCTTTTATAAAATGGAAGAGTAAAGGATACGTCCAAGTGTTGTGAATTAAAAATAGCTATTCCCAAAATAATTCCAATGAATTCAAAATAATCTAAATGATTTTCATTGGCTATTCCAGATTCAGGATTAATATTCATTCGATATGAGTTTTCTTTTATGTATTTGAAAAGAGAATATCCAGGATTTCCTATTTCTTTTGACAATAAATAAAAAAATTCTCTGAATATTTATTACAACATAAAATGTTAATATATATAAATTTTATATTAAGAAACTTTTATAGTACAAATTTATAATATTTGTAATCATAATAATAATAATAATCATAATCATAACCCTAATCATTATAATAATAATAATAATCATGATGATAATGATAATTATTTTATTAATATTTACCTTGTTAAACCACCACAATCAATACCGTCTTCATTTAAGAATTGAATATCTAGCACTTTTTTTAAATCTTTATTGGTAGAAGTTATTATATAATCATAGGCATTTGTAAAAATATTATTTCTATCAACATCAATACACAAGATATCATTTATACGATTCTCTTCTAGGTTCTTTCTTAATTCTTTCTCTTTATCTTCATAATAAGTTTTATACTCTTTAGTAAACTCCCTTTTTTTAGTAAAATGCAATAAAATAGAATAATGATAGAAAAATTTAAAATTTTAAAAATTTTATTAATAATTCAAAATATATATAATTTAAATAAATAAAAAAAAAATTACTGCTCTTCTGCGCCATCAAAATCTAAAGTTAATCAATTAATTTATGTAAATTGAAATTTATAATAATAAAAAAAAAATATTAATATTAATATAAAAAAAAATAATTATATTTTTCAAAATTTATTTTTATACTAATATAACTAAAAAAAGTTTTTTATCGGTAATTTTTTGCTATATAAATAAATAAAATTTATAATTCTAACAATTTTTCTAATTTACATATTTCATTACCATTATATACTAGAATAAAATCTTTTGGAAATAATCCTTTTTCAGATTCATTATCATTTTTATAACCTAGAACCCATCCTTCTTTAGGATTTTCATCAGTCACTATCAGCAGATCATCATTTTTAACAGTTAATTGATCAGGTTCACTTGCTATAAAATCTTTTATGGCTAAAACAAGAATTTGCTTTTGAGGAGGAGGAGGAGGAGAAGGAGAAGGAGGAATTGGATCTCTCTCTTCAATTTCTTCTTTATTATTTTTATTATTTATTAACAAGATAAAAATATCAATAATAGCAAAGAATGAAATAATAACAGCAATAATAATAACAGCAATAATAATAACAGTAATAATATTAACAGTAATAATAATGATAAATAGATAGAATTAAAAAGAAAATGAATAGATACATATATTTATAATATATTTAAAAAAAAAAAAAAAGAAAAATGATAAATAAATTATATATATATAATAATTTATTAAGATTATTTCTATAAATATAGTATGTAACTTACCATTATTTTTATATAGACGAATATAAATACCAATAGTTAAGTTATTTTTATCATGTAATGGTTCTATGAAATTCCTAATTTCATTTTTTTTAATATAAATTACATTTTCATCAAAATAGCTAATCTGAAAAATATATGAAGCTTTTTTTTTATATTCATTTCATATTTTTTTTTAAAGAAATATATATTTATATATAAAATAAATCAACAACATTAACATTAAATTTATATATTTTATACTTTTTATAATATAAAATTGTATAGTAATGATAGCATAATATTTATTAATTAACAAAGGTGATATTTACGTGGAAATGTTTCATATTCAGAAATTAATTGATCTACTTGATATAGTAAATCATTAAGATCTTCATTTCGAGTGATTTCTTTCCCCATAAATTCGGGAAATTGATTTGTTCTTGATTGAAGTGAAAGTACAAATTTAGTTGAAAATTTTTCATTTGTACCATTACATTTAAGATTTTTTATTGGACCATCATCGATGACAGAAAATACTATATAATCCATATCTGAATATAATTTAAATTTCCAATTGTGAAAGCAAGAAGGAATAGATATACTTTCTTCTTCGATATGAATATTATTTACAAATTCTTCAAAATTAGTCAATTCCCATTCAATATAGTTTTCTCTTAGAACACTCATCTTAACAATATCATTATTATCATCATCAATTAAAAGTGCTTGAAACCTCTCTCTAATTTCGTCATAGGTGATATTTTGTTCGTTATTGTTATAGTCATCCTTACTATTAGTATTATCATTACTATCAGTATTATCATTACTATCAGCATTATCATTACTATTAGTATTATCATTACTATCAGTATTATCATTACTATTAATATTATCATTATCCTTAGTATTACTAAGATTTAACCTACTAAAAATATCTTTTGATATAATTATTTTAGATGTTATTATGAAGAATGTATATATTAATTATTTTTTTTATAAAAATTTTATAATGAAAAAAAAAAAAATATTATTAAATCTTTGTAATATGAAAATATAATTACCAAATAAAAAGCTCATTTTTTTTTATTTTGTTTTTAATTAATGAGATAAAAAGTAAAAAAATATAAATTATAGTAAATAATATTCTATAACTTTTAAATGAAGAATTTGTTAATTATATTCATATATCAAAAAATTAAAAATATTATATATTATTATAACTTTTTTTTATTTTTCTTTTATAAAAGAATCAAAAAAAAAAAAAAAAAATTATAACTTTTCTTCTTTTCATTTTTATTTTTTTTAAAAAAAAAAAAAGGACATATTTTAATTAAATTTAATTAATTCTAATTCGTAAAATCCAAAATTTATATTTTTAAATATGAATTTAAAATTCAAATAATATTTAAATTTAATATAAATTGTGTAACAAAAAAATATTAAAATTATTAAAAAAAATATAAAAAAGACTTAAAAAAAAAAGATATAAAAAAAAGACGTAAAATAAGAAAAAGTTTTTATATTCTACTTTTTTTTTTTCATTTATTAGGTTATTTATATAAAATTTTAAATAATATGATTATTTAGTTTTTTAGTAATAATTTCTTTTTCAAAAAAAACATAACATACTCTATTTATACTTATAAAATCAAAAAGTAAATAACTATTTTTTTTGAATGTATTGTTGTACATAACACTATTTATCAGTTTTTTATCAGTAAATAAATGCAGATATTTATATGAACCTAGAAATACAATAGTTCAAGTACAGATTACTTCGGTATATTTAATAAAAATTATTGTTTATCATATTAAGATAGTTGTGCTAGCTGGAATTATAGATACACCTATCATATATCTACAAGAATTATTAATATTATGAATATTATATTAATAATAACTGTATATTATATTCAGTAGGTTAATAGTAGCAATTTAACATATGATGATATACCTAACTATTTAACTGAAGATGAAATATTAAAATTAAAAAAAAAAAAAATGTATATTATATAGCCTTTTACTGTAAAGATTATATATGTTTTAAAACTGAATATAGATAGACAGATCCTTATGTTGAATTTCCTGATAAACTTATTACATTAGATATAATTCTAGTACATTTTAATTATTTATTATTTTTGTTTTTTTTAATTAATCTTAATCATATATTATTTTTAATTATGTATATTATTGTTTTATAATTAATTAAATTTCTAAACTTTATTTATTTTATTATTTACAAAAATATCTTGTATATATCAATTAAATTATTGATATTGTTTTTTTTTTATTCTCCTTAAAATAATTTATCTTTTTTTTTTTTTTTTTTTTTTTTAATAAAATTTTTAATTTTATATTCTAGAAAATCTTTTCTAATTATTTTACTTTTTTTTTTTTTTTTTTTTTTTAAATTATTTTTTTTCTTCTTCTATAAATCAAACCTACATCTTTATTTTATTTTTTTTTTAATAATTATTAATATTATTTATCATTAAATATTGTAATATTTTTAAAAAATTACTTTAATTTTTATTTTATATTTATTACTTAATACATTATAGATAGAGAATAAAAAAATACTTTATAATAGACTATAATAATAGTAATAACAATTGTAATAATATAGAATAATTAAAATAGTTGGAAACGCTTTTAACATATTAAATATATTAATAAAATTGACATGATAATAAAATCCAAATTCAATGATTTTTTAATAATATATTAAAATATATATATACATTTAGATAAAGTCATTTTCATAATTTCCATTATTATTACTTTTGTACTATTGTATTAATAAAACCAATTAATAATAATAATAATAATAATAATAATAATAATAATAATAATAATAATAATAATAATAATAATAATAATAATAATAATAATAATAAATAAATAAATAAATAAATAAATAAATAAATAAATAAGGAAAAAAAATAGAAAAAAAAAAAAAAAAAAAAGGAAAAAAAAAATCTATTTTTTAAAATTTTTATTTTATTTTATTATTATTTTTATTTTTTATTTATTTTATTTTTTATTTTGTTATTATTTTTATTTTTTATTTATTTTATTTTTTATTATATACATATTTTTATTTTTTTATTATATACATATTTTTATTTTTAATGTTCATTTTGTTTTTTAAAAAAAAAAAAAATATTAAAATTTTATTTTGATGATAAGTAGTCCATATATATTTCATACTGATGTTTTTTTGGAGATAGAAACATAATAATATTCTGCTCCAATATTAGGATAGAGAAATTCTAAAAACCATTGTTGAATCACTGTTGTGTTGGAGGATGGAGAATATCGGTATTGTTTATTCATACTTATATTATTACCATTTAAGTAACTAGAATCAAAGGTTTTATTGTTTCTAATTAAATTTATTAAACTATCATAAGAAAATCTATCTTTATTTCTTTTTTTATGATATTGTAAACGATCAAACACATTTTTATTTATAAATTCGGAAAGCAAAGAGGCACTGTTATCAAACTTATTTTGAACTGAAACATCAATATTATCACAGTTACTAAGAATATAATTGGCACTGACATAATCTTCCGTTAATAAGAAGAAAATAATGGGAGTATTACCATCTTCATCTATGATGTCATTGAAATTACAACCTGCCTTCACTAATTCTTGTAAGGTGAAAGCTGCATTTTTATATTGTAAATAATTAACCTCAGTAACAAAGTTACCCATATAATTACTATAACTTCTGTAGTAATTATTGATAAATACGGATACTAATGTATCTCCAAATTTATTTTTGTAGTTCACATCAATTTGTTTTTGGGCAATTAGATCTCTCAATTGTAAAAATCTGTTGTGTTCAACTAAATACATAGCTCCAGTTTTTCCTACATTATTAACAAGATTAAAATTAATATCCAGGTCTAAGATAAGATCAAATGACTTGTATTTATCCGCTTTACAACAATAAAGAAAGATATTTTCATTATCATTATTAATATGATTTAAATCAAATTTAGCTTTAAGCATTCTTATTAAGGCATCTCTATTACCATAAAATAAAGCTGTATTTCCATTATTATCCGTCATGTGTATGTGATCACCGCTTCCTTCAATAAGTTTTTCAACAGCAAATAACATCTGATAATGTTCAGCAGCATGCATTAAAGCTGTTTTTCCTTCATTATCTTGAATGTAAAGATCAATATTTTTAGTAAAAAGCCATTCTACTAATTTTTTATTCTTTGCATTTTGACAAGCTCGGATTAAAATTTCACTTTCTCTAAATTCCTTATAAATATCTTTAAAAGCAGGATGATTCAATACTTTATCCATCAATTTAAATCTTGTTAAATCCATTACAACATCGTTTAATTTATCTACAAATTTTTTTACAGCAAGTGAATTATCATATTCATTATAATATTCTTGTATAAATTTTTTATTGTTATTAATATAATTTATACATTCTTCATTATTATCTTTTATATAGTTTAAAATTTTTAATTCCAATTCTTCTTGACTCATTTTATTATTATAATTATTTTAATTATCTTTTTTTTTTTATTATTTTTTTAAATTTAAATTTCAAATTAACAAATATATATGATGATATATAATTTATAAAAATAAATTTAAAAAAAAATATATTTTCAATTTTTAATCCAATAATTTAATTATATTAATATATTTAATTATTATTATTATTATTATTATTATTATTATATTTACATATTTATTTGTTATTTCTTGATATATTAATTAAAAATATTTTTTTTTATTTTATTTCTTATTATTTGTTTATATTTTTTATTTTTAATTTTTTTTTTTTTTTTTTTTTTTTTTTTTTTTTTTTTTTTTACTTTATTTATATTTTTGTTTTAGTTTTAGTTTCAATTTTTTATTATTCAGAAGCCAAATTTTCTTCTTTTATAAATTCGTATCTTTTATTATTTCCCCATTAAAATATTTTTTTTTTTATTCTTTTTTTCCTTTTTTTTTTTCCATATTTTATTTTCCCTTTTTTTTATATATTTATAATATTCTAAGAAAAAAAAATTTTTTTTTTTTAATTTAATACTTTAATTAAAAATTAAAAATTTTATTAATTTTAATTTTTAATTTAGAAGTAAATAAAAAAAAAAAAATTTTTTAAAGTAAAATAAGATGGAAAAAAATAAAAAAAAGAGGAAAAAAAATAAAAAAAAAAAAAAAAGAGGAAAAATAAAGGAAAAAAAAAAGGAAAAAGAAGTTGTTGTTTTTATTACAGTTGATATTAGCACAAAGTTTTAAGAAAGAGTTTATTTTAGTGTATTAGATAGAGAGTAAAGTTTTATAAAATGTTAAAAAAATCATATTCAACTCTATTCAATTAATACAATTAATTGAATTCTAATTTTTATTATTCAATTATTTATTATTTATTATTTATTATTCAATTATTTATTATTTATTATTTATTATTTATTATTTATTATTTATTATTTATTATTTATTATTTATTATTTATTATTCAATTATTTATTTATTTATTATTCAATTATTTATTATTTATTATTTATTATTCAATTATTTATTATTTATTATTCAATTATTTATTATTTATTATTTATTATTTATTATTTATTATTTATTATTTATTATTTTATTATTTATTATTTATTATTTATTATTTATTATTTATTATTTATTATTTATTATTTATTATTTATTATTCAATTATTTATTTATTTATTATTCAATTATTTATTATTTATTATTTATTATTTATTATTTATTATTTATTATTTATTATTTATTATTCAATTACTTATTATTTATTATTCAATTATTTATTATTTATTATTCAATTATTTATTATTTATTATTTATTATTCAATTATTTATTATTTATTATTCAATTATTTATTATTTATTATTTATTATTTATTATTTAGTTATTTAGTTATTTATTAATATTTTATTTATTATTTATTATTTATTTATATTGTTGTTGCATATATGATTAAGACGGATACTCGAAGGCCGTTTTAACAAAATATAATTATATTAAACTTCATTTATTACTAATATATTCACAATACAATCAAATAAATAATGGAATAATAAATAAATAAAAATAATAAAATAACAAATAACTAAATAATAAAGTAATTAAATAAAATAATAAAAATAGACATAAAAAATAATGGAATAATAAATAATTAAATAATGGAATAATAAATAATAAATAAATAATAAATAAATAAAATATTAATAAATAATATATAATAAATAATAAAAAGAATATTAATAAAAAAAATAATAAAATAACAAATAACTAAATAATAAAATAATAAATATTAAATAATAAATAATAAAAAGAATATTTATTAATAAATAATAAATAATAAATAATAAAAAAGAGTATTTATTAATAAATAATAAATAATAAAAAAGAGTATTTATTAATAAATAATAAATAATAAAAAGAATATTTATTAATAAATAATAAATAATAAATAATAAAAAGAATATTTATTAATAAATAATAAATAATAAAAAGAATATTTATTAATAAATAATAAATAATAAATAATAAAAAGAATATTTATTAATAAATAATAAATAATAAATAATAAAAAGAGTATTTATTAATAAATAATAAATAATAAATAATAAAAAGAGTATTTATTAATAAATAATAAATAATAAATAATAAAAAGAGTATTTATTAATAAATAATAAATAATAAATAATAAAAAGAATATTTATTAATAAATAATAAATATAATAAAAAGAGTATTTATTAATAGATAATAAAAAGAGTATTTATTAATAAATAATAAATAATAAAAATAAAAATAATAAAAAAAAGTATTTATTAATAATTAAATATATAATGGAATAATAAATAATAGTAAAGGCAGTAGTTAATAATAATTAATTATTTTTTCTTCAATATGAAATTTTTTTATTATTTCAAAAAATTTTCAGTAATTGGAATTTTTTTAAAAAAACAAATTAGAATATTTGAATATTCTAAAATTATGGGGAAAACAAAAAAAAAAAAAAAAAGAAAAGAAATGAATTTAAATAAAAAGGAGAATAAAAGAAATAAAAAAGAGAATAAAATAAAACCGAAAATACAAAATAAGAAGGAGAGTTAATTTGAATTTTGATTATCACTTTTTTATAAAAATATCTCATGAAAATAAATATCTAGACCGGTTTGTTGCCGTTTTTCCTAATATATGCCCAAAACACCTTATTTTTGACCAGAGTCCAAATCACCCACAAATCCATCATACTTAATCCAATATACTTATCTGTAATTGCTCTATCAACGCATTATCATAAAACAAATAATAATATTTAAAGTAATAATAATATTTAAAGTAATAATAATATTTAAAGTAATAATATTTAAAACAAATAATAATATTTAAATGATAATAATAATATTTAAAATAATATTTCATAAATAAAAGTATTGTTACACAACATTTTTTATGGTAATTAAAAATTTTTATGTTTTAAATATTATAAAATATTATATATTATAAATGTAATAGAATATATTGCCTAATATATATCATTATTAATCGACTAAATTTATTCAAATTATAACATTAATTAATAATAAATTATATTGTAATATATTGTTATATTTTATTATATTATATTAGCAATATATTCCACATATAAAAATAAATACAAAAAAAATGTTTTTATTTTTGTTTTATTTTTAATTAAAATACAAATTTTTTTTTTTTTTTTTTTTTAGACAGGGAAGAATTTAAATACAAATAAATAAGTAATAATAAACTTTTAATTCATTAATCTATGTAAATAACTAATAAATAACTAATAAATAATAAATAAATAATAAATAAATAATAAATAAATAATAAATAAATAAATAAATAAATAATAAATAAATATAAAAACAAAGTGTATTGCATTATTCTATAAATTCTTTACATATTAATATATTTCTATATAATTATTAATTTTTTACATAAAAGATTTTTATTTTTTGTTTCTTTTTAAAAAAAAAAAAAAAAAAAAAAAAATGCCACTACCTCCTTAATTTATGGGGAAATTTTCACCCTAGAAGGATGAAATGAATTTGAGGTTCGCTTGCAATGATAAGTTTTATACCATATAATTGCTCTTGTAGAGAGCACTTGATCTGTGAGAAGATTAGTGTCGTTGTTCCTTCCTCGATGATGGTTCAAGAGATCACTGATAAGAAGCTAGCCGTATAATGTAGTGTATAGAAGATATCTTTTTATATTAGCCTTGCTTAAAAAAGAGATCAGAAATGAAATAGTCTAATGAATTAAATAATCAAAAAAAATTATTATTTATTATTAAATTTTGGTTAATTTTTTAAATTAATTCAAATTTATATAAAATTTTTATATGAATTGAATTAAATATAAAAAGTATATAAAAAAAAATGAAAATAAAAACAAAAATGAAATGAAAATATAAACTTAAAATAAAAATAAAAATTTAAAATAAAAATAAAAAAAATAAAAAAAAAAAATAAAAAAAAGTTTTCCGAAATAACAAAAAAAAAAAAAAAAAAAAAAAAAAAAAGTGAAATTTCTTTATCACATAATTTATTCTATCTTATATTTAAAATATTAATTAATAAAATAAATAAATATAAAATATATATATTATATATATTATATATAATTAAAAAATAATAAAAAATAATAATTTTTTAAATCTATTTCTATTTTTTATAATATTAAATAGTTGTTATTTAGATATTATTTTTTTTTTCTTTTTTTTAAATTTGAATATTTTTTTTTTTTTAACTTTATTTTTAAATCCAATTTTTATTTTATTTTTTTTTTTTTTTTTTTTTTTTTTGAATATATATAAAATAAAATAGGAATGGATGGAAGTCATTAAAAAATAAAAAAATAAAAAAAATAAAAAAAATAAAAAATAAAAATAATACGAAAATATTAAAATTGTTTATAAATTAATAAATTTAGACGAAAAAAAAAAATAAAAATAAAAAAATTTTAACAAGCAATTCCTCTTGTTAGGTATATAAAAAATAAATAAAATATAATAAAACATAATTAGAAATATAATTATAAATTAAAATAATCATTAATTATCATTCATATAAAGAAAAAAAAAAATTTTTTTATTACTGTCAAAGATAAAATAATATTGAATGTGTCACATGATAATTTATTCTTACATAAAATTATGTAAAATCATTTTATTTCTATATTCTAACCTAAAGTTTTAATATTAAATTAACTTCTATTTATATTTAAAATCTTTTCATCACCATTTATCTTGAAAAAAAATATACTTTTATAATATTCAATTCTATTTTTAAATTTTTTTTTATTAATTTTATCATTTTATTATTATTATTAATATAAAAATATTCATTTACTATTCTTCTATTTAATGATTCTTATTAATTTTATCATTTATTTATTATTATTAACATAAAAACATTTGATTTTATTTGTCTTTTATTGGGAATAAAGAAAAAAATATATTAAAATAAAAAAAAAAAAAAAACTAATTAATAAATATATAAATAAATAACTGAATGAATCAATTGAAAATAAATTTATTATTTATGAATATATAATGTTTTAAATATAAACTATATTTAATAATTTATTAAATATTATCTGTCAAATTAAATTGAAAAAATTGAAGAATTTTTAAACTTATAATTAGCAATGATAAGCACAAATAAGAAAAGAAAATAAACTTATTTTATATGTAGAAATGAGTAAAATGAATTTCATTTAGCAAATAGAGATTACTTTTTTTTATATATAATACATAACAGAATGTTTTTTTTTTTTATTCTTTTTTATGTTAAATTTCTATTATTAATTATGAAATAGAAAATAAAATAAAATTATTATTACTTTATATAAATTTTACTCTTTAATTAAAATTTAAAATTTACTGTTCTAATTTAAATGTATATATCTGTTATTCAATAATTATTTAATGAATAACAGAAAGTTCAAAGTGAGTTCAAAACTATTAAACAATGTAAAATTCTTTTTTTTTTTTTTATTTATTTAATTCATTTATTTTTTAAAAAAAAATTAAAAAAAAGAATATTTAGAATATTCTATAATCATTTTTATATAAATTTATAAATTTTTTTATTTCCAATCAAATTTAAAGTGAAACCATGAGGTTTAAATTTTAATTATGAAATAGCCAATGATCATGAAGTAAATTCTTTTGATTTATTTATTAATTTTATTTTTAAATAAATAATAAATAATAATAAATAAATAAATAAATAAATAAATAATAAATAAATAAATAATTAATTAAATAATGAATAAATAAATAAATAAATAAAAAGTTATAAACAATAATAAATAATAAGTTAAATAAATAAACAATAAATAATAAACAATTGATAAATAATAATATAAAGTTTTCAATAATTATTATTGTTAAGATAGTTATAAATTATTAATAATAAATTAATAAATAAGTTATAATAAATTAGTTATTATTATATTTATAAATTTATAATTAATTTATAACTAATAATAAAGAGTTAATAATTATTTTATTAAAAAAAAAAAGTTAAATAATAATTATAATAATTATTTTTAATATATTTTGTAAAAATTAATAATTATAAACTAAATAAATATTAAATAGAGATTATTTATAATTTATTTAATATTCATTCTTTCATTCATTCATTTATAAAATAAATTATTTATTTATTTATTTATTTTTTTTTAGTTTAGTTTATTTTATTATATTATTCAGTTTCTTTATTTTTATTTTCATTTTCATTTTTATTTTTATTTTTATTTTTATTTATATTTATGAAATTTGATATCAACTATCTATCTTTTCTTATTTATTTATTTATTTTGTAAAAATAGAATATTTTTTTTTAAAAAAATGTTAAAAAAAATATTTAAAATAATAATCTTTTCCTTAATTGTTACCATAGTTTTAGGAACAGATGCTTGCAATGACATTGACGAGTATTTAAAGGGAAAGAATATACAACCTCTTCCTACTTGCTTTAGTGGTCTCAATGGAGAATTAATAAGCCTGTAATTTATTTTATTTTATTTTATTTTATTTTATATTATTATATTATATTTTATTTTATTATATATTATTTTATCTTATTTTATTTTATTTTTATTCACTCTATACTTCATAGTTTAATTTTAATTTGTTATTTTCTATTTTATTTCAAAAGAATTTTTATTATTATTAATTTTTTTAAAATTATGATAATATTTAAATTTATTTATTTATTTATTATTATTATTTTTTTTTATAAAATATTAAAATTTTAAAATTATATACTTTTTTGTATTTTTTTTTTTTTTAAAGTGATTTAACTAATAATGATTCCTTTAATGAAGAAGATTATAAAAATATTTTTTCTTATGATACAATGAATACACTGGGTACATTGTAAGTTTTTTTTTTTTTTTTTTTTTTTTTTTATACAATTAACAAAATATAATTATTATTGTTATTATTAGTCATTTATGCTATTAGTTTTATTTTTAAATTTTGATATGCTTCGATATATTTTTATATAATATATTTTTAAGAATGTTCTTCGAATGTTAAAAAAAAAAAAAACTTCAAATGTTATAAAAATAAAAAAAAAATATTATATTATTATTTTTAGTCATATTAATAATTAATTATAATAATATATATAAATATTTTTTATGAATAGAAACTATAAATATATTACAAAGAATGACCCCAGCGATGAAAAAGCAATGAATAATGTTTGTCCATCAGAAATAAACCAATTAAAAAATTTAAAATTGTTAAATCTTAAATATAATAATGGCAATAAAGCAGTTAAAATTACGAAACCTTTAGATCTTCCAAGTACTATAAAAGAATTAAATTTTGAAAATATAGCTATAGATTTATCCAATCTTCCAACGTTAACCGAGCTTGAAACCTTATCTTTTACCAACAGTAAAAGTGAAGATAGTAAGTCATCAAGCATTGGAACCCCAAAGTCTTTTCCATTTAGTAATACCCTAAAGGAATTAAGAATCCAATCCAGTAATGTGAATATTCTTGAAATTGCTTCATTAACAAACCTTGAAACCTTGGAAATTAATTGTAGTGGAGATATTCTTTCCGATAAAAATATAGATCTCTTAAAGAACTTAACCAATCTTACCTACTTATCCATCTCTTGTACTGAACAAGAAAAATCGATTAAGCCTAAGGAAATTCCAGAATTTATTTATTCCTTAGAAAATATAGAGAAAATAAAGTTCATCGGTCAAGGTATTAAAAGTATCCCAGAAAAATTGTGTACCCTTATATATTTAGAAAAGATATCACTTTCTTCAAATAAACTTGAAGGCACAATTCCCGAATGCCTCAATAATCACTACGGTCTTGTTGAAGTCGATTTCAGCGATAATCCAAATTTGAAAGGAAATGCTTTAACCAATATAAGTATTAAACGTTGTAATTATTATGATACTAAGGTCGTTTTAGATGAAGAAATGACTTGTAAAAGTTGGAATAATGTTTATGACACTTCTTCTCCATCTTCTTCTTCATCTTCTTATACCTATTTAAATTTTCGCCGTTATTCTTTCATTGTGGTCATTGTTATCATAATCATAATTACCTGTGGTTAATGTTATTTGGTATATTTCATTGTAATATACAATAAGGAAAAGGAAATAAGGAAAAAAAAAAAAAATTGAAATAAAAAATAAGATATAAAAAAAAAAAAAAAAAAAAAAAATGAAAGGAAATAAGGAGAAAAATTAAAATAAGAAATAAGATTTAAAAAAAAATTACTACTTCTACTAGATAGAAGAAATAGTAATTACTTTTAATATTATCGTAGTAATAGTAATATAATAAATAGAAAATAAAATAAAAAATTTAGAAAATAAATAATATAATAAACAAATAATAATTTAATAAATAAATAATATTATAAATAAATAATAAATAAATAATAAATAGATAATAAATAGATAATAAATAGATAAAAAAATAAAAAAATAAAAAAAAAAAAAAAAAAAAAAAAAAAATAATTAATTATCAATTATAATTATTTTAAAACATTGTAGATAATATTCATACAGATAAAGATAGATAGATAGATAGATAGATCTAAATGTATATTTAATTTAATTTAATAAAAATATTTTATAAATCATAATTTAAGAACTATAAAATGGTTATAAAGTTTCCTTTTTGATATGATTTAAATAAAAAACGATTAAATTTTTAAATCACTTTTGTTTAATGGTAGATGTTTAATGGTAGAACATAGAAATAAAATCGTTTAACGTAAATTTATGTAATTGTATAAATAGATGTAAAAATGAAGCTTTTTTATAGTAAAAACAAAAAAAAAAAAATTTTTTTTCTTGTTTTTAAATAAAATTGATTTACATATTGGAAAATAATGATGGAAACCTTTCTCTTGAAGGGTGATATTATTCCATCTCAATTTGTGTATGAATACCTCTTATATATTGGGTTTTATATTAACCATCCATTATAATCTGCTTTATAGATTAGTGCTCATTATATATTTTGGCTTTGTGGTTTTAGCGACAACTTATTGTAATAAATTGTTAATTATATATCAGTGTACTTGATATTCATTAATCTTGGGGTATTAAAATTGATTAGATTTATTATTTAATTATATTTTTCAAGTCATTTAAACTTATTAATAAATAAAGTGAATTTTTTTTTTCATAATTTATTAAGATTTATTTCAATTAATTTCTTCTTGTAGGCTAATTTTCACTAATTTTCTCTATTTCGCCTTTTTTTTTATTCATTATTTAATATATGATTATTTAAATCTTTGTAATGTATATTATTAAATTGTGTTTTGTATATTCATGGAGTGGAAATAGTTTTATCACATCGTAGATTCCTTTAGGTATAGATCTATTACATTACTAATAGCCAAGAGTTTTATTTGTTAAAATATCAAATAAAAATTTCAATTAAGAGTTTCAAGTACGAAGATCTATAATTTTGCTCTTATATAAATTTAAGCGTTTGTTTTTCCCTATTAAATTAATATTTTTATTTATTTTTATTATTATTTTATTTGTAATAAACTTCCTTTTATAAACTAATTTATATTTTTTTTTTTACGTTTCTTCAATTTTTTGCAATCTTGACCAATTTGATCAGGTTTATTCGTCTTCCTTAAATCAAATTGACCTAATGAGCTGGTTTTTTTTTTTCATCATCATTTAAAATTCTAATTTATTTATTTATTTATTTATTTATTTTTTTTTATTTTTTTTTTCTTTTTGACATAATATTGTTTCCGGGCAAACGATTCTTTTGCTAAGATTCTTTTTTCTTTTTTTTTTTTTTTAAGTGTCAGATGAGATTCTTAATCTGTTAAGAATCAAGTATTTATCATGATGTCAATTTTATATTAATATATTTTTTATGATAAAGAGTTACTCGTTAACTCACATCTAATTATTCAAAATTTAAATGCTTTTATATTAATACAAATAATATATTATATTATATTATATGATGTCCATCCACTTCCACCAACCCTATCATCTTAACTCTTAACACTTTTAAGTTTAAGTTTTTTATTTTTTTTTTTTATAAAATCAAATCTAAGGAACTCTTCTTCCCCTGGGGAATGATTAAATAAATGATCTCCAATAAAAAAAAAATATTATATCTATTTATATTTTTTTTAAAAAGAATTATACTATTTTATATTAAAAGAGGTCACGAATACTAGTGGATTTGAGATTAAAATTCACTATTAGATCCATTGAAATTTAATTTAGTTATTGACAAAAAATTATTTTAATTCGATTTTAATTATAAAAATAAATATTAGAAACAATAAATCATCAGAAACCAAAGGGTTTGGACTTATTTATTAAAGATAATTTAATTTATTTTAACCCTTAAGAATTTAATAATAATAACTTGAAGAAAAACAACGACAACTCAACAAATAATGGAAATATTATATTGATATTCAAGCTAAAATTATATACATTAGAAAGATACGGACGAGAACTACAACATATGTTAAAATCAACCTTATTGGACAACTAGATGACGAGATATTGGACTTTTAAAGATATTTTAAATATAAAAAAATAATTTAATTATTTAATTAAGGCCCTAGATTTTTAATTTGAAAATTTATATTAGATAAAATCTCTTAACTTGGAAATTATATTATTAATTTCTTTTTTTATGAACCAGTATTATTAATTAAAAATACAGAATTAGTTATTAGTAATCGTTTTATAATATTTTAAATAAGTTTATAAGTTTTACATATTTTATTATAATATTTTTATTCAATTATTTTCTTAAAAGATTCTAAGGAATTCCTTATCATTCTAAAGATTTCCGAAAGAGAATTTTTAATTAATTTTAATATTTTATTTTATTTTATTTTATATTTTCTTATTATTAATTAGTTTTATCATTAAATTGTTTTATGAATAATTATATAGTTTATTGTATTAAAAGATTCTTATCAATATTATTTTATTATTATATTTTATATAGTTTATTATACATGTATGAATATATTAAGATTAGAATGTATTATTTAATTATATTGTTAATTATTATTTTTAGTTTAGTATAAAAAGGATTTGAAATTCCATATTTTGAATTTTTTTTGTTAAGATTATTAACTTATTAATTTTTAACCATTAATTATAACATTTAACCTTATAACCTATTAACTATAAAGTTAATGAATTAATTATAACAATTATAATACTTAATTTTTAATTTCTTAGTAAAATTTATTATTAAAATATATTTTAAATAAAGTACTAATAAAACAATAAATCTTAAAGATTGAATTTCTTAATTATTAAAACTCTCTGTGTGTTATTTATTATTTATTATTTAAATTTAATTAAAATTGTTAATAATTAAAAAAAAGAACATCTTGACCTGACTGACCAATTTAACCCAAATTAGGAAAGATTTAGCAAGAATCTAACCTATTCCTCAATAAGATTGAACGATAATCTTACCACCTACAAAACTTTTCATGAATTTACTATTTATTATTTATTTTAATTTTATAATTTCATTATTTGTCAATAATGATACAGAACATTTAAAATATTCCATATCGAGTTATTAATTTAGTTGGTCGTTTCTCTAAGGAATTGTGACACGATAATATATTCTAATAAATATAAGAAAATGTTTTATAATAGGAAATTAATAGTTTAAGAGATATGTTTAATAAAAAAATAAAATTAAATAATTATTTTAACAATTATATAAAATTAAGAGAATGTAATAATAAATATTTATACATGTAAAGATAAAATAATAATAATAAATAAAGAATAAAAAATTATTATAAAACATTATTAATAATTTTATTTAAAACTACAATTTCATTATTAAATATATTTAACTATTAATATTTAAAAATATATTTCCTAAATAAAATATAATTATCAATATTTATAATATAATTCCTAAAACTATATAATTCTCAAAATAATATTTAAAATATAAAATAAAACTTATTAATAATAATGATGAATTAATTTATTATCATAATAATAGAATCATTAATAATATAATTTATCTATTTTAATTATGATAAAAGAATTAAACCATGTTTTTAAAAATAATTATTTGAATAATTATATATATATAAATTATTTTAATTATTATAACCAATAATATTTATACAATATTTCTAACCTAAATTTCCTATCTAAATCTTATTTTTATGGTGATATCGTATCAACAATGATACGGTATTTTATTTATGTATCTAAATTAATATTTATTTATGGGCAATGACAATAAGGAATTATGACAAAATAATATATTCTAATATTAAATAGAAATAACACATACAATAATACAAAATAAAGTAATAAATATATCTTTTTAATGTTCTCTTTATTTATTATTAATTATTAATTATTACATAAATTATTATTATTACTCTCTTATATAAATATTATAATTAATTATCTCAAATATATATAATATCTCTTTTTAACTATACTAAAATAAAATATAAAATAGCTATTTATGTGAATTAATTTATCATAAGTATAAACTTATAAATAAAAGAATTCTCCGTTTAATAATTATTATTCTAAAATTATTTATATTATTATAAAATTATTATTGACCAATAATATTTAAGTATTTCTTTAACCTAAAGAATCTACCTAAATACTATTTTTATAGTGGTCACGTACCATCAAAAAACGTAAAAGGGGTGTTAGCTCAGCGGTAGAGCAATTGACTGCAGATCAATAGGTCTTCGGTTCAAATCCGGAACGCCCCTATCTAAATGAGCGTTAATAGTATAGAGGTAGAATATTTGCCTTCCAAGCAAATGGCCCGGGTTCGATTCCCGGTTAACGCAATTTTTTAGCAATAGGAAATATTTTTTATCAACCTGTACTTTTATATTTTATAGGTTCCTGTATTCTACAATAATCAAAAATTTTTTTTCTGTTAAGTTAATAAGTCGAACAATATATTTAAATTAATAATTTCATTTATTATATTATATTTATTAAATTTTATTTATCATTAGAAATTATTAAAATTATTATTAATCATTCATTTGAATATGAGTTATTCGTATTAACTCTTAAATTCGACTTAATTATAATTAAATAGCAGGGTTAATTAATTATTCCCTTATAATTTAATAACTCTTATTTCTCACTATTATTAAGATATTTTATTTATTATTTTTTTATCCCTTTTTCAAGAACATTTTTTTTTTTTTTTTTTATAATAAATACAATAAAATATTTTATTTATTGTAATTCTAAAATTCTATATTTCAATATATAGGATATTAAATTATTAATTATCTCTTTTATAACTCTATAATTTTTAATCCTAACTCCGTTCTTGAAATATTATTTATCTCCGAATTATAAACACTTCTATTTCTAATTATTATTATTATTATTATTATTATTATTATTATTATTTTATTTATTTTTAATTTTGTTTATATAAATCAATTTTAATATATATCCTATATATATTTAATAAACTTTTTTAATTAATGAAATAATTTTTTTTTTTAATAATTTATTAATAATCTAATCTGTTAAACTCAATCTTTTCTTTTGTTTTCGTCTATCCATCCATAAATTGTAATCGGTTTCAATATTTTTAATTGCCTCTTCTATCCATTTATGGTGATTAATAAATTTTCTCATTCAATATTCTTCTTTATCTTCATTTTTATTTATTCTTCCCACATTCAATCCAAGTTCGAAAGGCTGCAAATCTTTTCTCCCATATAATAACTCAAAACTACTGAATTTAGTAACTTCATTTTTACATGTTCAGAGAGCCAATAAAGCACTTGGTAGCACGTCATCACAGTCTTCTTCTGAATTTCCTAATATCCTCAAGTACTTAGAGATTTCCTTATTCCGGTTCTCAATTTCACCATTGGATGCAGAATGATAGGTAGTAATGAATCGAACAAAGACGTCGTGGAGATCTAAAAATGCCTTAGTCTTATCTGAACAAAATTGTTGGATCATTGTCAGTTATTAATTGTTCTGGGGTTCCATGTCTTGCAAAAACCCCTTTCAAGAACCTTATAGCATCCTCGGATTCTGTCTTTTGTAAGGGGCTATGCTTCGACCCACTTGGTTAAATAGTCCACCAATACAATTATGTAATTATTTCCTCTCCTTGTTGTGGGCAAAGAGTCAATAAGGTCTAGTCCTACCCTTGAAAACGGTAATCCTGGTACAGTAGGAATATCCTCGGTATATTGGTTTAAGGCTTGAGGCTTGTAAGTCTGACATTTATGACATCCCTTTACGTATAATTTCACGTCACGGCTCATGTTGCTCCAATAGTAGTCACATTTTAATCTACAATATGTTTTGAAAATTCCTTCGTGACCTATATTGTGTGCAGACTCCAATAATCGTAAATTTTCTTCTGGGTTTACCACTATTCTTCTAAGACTGACACCTTGCTTATAATATTTAATACCATTTATTTCGATAATTTTATTCTTAATAAAATTTTGTATATTTATATTATTATGGAAATTATCCTCCTTATTAGATCCTGACGTCCCATTTACTTCACTGCTTACATTTATTAATTCGATCTCAATACTTAATATAAACTTATCATTGAGTATTACTGGATTCAATGTCAATCTTGATAGAGCGTCTGCGACTACGTTCTTCTTACCCTCTTCATATTTCACTTTCACCTTTAGAGAACTAAGAAAAATTATCCGCTTAGTGTGTCTAGAGGAGGTTGGTTCCGTATTCTTAAAGAATCCCACTAATGGTTTGTGATCTGCTATTAATATCAGCTCAAGTTTACCGCCACATATATAGTGTTTGAATTTTTTTTACACAATAAAAAGCAGCAAGTCCTTCTAGATCTGTAACATTATAATTTAGTTCAGCCGACTTCAAAATTCTACTAACAAAATGTAAAGGATGTTCATTTCCATCCTCATCCTTTTGTATTAAAACTCCTCCAATCCCTTTTCTTGATGCATCAGTTCGGATAATAAATTCTTTGTCATAATCTGGTAATGAGAGGACTGGAGCAGTTATTAATCTATCCTTTAATGTTTGAAAGGATAGATCCTCCTCAGGGCCCCAGTGAAAGTTAGAATTTTTCTTTAATAGTTTAATTAAGAAAGTAGCTTCCGCAGCGAAGTTCGGAATGAACTTCCTGTAGTAACCAACGGCTCCCAGAAACGATCTTACATCTGTAATATTTTTCGGAGGTAACCATCGCTTTATTACTTCTACTTTAGTAGGGACCGGCTTTAAACCATCCACCGTAAGTAAATGACCCAGCAACTCCACTTCCTTTTGGAAGAAGTGACATTTTTCTATGTTGATTTTTAAATTGTTTTCTCTGAGAATTTTAAAGACTTTTACTATATCCTCAAAATGTTTTTCAAAAGAGCCAGAAAAAATAATAACATCATCGATATAAATAAAAATACGGTTCCCTATAAGTTCAAAAAAAATTCTATTCGTCTCCCGTTGAAAGGTAGCGGGAGTATTAGCTAGCCCAAATGGCATTACATTAAACTCATAGTTACTGTAACGGAGGTGCTTCTATTGTAAAGGCGGGATGAGATATAGAAACACAGAAAGGAGAAAACTCAATAGGTTTACACTATCTGTATAAATAATTCGTTTTATTAGAAATATTTTTTATTAATTATAAAATTTAAAATAATTATTAATATTAATCAACAAGGTAATATTTCGAATTACTTATACGTTAATTATTATTAATAAAAGCACGAAGAAAAATATTTTCATTCGTGAAGTTCGCACTATTTATACTTTTAACGGAAAAACAGTTTTAACATGTAAAAATAATTTTAAAGAAATATTTAGAAATATGTTTGTAATAATTAATAATGTAAAGTTTCTAGAATATAGATTTTAATTGATGAAAATGAATCTTATCAAAAAAGAATAAAATAATTTATATAATAAGAATTTCTAAATTCATTTCGGTTGAATTACGAACCGAAAGAATCTTTAACTTTCTATAATTTTATACAGAAAGAATATTCAAGAAGATATTATTAATAATTAATAAAATAATTAATAAAATAATTATTTATGCAAAATGGGTTGAGGTGTGAGTCGAACCCATGAAGTATTGATCATGGTCAATGTAACTGACCATTGAACCAAGGTTCTAATTTTACTAACTGAGGATTTCGTTACAGTTACCAAAAATTGTAGTGAATGCTGTTTTATCCTTATTTTGTTCAAACATGTGTACCTGATGGTACCCCGAAAAGAGATCTAAGGTAATAAGTATTTTAGCTGTATTCCCAATGGCATAAAGAATTTCGTCTATTCGAGGAAGCGCGTAAGAATCCTTAATCGTACAATTAATCAACTTACGATAATCCATGCACAATCTATATTTCCCGTTTTTCGGAATCAGAATTCATTGGTAGTTTAATATCATACCTAAGATGAGCAATCTCCACATTATAATCAGAATTATCAATAAGATACAGTTTATCATTAACAAAGTCCAATATGAATCTATTTCTTTTTAATGAATCGATCCCAACAAGTAAGTCGAATAGGTCACTCTTTTCAATTACACGGAATTTTTCTTCGAATGTATAAGAGCCAATTTCTATCTTCAATTTATAAATGTAAGTATGTGTGTTTGTATTCGAGAAGGCTTGAAATATGGTTTCCATTATTCTACCTATTGGTTTTAAGGTGGATTTTAATTTTCTTAAAAATTCTCTTGATACCATATTAACACTGGCGCAAGAATCAAACAAAATATCCGTATTTACTCCTTCTACCCATCCGTTCACTTTAACAATCTTATTTTTATTGATGGCCGTAACTACATTGGTAATTGTATTTGTGGCAAGTGGGGGTTCTAATCGTAATTTTTGAGAAAAAGCTGTCCTAAATTTAGGAAATAAATCGAGTAGATGTACTAACTTAGTGGTAACCTCAGTCGAAGCTATTTCACCTATTAAATCGTCCATTTTAAAATTTTCAAATCCTTTCATTAACCTAATATGTCTTTCCACTTGATAAATTTTTTGTTTAGATTCTTTATTCCTGTTTTGTACTACACTTTCTTTAATTTCCTTAATTCTCTCCTCTTTGGCCTTTCTCTTGGCATTTGAAATATTTTTCCCATTAATTATAGAAACGTCTAATTGTTCCAACTTCTCTGTTTTGTTTTTATCTATTTGTTCTTCATTAGCTCTATGATCTCGCTTCTTATAATCATTTGTTATTTCAATTGAATTCTTCACCCTTGTATCACGCTTGTGGTTATATTCTCCTTCGACGTCATCCATTTCCACATTATTATTGGTAAGTGCATTATCGCTTATTGTGGAATTATGTTTCATGGCGTTAGTGTTGATAGTAATGGGATTATCTATTAATTTATCCTTTCTTTTTATTGATTCATTCTTGTTGGGTTGAACACTTTCCTTAGGCTTATACGGGGACTTCATTTTAACTTTTATGGCTTTATCTTTTCTTGTAGCTGCAAGTACATTGTTATTCATGGTGTTAATATTAGTTCTCGTAATATCAAAATAATTACTACGTGCATTTCTATCAAAGTTTACTTCCTCTGATTCATTATAAATAGAATCATCATTATCATTAATTTTTGTTTTATTATAACTATTTAATTTTGCATATTCTTTATTAACTTCATTATTAATATTTATATTTTTATTTTCGATTCTAGTATTCTCAAAAGTTTCATCGTTTTCATTATTTGTATTACCTCTACATTTAACTACACATATATCGTTAAATTCCACATGTTTATTAGAACTTTGATCTTTATTCATATAATTTATTTTATTATTTGTTTCTAGAATACTAGTATTAATATTATAATTTATTAAGTTGGTTAGTTTACTGGGAGTTATCCTTCTCCTATTTACAAGTTTAAATTTCTTTTGGGAAGTAAGCCTTTCTCTTCCATATCAGCTAGTTGTTTAAATGTAAATGGACAATTATTACTTTTGTGACCAGTTTGATAGCAACGATGACAATAAATATTCACTTTAGTTCGACTAGCACTTTCAGTACTCTCTTTATTAATTTGACTTTGATTATTATTAGGATTACCGTTCATAACTTCGTCGTTGTTATTCTGTTGATAATTTCTTCTTAGTGGTTCATTGTAACCATTAAAATTAGAACTAGTGGAGAAATTGTTATTATTATTATAGTAATGTGTAGGTCTCACAGGAAAATTACCATATTCCTTGTTATTATAGTTATTACCATTATTATATATTCTATTTAAATTATTGCTATTATTATTAGATATATTTCCAAAATAGTTGTTCTTTTTAAAATTGTTATAATTATTAGTGTAGTCTCTAGAGTTTGGATTATTGTTTTGAAAGTAGTTCTGAATTCTATTTCTAAAATTCCAATTATTGGTCGGCATACTATACTCTGAATTATTATTAAAATAATTAAATGTTGCAGTTCTATTTCTCCTAACATTCCCAATATTTTGAGTAAGTATAGATATGTTATTGGAAATTCTTCTTCTGGAACCATAGGTTTGTTGATAGTTCTATTGATTGGAAGAGGTTGCTCTTTCCCATTCCTTTTCAGCTTCTTCTGCGGTCTCAGCTATTTCATATGCTTCATTCAGGCTTTCACATTTAGAAATGAATACTTGAGAATATGCGAAGTTTCTTGACTTAATGGAATTTCTGTAATTTTTAACAGATAATATCTTTTGATAATCTCTTGGAAGGTCATGATATAATCTTCAGTATCTATCATTGAAACTTTTAATTGTTTCTTCATCTTGAATAATGAGACCTTGTAAATATGTATGTTTATCACCCTCCGTAACTCCTTTGTGTTTTTCTATGGCTTTTTGTATATCTATTAAGGAGGGATATACATTGTTTTTCTTATCTATTAATCTCCTTAAAGCAGCCTTAGTATTAGCATCCACCGCCTCACAAGCCCAAGTAAATATTCTTTCTGGGTCTTTGATATTATAGACCCTCATTAGGTTTCCAAGATCCTCAATCCAATCTGCCACGTTGTTGTTATAATCTTCTAATAGTGGTAGAACCTTATATATTTTTAGTGAATCCATTATTATTTTATTATTATTATTATTATTATTACGAGATTTATAAATATATTTTATTACTTTTTTATTATTATGATTATTATTATCACTAGCTTACTTTTATTTTTTTATTTTTTTATTTTTTTTTTTATTTTATTTTATTTATTTATTTATTTATTTATTTTTATTTTATTTTATTTTATTTTTATTTTTATTTTAATTTTAATTTTTAGTTTTATATTATGCTAATTTAATAATAAGGTAAATTATATATATGTATATTTATTTATTTGGTTATTTTTTTTTCAATTTATTTTCAATTTATCTTAACGTGTCAACGCCCGGATTCTCCACCATTTTTGGTACGTGTTGTTGTACCTTGGGCTTTGGGCTTTTGACACTTCTCTGGTTAAGATAAATTATTCTAAATTGAATAACACAAAATTTATTTCTTTTATTTCTTATTATTATTTAGAACTTTTATTTATTCTTTTTTTTTTTTATTTTTATCTTCCTTTCCTTTTTTTTTTAAGAACAATTTTTTTTTTTTTTTTTTTTTTTTTTAATACAATAAAATATTTTTTTTATTATAATTCTAAAATTCATATTTCAATATATAGGATATTAAATTATTAATTATCTCTTTTATAACTCTATAATTTTTAATCCTAACTCCGTTCTTGAAATATTATGTATCTCCGAATTATAAACACCTCTATTTCTAATTATTATTATTATTATTATTATTTTAATTTTGTTTATATAAATCAATTTTAATATATACATCCTAAATATATTTAATAAACTTTTTTTTTTTTTTTCTATTTATTAATTTATGAAATAAATTTTTTTTTATATAATTTATTAATAATCTAATCTATCAAACTATTTTAAAATCATATTCTTCACACTTAATTTTATATTTTTATGGGTGCATCGCACCAATATGTACTAACACAAAATTAATACTTAACTTTTATAAAAATAACAATAATTGATAAAAAATATTTCGAGTTTATTAAGAAATTTTATTATATATTATTTTCTAAATAATAACTCTTGATTTTTATTTTATAGAAAAAATCAAGGTTATTTATAATTTTTTTGTTCATAATCTTAAAAGTTATTCTTTCAGGAAAAAGATAAAATAAATTAATTATTTATTATTTAATATAATTTAATATTATTTAATATTATTTAATATTATTTAATATTGGCAATTAACCAATATTTTATGAAATTATTTATTATGATGTTTTAAGTTTATAATTATCAATTAATTTTATATTAATTTAATATTAATTATATTAATATTAAATGTTTTAATATAATTAATCACGTATTATTGTTAATAATAAATCAAATGATTAATTATTTATATTAAATAGAAATTGGTTATTAATTAAAGATATTGTTTATATTTCATAATAATTAATTATTAATTAGTTAAAAAATTAATTTTATCAATTAATAATTATTTTTATTTTATTATTTAATAACAATTATTAAAATTATAGTATATTAAATAATATTAAGTGTTAATTTTATTGTAAAATTATTTAAATCTTAATTAATAATAAAAATAAATATAATATTTATATTATATTTGGTTAAGTGTGACTAATTAATTAGTCAACACTTACACAATATGTAATAATTTCTATAAATTATAGAAATTATTATTTATAATTAATATTAACTAAACTATTAATATTAAAAAAATTAAAATAAAAATTAAAATAAAAATAAGAATTTAATACTTATCTTTAAAATAGAGTTTATTATAAGAAAATATAATAGACCTTGAATATGAAAAGAGAAAATAAAATATGTTTTTTTAAAAGAACTTTATTAATCTATTTAATTATTAAATATTTTATTATTTTTTTTGATAAATTTTAAAATAACTATTTTATATTAATTGAAATCTTAATGTCGTTTATTGTTATTATATTTTTCTTAAAATAATAACTCTTGATTTTCTAAAGACGAAAATCAACAGCTATTTATATTTTTACAAAAATAAATCTATTTTTCTAATCTTAACAATGATTCTTTCCAGAAAAAGATTAGAAGAAAAAACTGGAAAGATTTTTGATCAATAATCTATACTTATTGATCATCGTGTTATTAAATAAAACCAATTATAATTAATCGGAAAAACTTTAATAACCGATTTTAATAACTAAAAGAATTAAAAAGAAAAAAGGATAAAAAAGAGAAGGATAAAATAATGCAGAAATTTTATTAAATACATTTTTTCTATGAAATAATACAGAAGTTATATTAAATACATTTTTTCATATAACAATTAATACATTAATTGGTATAATTGTTTTTAAATGAAATAAATTTTTTTTTAAAGAATAATAATTATGAAATAATTATTAATTAATAAGAAATAGAAATAAATTATAAAAATTTATATCAATTTCTTACAGAATAAAATGATAAATAATGAAATTTATAAATATAAATTTCATATTATATTAAAAAAAAATATAAATATATATATAATTAATATCACGGTACAAATTTTATAAAGTTTAATAATAAACAATTAATAAATTAATAAAAATAAAAATATATTAAATAATATTTTTAATAATAAAAAAATAAAATAAACAATAAACAGAAATAATAATTTTTAAAATATTATTAATTGTAAATACTTATAACATGTAAACAAATTTTAAAATGTATAATTTACTAAATTAATATAAATAGTTCTTAATTTTATTTATTTTAATAATCAGGTTTTTATATAGTTTTTACTCATTTTAATCAAAAACTAAATATTAATAATAATATTAAATAATTAAAATAATAATTTAAATAATAAAATTAAAAGATGTATATAAAATAATTTATAAAATAAATAAAATATATATTAATAAAACATATTTTTAAAATCTTAATCACAAAAACAACTTTTTCTAAATTTAATTATTGATATTGGTTATGTCACTTTCTGAGCCTATTCAGAATTAAGATATAAACCATAAAATATCAAAATGGTAGACTCGGGGTTGACACTTAGATATTTAAAATCAAGCAGGGGGGGACGGGTATAACCCTGCTTTGATTTTAAATAATAAAAAAAAATAATTCTTTATTAAAGGTTATTTATTTTTTTTTTATTAATATAAAATTTTTATTATTTAAAGTACACATATTAATTTTTAAGAAATTGTTACAATATTTATATTTTTTTATAAATTTAAAGTATAATTAATTGTTTATAATTTAAGTAATTTTATAGAATTATTGAATTAATTTTATATCAATAATTCATTTTTGTTTTAATTTTTATAAATATAATAATATAATATTCAAATATAATTTAATTAAAAATAATTATAAAATAAATATATAGAAAATAGTTTTTACTATTTTCTTTGATATTTTTAAGTTAAATAAATTGTTTTTAAAGATTAATATAATAAATTTAATAATCTTTAATTATTTTAAATAATACTTGTAATTATTTTCAAAATAAAATAAAATTTTTATAATATTTAATTAATAAATTTGATAATATTTAAATAATAATTTTTATAATAAGTAAAAATTTTTAATAATAATTTTTAATAATAAATTTAATTAATAATCTTAATAATTTTATAATAATATTTAATAGTTATAATAAATAAATTTTTATAATAATATTTAATAATTTTAATAATTTTATAATATTAATAATTTATAATAATTTTTATAATAATATTTAATTAATAATTTTAATAATTTTATAATAATTTTTATAATAATATTTAATTAATAGTTTTTAATAATTTAGTATTTTAAAAGTATAATTTTAATATTTACAATTGTATTTTAATATACATATATTTAATAATATAACAATAAAGTAATTAATTAAAATTTATTTACATTATTTATAAGTTAAAATTAATTTATATCAAAATAAATTAAATTTTATTATTAAGTTTAGGTTATCAAGAATATAGGAAAGTACAATTTAGTAAAGAATTATTAATAATAAAATAAAGGTTATTAATTCATTCTTTACCAAAAATGATACGATATTTTATTAAATACCGTATATGTTAGTTGGGCGTTTGTGCAAAAGGGAATTACTCCAAGAATATTATATTACAATAATTATATTTACTTTTTATTTATTTATCTTTTATTATTTTATTTATTATATTTTATCATAAAAAAAAAAATACATGTTTTATTATTATTCCTTAAAAAAAAAGAAAATATTTATTTATAAATTATTTTCATAATTATATTTTTTACTAATTTTATAAATTTTATTTATCGAAACACTAAAATTAATTAATAAATATAAATATTCATAACTTTTTACTTATAACTATTAATTCATATTGTTTAACATTATTTAAAAATTATTTTAATATTAACATCAATTTAATTAAGCATTCAATCTCCGTTATAATTAATATAACTAATTTTACTATATTATCAACAATTCTTTTAATATTTTTAATATTATTATTTAATTTAATATTTTAATAATTAATAATAATAAATTATCTTTAATAATATATTAATAATATATTTTAAGATTCATTATATAAAATTAATTTTTAATAAATATTTATATTAATAATTTTTCTAAATAATTTTTCTATTATTTTCTATTATTTTTACTGGACATGCATCAAGATGCCCCCACTTAGCTTAGACTTCGTCCCTTGAAGTCTATAAGCATATTAAAATATTTATTAAACTAATAATACTATTATATATTTTATAATATTTTTTTTATATTTTTTTTTTTTTTATATTTTTTATATATATCAAAATTTTTTTTTTTTTTTTTTATATATATATATCATAATTTTTTTTTTTTTTTTTTTTTTTTTTTTTTTTTTTACTGATTATAATTTAGGAAATTACTAATATATGGAATTACATTTTTTAGATGAATGTTTCTCTCTGCAATTTCGTTCGTATAAGGATCACATACTGTGACAGTATTAAATTGCTGTTTAACTATTTTTAATGGTCCGATATAATAAGGGTCTAGTTTCCTTCGATTGAAATTTCTAACTAAAACTAGGTCTCCTGGTTTGAATTCACTTCTTAATCTTTTAATCTGTCTTCTCCTATCTTTCCATAATTCATTTGCGGTTTCAATATTTTTGATTGCTTCAGAAATCCAATTATGGTGATTAATAAATTTTCGAACAAAATATTCTTCTTCTGATTCTTCAGGAAATCTTTTGTCAATATTAATTGCTAATTCAAATGGTTGTAAGTCTTTCCTACCATAGAGTAATTCGAAACTACTAAATTTAGTAACTTCATTTTTTGTTGTTCTTAAAGCCCAAAGTGCACTAGGTAAAATATCATCCCATTCTTGATTTTGTTTACTTAATTCTTTAAATTGGCTTTTAAGAATTCTAATATATTTGACTATTTCTCTATTCCTGTTTTCAACTTCTCCGTTAGAAGCAGGATGATAAGTACTAATATAATGTACATAGACATCATTTAAATCTAGGAAAGCTTTTGTTTTATCAGATATGAATTGCGGGCCATTATCAGTAATTAATATCTCTGGAATCCCGTGTCTTGAAAATATATTATTTAAAAATCTAATGACATCTTCTGATTCTGTTTTGGCTAATGCTTCAGCTTCCACCCATTTTGTTAAATAATCTACAAGTACTATTATATATTTATTACCTCTGAAAGATTCGTATAAGGGTCCAACTAAATCCAATCCTACCCGAGTAAAAGGTAGACCTGGGGGTGTAGCTAAATCTTCTGTAAATACATTCGGTGGTTGTGGTTTACATAATTGACATACATGACAAGATTTAATAAATAATCTGATATCCTTATTCATTCCTATCCAATAATAGTTCCTTTTCAAACGATGGTAGGTTTTAAAGTTACCTTCATGTCCTAAACAATGAGCTTTACTAATAAGTTCCCATTTTTCATTATCATTAAATATTACTTTTCTTAATTCATTATTATCTTTATAATACTGAACTCCATCAATTAATACAAATTTCTGGTTTATTATTTTTTTATAGAAATCATTTAGTATTTCAGTACTATCATCAATATCATTATTATTAGTATTAACATGATTAATATTATTATTATTATTATCATTATTATTAAAACTATGTTTATTATTTTCTTCAGTTTGAAATACCATATAATTCACATTCAATTTATTTTCCACTCCATTATTTTCACTATTATTATTATGTAATTTATTATTAAACTTATTAAACTTATTAATGTTATTTACATTATTTTTAATTTCCTCATATTCCATTTTGTAATTTTCATTATTACTATTGATCTTAATTTCATCCACTAACTCTTTTATTTTATTAATTTTAGTATTTTTCTTATTTCTAATTTCTTCATTATTTTTAATTTCACAATTTTGAATTTCATTATTTATAACTTGGTTGAATACATCTTTATTATAATTTTTTATATTATTTCTTTTATTTTTATTTTTTATATGTTTATCATCATTTTTTATATTTTTGATTATATATTTTTCATTGTTAGAATGTAATCTAGATAGTGCATCAGCAACTACATTCCTCCTCCCCTCTTCATATAACACTTTAATTTTTAAAATACTGAACTCAGTTATCCATTTGACATGCCTTGCTGAAGAAGGTTCTTTATTTTTAAATATGTAAACTAAAGGCTTATGATCGGTATAAAGAATTATCTCAAAACTATTACCAGTGAGAAAAGGTTTAAATTTCATGACACAGTAAAATGCGGCAAGCCCCTCAAGTTCTGTAATGCTATAATTGATTTCAGAATTGGAAAGTGTCCTACTTTCATAATATAATGGCTTCTCAATGTTGTCATCGTCTAACTGAAGTAGTACCCCGCCAATTCCTGATTTAGATGCATCTGAACGAACGATAAATGGTTTATCAAAATTTGGAGGTGACAATATAGGTGCATTAATAAGACGAATTTTTAAAAATTCAAATGCATTATTAGATTCGGTAGACCAAACAAAAGGAACATTCTTTTTTGTTAAATCATATAAAGGTTTAGCAATTTGGGCAAAATGGCTAATGAATTTCCGGTAATATCCAATTGCCCCTAAGAAAGAACGTAACTGTTTTAAATTAGAAGGAGGTAACCAATTAGCAATAACTTTTATTTTAGAATTCATAGGTTTTATACCCTTAGTAGAAAGAGTATGACCAAGGAGCTCAACTTCTTCTTTAAAGAAATCACATTTTTCAAAATTCACTTTTAATCCATTATTAGCAAGAATGAGGAATACTTTTTCTAGGTCTTTGATGTGTTGATCTAATGAAGGAGAATAAATAACTAAGTCATCTATGTAAATAAAAACACATACTCCGATTAAATCAAAAAATATTCTGTTCATCTCCCTTTGAAAAGTAGCGGGAGCGTTGCATAGTCCAAAAGGCATAACTTCAAAATTAAAGTTTCCGTAAATGGTCGTAAAGCAAGTGATATCTTTATCATCAGAATGCATAGGAATCTGATGGTACCCTGAGAAGAGATCAATAGTAGACAAAATAGAAATATCACCGCTAACATAGTAAAGTATATCATCTATTAAAGGAAGTGCATAAGCGTCCTTTAATGTACAATTATTAATCTTCCTGTAGTCAACACACATTCTCACTTGACCATTCTTTTTCGGTACCAGTACTACAGGAGAAGACCAAGGAGAACTAGAAGGGACAATTAAGTTATTATTTATAAGTTTAATTAATTCCTTTTTAAGTGCATCAGCTTGCACTTTTGAAATACGGTAGGCCCTCTGTTTAATAGGTGTTGTTCCTGGTATTAAATTAATTCTATGAGGATATAGCTTTGACGAACCCAAATCGTCAGTTTTCAGTGCAAGAACACTAATATAATTTAAAAATAATTTTTCTACATCAGCTTTCAAATTTTCTGGTAATTTTTTTACAATAGAGTGAATCATTTCCAGTTTAGATATTGTGTCGTCTGTGCAAACCTCGTTTTCATTATGTAGTACTTCATTAGTTATTAATAAAAGAGATGGAATCAATTGTGTTGTAATATCAACCGTTTTATTCTTATATTCTTTCCTTTCAATATTTCTATCTACTAATTTATAATTACTATTTAATTTGTTATTGCCGTTTTGATCAGAATCGATTTTTGATGGAAGTTTAGAATGTAGTATGGGATTTATATTGTTTGTAACTTTAGAATTAATTTTATGATCATTTATTTTATAATTGTCAATTTTATCATCATTCTTATTATTATTCGTTTTTATTTTGATATTATTTTCTTTATCGATGTCGACACTATTAAAGAAAGGTAATTTTACATTAAAATTATTTATGTTAATATTAGGTAACTCTGATTTAGCATATGTAAAAAGTATATTATTATTATCATTATTATTATCATTGTCACTCCAACTAGTTTCAGAATCCTTATCATTCTCTTCAGAAGAATTATTATTTATATTATTCTCCTTATTCATATTATTTTCTTCGTCATTAATTCTATTTGTACTTTCAGAAGGACTCAAGCTAACATCATAAAATAAAGAAGCTAATTCTATAGGATTATTATTTTCATCAATATGATATAAGGTATCATTAACTAAATTTATATCAAATCTATTTCGTTTAAGTGTGTCAATACCTATTAATATATCAAAGATATCATCCTTATCAATTTTCCTAAAGTAATCGATAAAAGTGTAATTTCCAATAGATATTTTTAGTTCATAAATATCTGAACAAGTTGAATTGTTGGAATATACCTGAAAAATTTTTTCGGATATTCTCCCAATAGGATTTTTATTAATTTTAAATTTTTTTAAAGCCGTAGTGGTAATCAAATTAACGCTAGCACACGAGTCCAAGAAAATTTCAGCTGGTTTCTTATCCACAGTGCCTTTAACTTTAATCACTTTATGTTGGCTTATAATTGTCATTACATTTATTAAAGATGTATTCAAATTTTTCTTTATTTTCTCTTTTCCTTCGGTTAATTTTAATGCTTTTGTAAATTCTGACCTGAACTTTGGAAACAGGTCTAACAAATATACTAACTTCGTTATGACTTCGGTTGATGCTACTTCCTTGATAAAGTCCTTAATTTTAAATTCATTAAAATCTTCCATCATTTTTATGTGTTTCTCTGGCTTGGAATAACTTTTAACATTGATGGGTATATCATCTTTGTTACTGCTCAGTATTTCATTTATTTTATTCAATTTATTCGCTTTTTTTACATTTCTAATATTTGGTTGATTGATATAAGAAAGATCCAAATATTCTAATTTATTTGTATTATTATTAGTTATTGTTTGATTAGTTGGTGGTTGTGAATCCTCAAAAATTTCAATAGATTCATTGAAAGTAACATTTTTATGATCTTTATTTTCTTTAAATTCTTTACCTTCTTCTTTTTCTGTTGATAGTTTGACATTCGTTCCTCCCTCATCTATTATCATATCAGGTGTTCCTGTAGTTGCTAATTTATTAACGTTTAATTTTCTTTTCATAATAGTATTTTTCTTCATAGCATTTGTAATAATTGGAACTGGATTATCTATAAGCTTTTTCTTTATTTCTTTGGTATATGGGGAGATTTTTATTGAATTATTTTTACCTTTCTTTTGGGCAACAGCGATAATTTCCTCATTATGGTAATTATCAAAATTATTATAAATATTATTTGAATTAGGTTCATTATTAATTTTTTTTTCATTATCATTTATAGAAATTCTATTTAAATCAATTTCATTGTTACTTTGATCATCATTATTATTTTTATAAGTATTATTTATATTAACATCATTGTTAACTTGTTTATTAATAGTGTCATTTTCATAGATGTTGTTATGATTACTATTATTTAATTTATAACCGTTACTAGTATTCTTACTAAGATATTCTATATTATTTAAGTTATTATTATTATTATTGTTGGAATAAATATTATCAATACTTGTATGATTATCATCAAATAAACTGTTTGTATAATTTATTTTATTATTCTTATTTAAATAATTATTGTTTATATCATAATTATGTGAATTATCATTATAAGGATATCCATTATTTATTACATCATTATTTGAAGTTGCACTAGCATTATATGAATTATTATTATTATTATTATTATGTAAGTTATTATTATTATTATTATTATTATGTAAATTATTATCATTAGTATTATTATAATTATTTTTTATTTTCATAGTATTATTATTTAACTTGGGAGAGTATGTTAAATTTACATATTCTTCATTAATACTATTATTTTTATTATAAGTTTGAAGTTTGGTTTGGTTAACGGGAGTTGTCCTTCTCCCATTATTTAGTTTAAATTATTAAAGCTATCTCCATTATTATTATTATTATTTACATTAGCTTTGGAATTACTATTAATATTTGAACTAGTAGTATTAATATCCTGATTTATTCCATTAGAATTTCTATTAAAATTATTATTTCCAGTGGGAATATTATTCTCATTAAAATTATTATTATTTCTATTAGCAATATTATTTCCAGTAAATTTATTATTTTTATTAAAGTAATAATTACTACCATTAAAAGAATTATTGTAGCCATTTTTATTACTATTATTATAATAATTGTTATATTTATTACTATTATTATTATAATCAAAATTATTATTATAATTATTACCCATATCATTATTATTCACATTATAAAGATTATTATTTCTATTACTACCATTATTTTTATTATTAGGACATTCATAAGCTTTATGTCCTACTTGTTTACATGAGTAACACATAACTGATTTTCTAGCTTTTGGTTCGTAGTTATTATAGAATCTTCTTGTATCATAAGTATTATTTTGTTGAATTTGTTCTACTCCGTGATAATAATTATTATTATTATTAAAACTTTTATTTTTATTGTTACTATATCTACCTGGTGTAAACATTCTATTATTGGTGGAGTTTTCATTTATATAACCCATAACATATGATGACGCTTGATATGAATTATCTAAATTATTTCCATGTTCTCTTAAGCTCCTATAAATTGGATGATTTAATAAATTGTTATTATTTTTATTTATGTTGTTTTGATATACCATAACATTCTGAGAATTTTTGTTTGTTATAGTTCGTACTTCAGCTTTTTCTGCACGTTCTGCTACTTCGAACGCTTCTGTTAATGTTTTACAGTTGGCCAAAATTACTTGAGAATGTACATATACCCTATCATGTATAGCATTTAAATAATCATCGACACATATTAATTTTTTATATTCCAAGTCAAGTCGATGATAAAGAGTTAAATAATTATAATTAAATCCTTTAATTGTTTCATTTCTTTTTATTTTTAAGGCCTTTAAAATTGAACACTTATCATTTTGAGTAATTTCTAAATAATCTTCAATGGCTCTCTGGATTTCTTTATATGAGGGAAACCTTTTAACATTATTTCTTGTAGTACATAAAGATTTTAAAAGGTTTTTTATGTCAGCCTCTACTGCGTTCTTTACCCAAATAAAAATTCTGTTTGGTTCCTCGATGTTGTAAATTTCCATAACATTTTTGAAATCTTCTATCCAAGAATCTATGTCCTTACCATAATTTGCTAAGTATGGTAAGTCTCTTCTAATTTTCGAAGCGTCCGCCATTTATCTAATTATTATTTTAATTTGAAATTATATTCTTATATACTTTTACGAGTATAATAATGTTATTTTTATTATTGTTATTATTATTGTTATTATTATTATTATTATTATTATTATTATTATTAATTCTTATTTTATATACTATTACTAAAATATTACTATTATTAAAATATTATTTATTATTATTAATTATTAATTCACTATTACTAAAATATTATTTATTATTATTAATTATTACTTAATTCACTATTACTAAAATATCATTTAATTATTATTATTATTATTATTAATTCTTATTTTATACACTATTACTAAAATATTACTATTACTAAAATATTATTTATTATTATTAATTATTACTTAATTCACTATTACTAAAATATTATTTATTATTATTAATTATTACTTAATTCACTATTACTAAAATATCATTTATTATTATTAATTATTACTTAATTCACCATTACTAAAATATTATTTATTATTATTATTAAAATATTATCTATTATTTTTTTTTTTTCTAAATATTATCACATATACTATTAATAAAATATTATTTAATATTAATTTTTATACTAAACTATTACTACTTTTTATTATAATATCATTTCTTAATTAAAGGTTTATTCGTTTTTATACTGGTCCGAATTCCCAGTTGTCTTTAATTACTAATAAAGATGATAATAAAAAAAATTAACTATACTAATAATAATAATTAAAGACTTATTCGTTTTTATTCTGGTTCGAACTCCCAGTTACCTTTAATTATTATTTAATAATAATCATAATAATTTTAGGTGTTTTTTTTTTTTTTTTTTTTTTTTTTTTTTTTTTTTTTTTTATATAAATTTATATATTACTATTATAAAAAAAATTAATTATTTAATTTTAATTTAATATTAATTATTTAATTGTCTTTATTTTTTAAAAAGTAAATATCAATATAAATATAAATTTCATAATATTCTTGGTTTGCACGCCCGGATTCTCCACCATTTTTGATACGATATTTTATTAAATACCGTATATGTTAGTTGGGCGTTTGTGCAAAAGGGAATTACTCCAAGAATATTATATTACAATAATTATATTTACTTTTTATTTATTTATCTTTTATTATTTTATTTATTATATTTTATCATAAAAAAAAAAATACATGTTTTATTATTATTCCTTAAAAAAAAAGAAAATATTTATTTATAAATTATTTTCATAATTATATTTTTTACTAATTTTATAAATTTTATTTATCGAAACACTAAAATTAATTAATAAATATAAATATTCATAACTTTTTACTTATAACTATTAATTCATATTGTTTAACATTATTTAAAAATTATTTTAATATTAACATCAATTTAATTAAGCATTCAATCTCCGTTATAATTAATATAACTAATTTTACTATATTATCAACAATTCTTTTAATATTTTTAATATTATTATTTAATTTAATATTTTAATAATTAATAATAATAAATTATCTTTAATAATATATTAATAATATATTTTAAGATTCATTATATAAAATTAATTTTTAATAAATATTTATATTAATAATTTTTCTAAATAATTTTTCTATTATTTTCTATTATTTTTACTGGACATGCATCAAAAAATGATACAGATTGGAATTCTTAAGCATAAAATTATTAGAAAGCTTGAATAATATCTAACCTATTCAACAACAAATTAATAAATTAAAATTTGAAATTAAAATCATAATAAAAAAATTTATTTTAATTAAATTCTAAAACTCGAAATTATACTTTAATTCTATTTTAATTTTTAAAATAATGAAATATTAATGTTAATTAATTTCTCTTTTTAATTAAAAGTAAATAGTTTGTAAACAATTTTCTCTTTTTTTTATTATTTTGAATTCTTTGTTTATAATAATTCTTGTATTAATTGTTTATTTGTTTATTTTATTGTTTATTTTTATAAATATAATTATTCTTAATTATTTTATTATTAAAAATTGTAAATACTTTAAATTATTGTAAAAATATAAATACTTGTAAATATTTTATAAAATTAATTTCTCGTTGTTATTAGAAATGTAATAAAAAAAAAATAATAACCAAATATTATAATAATAAATAATAATAAAAATTAATAAATAATAATAAAAAAATTAATAAATATAATAATAAAAATTAATAAATATAATAATAAAAATTAATTCTAAACACAAAAGAAATGTATAATTTTGAAAAATTAATAACAATTCAGTGTTAAGCTAGAATAATAATAACTTAATTATTAATAATAATAACATAAATTCATTTATATTAAATTTATATTAATTCAAACTTGATACATCTATTATCACTTTTGAAGTAATAACTTCAAATTAAGATAATAGAATCGTTTGTCAATTGGTGGAGAGTGAGTGATATAACTCCTATACGAGTAAGTTATATCTATTTTAATTATTCAAGTAGATTTAAGTAGTATAAAAAAAAAAAAAAAAAAAAAAAAAAAAAAAAAAAAAAAAAAAAAAAAAAAAAACAATTATTAGGACGAGTGTTAGAATACTCGGTTATACGTTGTTTTTGAGTGTATTCAATAAGCTCATTTGCAACTCGTTTAGACGAATCTATTTGGTTAGAGACTGCGTAAAGGATTACTATAAAAGACGTAATCTAATCCCATATCTCTTCAACAGAGTGAGGTTGCAGTAAACGAGTTAACAACGGTTAATGCGCTTAGATCACCGAAGGTCTAAGATTAAATATATAGTTTTAAAATTTTCTTTTAAGGGTTTACTTGTTCCCTTTTTGTTATATTAACACCGCCGGTTTTTTTTATGGTTGTGAGGCAAAGGTGTTAATTAAAATAAAATTGTATACAAATACTACTATCTACAGTCGAAAGAATAATTAAAAAAAAAAAAAAATTTTTTCTTCTTGCAAGAATAAATAAAAAAGAAATAAGTAAAATAATTCATAAATTCATAAATTAAGATAAGCGAAAATATAAATTGTAAGGTTTCTTTTTAAAATTTATAAATAAAATAATAATAATAATGGAAAATTCAACCAAGGCAATAACCTTTAATAGGTTACCTATATTAGGGAAGGATAAGGTTTCCTTTGAGGAATGGCATTTTTCGTATGAACGCTGGTGTAAAGCTAATAAAATAGAAGAAGAAGAAGATAAAATTGAATACTTAATCTCCTTAACTACAGATATAGCGAGAACCATTGTATTCAATTCATTAAACAAAGAAGCACCAGATAGTTACAAAACTATAATAAATAAATTAAGAGGACATTTCAGAGTCTCTACCTCTAAAAATGCCAGATTATTGGAATTATCTACAGTCACTATTAAAAAAGGGGAAAGAATTTCTGAATTTGATGTAAGATTCAATACCCTATGTAATCAAGTGAATTTAGAAATTAGTGACCAAGTTATCACTTCATATTATATTAATGCTTTTAAGAATTGGGGTAAAATTTATGAAGCCTTATTAGAAGAGGAACCAACCTCACTTCAGGATGCAATGAAAATAACATCCAAGAAAGGAAAAATTATTGCTTTAATGGAAGAAAATAAAAATAAATATAAAAAATTACACGGAGTTAACAAGAAAGAAATAAAAGATTTCAATGAATCTAAAAATTATAATAATAATTATAACAATTATAATTATAGAAATGATTATTTTTCAACTTCAAATTCCAGATCGAATAATAAGCAATATAACAACAATAATAATAATTATAATCGTTACGATAATAAAAATAAACATAATGATAACTATAATAACAATATAAGAAATAATAGGTATAAAATGCAATCAAGAGAAGAAATAAACAAAGGAATTGAACATAGAATGAACACTTTAAGGTACCCTCAATCAACAATAGAAGATTTAGATGACATTACAAAAAAATTAGAACAATTAAAAATAAATTTTTGTGTACAATGTAAACGAATTGGTCACAAAATGAATGATTGCCCTGAAAACGACGAAAGCCATTTAAATTAATAATCGGGAGTACGCAATCTCCCAGGACAATTAAAATTGCAAATGAAAATGAAAATGAAAATGAAAATGAAAATAATTTCGAAAGAAGTGAAAATGACAAAGAAAATTTCACTAAAGAAGAAAGTAATATTGAAAGAAATTCTTCAAACTTTATCGGTACAGTACAAAAGAGAAAAACTTCGACAAGAAAATTAAATAACAAATCTATAGTAAAGCCTTCATTATTAAGTGAACCCAAAACAAAATTAGTAAAACAACAAAAGAAAGTAATTAAAGATGCTAGAAGAAGAAAGCTTAGCAATTCTGAAGAAAATGAACCAAATACTAGTGATGATATAGTGATGGAAGTTAATGAAGAAGAAAATAGCAATGAAAATGAGATTAATGGAGCCTCATATATTGAAAGTAATAATGAAAAAGAATCAGAAAAACCAAAAACTATTAAGAAAAGAAAAATGACCAATATCCAAATGTTAAATGAAAATGAAAAGTTTAGTATAACTGAAGAAGCTAATAACCTTTTTCCAAAAATTAGTTTATCTCAATTATTATCTGCAAGTCCGTCCATTAGAAAAGAACTTGAACAAGGTTGTAAACCAAGAGTTGAGAAAATTCTTTGTTCCTTAACTAATACAAGTCTTCCTATTATTTGTGGTGAAATAGATAATAAGACATTTAAAATCTTATACGATACCGGTGCAAACGTTAATGTTATAACAAATAATTGTCTAGGCAAACTAAAACATAAAGTAATTAAACAATGTGAAAATTTAGAAGATATTACCATTGTGGATGGTACTAAAGTAACTACAAATAGTTACATTGAATTAAAAATAAACGTAAATAATAGATTAACTATTACAGAAAAATTCTATGTAATTAATTATACGAATCCATATTTTGAAATTATATTTGGTAGAGGAATTCAGAAAAAGTATCGTTTGTATATAGATCCAGATGATGATGCTGTCTACCAGAAAATTAAGAAAGGAATTAAACAAGTAACTTATATAATTAATAGTAAATCAGAAATACCTCTTGTTAATTCCATTATTATAGAAAAAGATGAACAACAAGAGTTCATCGATACATTAAATAAAATTATTGAATCTGTCCCGGAAAAATTTAAGACAGAATTTAAAAATTTAATTGAGAAGTATAAAAACTGTATGGCAACTTCAATGTCACAATTAAGTACAGCTAATTTAGAACCACATTCAATTGTGACAATTAGTAATAAACCTATAAAATTAAAACCATACAAATTATCAAAAGAGCATGCAGATATTCTTAAATCGGAAATAATTAAACTATTAGAAAAAGGACTTATAGTTCCTTCACATTCTCCATGGTCTTTTCCTGTTTTATTAGTTCAAAAGAAAAATGGGAAATGGAGAATGTGTATTGATTATCGCAAATTAAATGAAATTACTATAAAAGATTCTTACGCACTACCATTTATAGATGAACTAATTTATTCAGTAAATGGTGCGACGGTATTCTCCGCATTAGACTTATATTCTGGATATCATCAAATTCCAATGAATCCAGAAGATATAGAGAAAACAGCATTTACCACAAAATTCGGCAATTACAATTTTAAAGTAATGCCATTTGGCCTTACCAATGCTCCCGCTACCTTCCAACGGGAGATGAATAGAATATTACTTCCTTTAATCGGTAAATGTTTATTTGTTTACTTAGATGATATTGTAATTTATTCAAGAACTCTTGATGAACATCTTAAACATTTAAAGTTAGCTTTTGAAATATTTTCTAAATACAATCTTTCTCTTAACTTACAAAAATGTAAATTCTTTCAAGAAAGTGTTGAAGTATTAGGTCATGTTCTAACATCAAAAGGATTAAAAACAATTCCATCAAAAGTACAAAGTATTGCTTTGTGGGACAATCCTAAAGATGTAAGTGAACTTCGTTCTTTTTTAGGTTTAGCTAGTTATTATAGAAAATTTATTCAAAATTTCTCAATTATTGCTGACCCTCTTTTTAAGTTATTAAAAAAGAATTCAAAATATATATGGTCAAATGAATGCGAAGAAGCTTTCGAAAATATTAAAGAATGTTTACTTAATGATCCAATATTAAGTTACCCAGATTTTAAAAAGGAATTCATCATTCGTACTGATGCTTCTCTTAAAGGTATTGGTGGTGTTCTTTTACAGAAGGAAGAGGATAGTCTTGAACATCCTATCTGTTGCGTAAGTAGAACACTCTCTACATCTGAAAAGAATTACTCCGTAACGGACTTAGAAGGATTAGCTGTTATATTTAGTTTAAAATATTTTAGTCAATATATATTAAGCAATAAAAATTTAACAAAATTTATTACGGATCATAAACCATTACTTGGGTTTTTCAAAAAAAGCATTCCTACTTCTAATCGTCATGCAAGATGGATAGAAGAATTTAACAAATATAAGATTGAACTTATTTACGAGAAAGGAAAGAAAAATGTATTCGCTGATGCGTTATCAAGATTACCTTCTAAAAATTCAAAAGGAATTATTCAATGCGCTAATGCAATATTAGCCGACTTTAATCCAAGGGATTTGGATCTACCAGAAGGTATAATAAAATACTTCACTAAGAATTATCAAGTTGTTGATAATACTCTATATTATAAAAAAGATGATCTTTATTTAAAAGTCATCTATAAAGATGAAGACAAAAAGGATATTATTAATCGTGCCCATTTAGTAGGACATGAAGGAGCAGAGAAAACTACTAATAGAATTATGCAATCTTACTATTGGCCTGGCATTTGGAATGATGTAAGAATGTGGATAAAAAGTTGTCACAAATGTCAAACATGCAGGCCTAAACCATTTCCAAAAAGTTCTGGAGATAATGCTACCCCTGTTGAACAACCATTTACTAGAGTAGGACTCGATATAATAGGACCGTTACCAACTACTAAAAATGGTAACAATTATATAATAACCTTAGTCGATTATTTTACCAAGTGGGTTGAAGCTAAAGCAATCCCGAACATGAAATCCGAAGAAGTAATAAAATTTCTTGTTGAAATATTTACAAGACATGGACCACCTGAAATAATAATTACCGACAATGGTAGTTCCTTTATCTCTGAAGTAACAAAGATGATGATTGACCTTTATGGTTCATGGGTTCATTACGTTTCCCCGCATCATCCTGAATCGAATGGAATGATTGAGAATCGAAACAGAGAAATAGGGAAGTTATTAAGATTATTAGTAGAAAATGAGTCTGAATGGGATGAATATCTTCCATCGGCTTTATGGGCCTTAAGAACTACTAAAAATTCAAAAACAAAATTTAGTAGTTTCGAATTACTTTATGGCAGACACGACACTTGGCCATTAGAAGTCATGTTCCCCGATATTTATAAAGATCCAAATGAATCAGAAGAAGAATATATATTTCGACGTTTCTTAAGACATCAAAATTGGGTAAAACAGGCTACTGAATATTCAGAATATGCAAATAAATATTGGGAACACCGTATTGGATTTCAAAATGCACTAAAGAAGAAATATAAACCAGGAGATTACGTAATGATAAGACTTATAGGAAGAAGTAAATTAAATCCTTACTTTTACGGACCTTTTAAAGTTGTTAATAAACAAAAATTCAATACCTTAGTATTAGAAGATCCAACTACTGGAAAACTCTTAAATAGAAATGTTCATATTAAAAATGTTTTTCCATATGTACTTCAAGAAAATTCTTTGACTTCAAGGGACGAAGTCATCTCTTAAGGGCCGACGAATTGATACAGATTGGAATTCTTAAGCATAAAATTATTAGAAAGCTTGAATAATATCTAACCTATTCAACAACAAATTAATAAATTAAAATTTGAAATTAAAATCATAATAAAAAAATTTATTTTAATTAAATTCTAAAACTCGAAATTATACTTTAATTCTATTTTAATTTTTAAAATAATGAAATATTAATGTTAATTAATTTCTCTTTTTAATTAAAAGTAAATAGTTTGTAAACAATTTTCTCTTTTTTTTTATTATTTTGAATTCTTTGTTTATAATAATTCTTGTATTAATTGTTTATTTGTTTATTTTATTGTTTATTTTTATAAATATAATTATTCTTAATTATTTTATTATTAAAAATTGTAAATACTTTAAATTATTGTAAAAATATAAATACTTGTAAATATTTTATAAAATTAATTTCTCGTTGTTATTAGAAATGTAATAAAAAAAAAATAATAACCAAATATTATAATAATAAATAATAATAAAAATTAATAAATAATAATAAAAAAATTAATAAATATAATAATAAAAATTAATAAATATAATAATAAAAATTAATTCTAAACACAAAAGAAATGTATAATTTTGAAAAATTAATAACAATTCAGTGTTAAGCTAGAATAATAATAACTTAATTATTAATAATAATAACATAAATTCATTTATATTAAATTTATATTAATTCAAACTTGATACATCTATTATCACTTTTGAAGTAATAACTTCAAATTAAGATAATAGAATCGTTTGTCAAAAAAACGTAAAAGGGGTGTTAGCTCAGCGGTAGAGCAATTGACTGCAGATCAATAGGTCTTCGGTTCAAATCCGGAACGCCCCTATCTAAATGAGCGTTAATAGTATAGAGGTAGAATATTTGCCTTCCAAGCAAATGGCCCGGGTTCGATTCCCGGTTAACGCATTTTTCTTAGTTATAAGAAATATTTTTTATCAACCTGTACTTTTATATTTTATAGGTTCCTGTATTCTACAATAATCAAAAATTTTTTTTCTGTTAAGTTAATAAGTCGAATAATATATTTTAAATTAATAATTTTATTTATTATTTTATATTTATTAAATTTTATTTATCATTAGAAATTATTGAAATTATTATTATTATTTTTTTTTTCTTTTTTTTTTTAATAATTTATTAATAATCTAATCTGTAAAACTATTATATAATATCATATTCTTCACTCTGAAATTTATATTTTTATGGGTGCATCGCACCAAGACGCCCCCACTAATTTTAGACTTACTATGGAAGTCTACAAATTACGAAATAATGTTGAAGCTTAGTAATAATATGTTATTATTATGATTATTATTATTATTATTATTTTTATTATTATTATTATTATTTTTATTTTTATTTATTTTTTTTTTTTTTTACTTATTTCTTTTTTTATTTACATATTTACAAATTACCTATTTCAGTAAAATAAGGTATAATGTTAATGTTTTTGAGGTGCACATTTTTTTCAGCTATTTCTCCAGAAATCGGATCACAAACAGTAACGGTATTTAATTCTCTCTTAACATTTTTTTGTGGGCCTATAGAGTAAGGATCCAATTTACTTCTATTAAAGGCTCTTATCAGAATTAGATTCTCCCGGTTTGAAATCAGCTCTCAGTCTTTTCATTTGTTTTCGTCTATCCATCCATAAATTGTAATCGGTTTCAATATTTTTTAATTGCCTCTTCTATCCATTTATGGTGATTAATAAATTTTCTCATCCAATATTCTTCTTTATCTTCATTTTTATTTATTCTTCCCACGTTCAATCCAAGTTCGAAAGGCTGCAAATCTTTTCTCCCATATAATAACTCAAAACTACTGAATTTAGTAACTTCATTTTTACACGTTTGGAGAGCCCATAAAGCACATGGTAGCACGTCATCCCAGTCTTCTTCTGAATTTCCTAATATCCTCAAGTACTTAGAGATTTCCTTATTCCGGTTCTCAACTTCACCATTGGAGGCAGGATGATAGATAGTAATGAATCGAACAATGATGGCGTGGAGATCTAAAAATGCCTTAGTCTTATCTGAACAAAATTGTTGGATCATTGTCAGTTATTAATTGTTCTGGGGTTCCATGTCTTGCAAAAACCCCTTTCAAGAGCCTTATAGCATCCTCTGATTCTGTCTTTTGTAAGGGGTTCTGCCTCAACCCACTTGGTTAAATAGTCCACCAATACAATTATGTAATTATTTCCTCTCCTTGTGGTGGGCAAAGGGCCAATGAGGTCTAGTCCTACCTTTGAAAATGGTAATCCTGGCGTAGTAGGAATATCCTCGGTATATTGGTTTAAGACTTGAGGCTTGTAAGTTTGACATTTATGACATTCCTTTACATATAATTTCACGTCACGGCTCATGTTGCTCCAATAGTAGTCACATTTTAATCTACAATATGTTTTGAAAATTCCTTCGTGACCTATATTGTATGCAGACTCCAATAATCGTAATTTTTCTTCTGGGTTTGCCACTATTCTTCTAAGACTGACACCTTGCCTATAATATTTAATACCATTTATTTCGATAATTTTATTCTTAATAAAATTTTGTATATTTATATTATTATGGAAATTATTATCCTTATTAGATCCTGACGTCCCATTTACTTCACTGCTTACATTTATTAATTCGATCTTAATACTTATTATAGACTTATCATTGGGTATTACTAGATCCATTGTTAATCATGATAGAGTGTCTGGGACTACGTTCTTCTTACCCTCTTCATATTTCACTTTCACCTTTAGAGAACTAAGAAAAATTATTCACTTAATGTGTCTAGAGGAGGTTGGTTCCGTATTCTTAAAGAATCTCACTAATGGCTTGTGATCTGTTATTAATATCGGCTCAAGTTTACCGCCACATATATAGTGTTTGAATTTTTTTTACACAATAAAAAGCAGCAAGTCCTTCTAGATCTGTAACATTATAATTTAGTTCAGCCGACTTCAAAGTTCTACTAACAAAATGTAAAGGATGTTCATTTCCATCCTCATCCTTTTGTAAAAACTCCTCCAATCCCCTTTCTGGATGCATCAGTTCGAATAATAAATTCTTTGTCATAATCTGGTAATGAAAAGACTGAGAAAACTTCAATTAACATTTGTTTTATTTTAATTATTTTTAAACATTAATTATTCTATTTTCATTTGATTTGTTACATTATAATTTTTTAATATAATTTTATAATTATTTCTAAATTATAATTCTATAATTTATATTAGATTTGCTTAAAATTATATTAATAAAACAATTATTTAAATTAAAACTTAAAATTTAATTATCAAATGAATTTTAACAAATATAAAAAATATTAATGTTTAATTATTTTAATATTATTAATTAATATAATGATAAAGAATAATAATTTTGCAATATAAATCTTAAATTATTAATAATAATTTTTTATTAAAAATATTTTATAATAAAGTTAATAAATTTTATTAAATAATTATTATTTTATTTAATAAAGATTAATAATTATTTTTTATTTTAATAAAAATTAATTATTATTATTTACAATCAAATGTTATGGTTCGGGTTTATTAGAAATATTTTTTATTTAATTATTTATTTTTTTTTTGTTTTTATTTGTCTACATTTTAATTATTGAAAAACTTCACTTATTTATGCTTTTTGAAAAAAATAAATATGTAATGCCTTTCTACATTTTATCATCATATTTAAAAAAAAAATAATTTACTATTACTAATTACTTCAAATTTTATATTAATTTAAATTAACTAATTCATAAGTGTTTTTATTTTAATATTTTTTGTTTATATAATTTTATATTATTTTTCATATACTAAAACTAAATTATTTAATATATACGAAAAGAAACAAACAAAATTTAAAAAGATTTTACAGAAAAATAAAGTTATTTTAATCAAGAATATAAATTTAAAAACTATAATATATTTAATATTTATTATTAATCAATTAAGATTTGATTTTATTTGTGGGGAATAAAAATATTAAATAATCAATTTAAAAATAAAATAAAATACTAAAAAGAATACAATTTAATATTGATAAAATACGCCGTCATTGTTCGATTCATTACTATCTATCATCCTGCCTCCAATGGTGAAATTGAGAACCGGAATAAGGAAATCTCTAAGTACTTGAGGATATTAGGAAATTCAGAAGAAGACTGGGATGACGTGCTACCATGTGCTTTATGGGCTCTCCAAACGTGTAAAAATGAAGTTACTAAATTCAGTAGTTTTGAGTTATTATATGGGAGAAAAGATTTGCAGCCTTTCGAACTTGGATTGAACGTGGGAAGAATAAATAAAAATGAAGATAAAGAAGAATATTGGATGAGAAAATTTATTAATCACCATAAATGGATAGAAGAGGCAATTAAAAAATATTGAAACCGATTACAATTTATGGATGGATAGACGAAAACAAATGAAAAGACTGAGAGCTGATTTCAAACCGGGAGAATCTAATTCTGATAAGAGCCTTTAATAGAAGTAAATTGGATCCTTACTCTATAGGCCCACAAAAAAATGTTAAGAGAGAATTAAATACCGTTACTGTTTGTGATCCGATTTCTGGAGAAATAGCTGAAAAAAATGTGCACCTCAAAAACATTAACATTATACCTTATTTTACTGAAATAGGTAATTTGTAAATATGTAAATAAAAAAAGAAATAAGTAAAAAAAAAAAAAAATAAATAAAAATAAAAATAATAATAATAATAATAAAAATAATAATAATAATAATAATCATAATAATAACATATTATTACTAAGCTTCAACATTATTTCGTAATTTGTAGACTTCCATAGTAAGTCTAAAATTAGTGGGGGCGTCTTGGTGCGATGCACCCATAAAAATATAAATTTCAGAGTGAAGAATATGATATTATATAATAGTTTTACAGATTAGATTATTAATAAATTATTAAAAAAAAAAAGAAAAAAAAAATAATAATAATAATTTCAATAATTTCTAATGATAAATAAAATTTAATAAATATAAAATAATAAATAAAATTATTAATTTAAAATATATTATTCGACTTATTAACTTAACAGAAAAAAAATTTTTGATTATTGTAGAATACAGGAACCTATAAAATATAAAAGTACAGGTTGATAAAAAATATTTCTTATAACTAAGAAAAATGCGTTAACCGGGAATCGAACCCGGGCCATTTGCTTGGAAGGCAAATATTCTACCTCTATACTATTAACGCTCATTTAGATAGGGGCGTTCCGGATTTGAACCGAAGACCTATTGATCTGCAGTCAATTGCTCTACCGCTGAGCTAACACCCCTTTTACGTTTTTTTTGGTAAAGAATGAATTAATAACCTTTATTTTATTATTAATAATTCTTTACTAAATTGTACTTTCCTATATTCTTGATAACCTAAACTTAATAATAAAATTTAATTTATTTTGATATAAATTAATTTTAACTTATAAATAATGTAAATAAATTTTAATTAATTACTTTATTGTTATATTATTAAATATATGTATATTAAAATACAATTGTAAATATTAAAATTATACTTTTAAAATACTAAATTATTAAAAACTATTAATTAAATATTATTATAAAAATTATTATAAAATTATTAAAATTATTAATTAAATATTATTATAAAAATTATTATAAATTATTAATATTATAAAATTATTAAAATTATTAAATATTATTATAAAAATTTATTTATTATAACTATTAAATATTATTATAAAATTATTAAGATTATTAATTAAATTTATTATTAAAAATTATTATTAAAAATTTTTACTTATTATAAAAATTATTATTTAAATATTATCAAATTTATTAATTAAATATTATAAAAATTTTATTTTATTTTGAAAATAATTACAAGTATTATTTAAAATAATTAAAGATTATTAAATTTATTATATTAATCTTTAAAAACAATTTATTTAACTTAAAAATATCAAAGAAAATAGTAAAAACTATTTTCTATATATTTATTTTATAATTATTTTTAATTAAATTATATTTGAATATTATATTATTATATTTATAAAAATTAAAACAAAAATGAATTATTGATATAAAATTAATTCAATAATTCTATAAAATTACTTAAATTATAAACAATTAATTATACTTTAAATTTATAAAAAAATATAAATATTGTAACAATTTCTTAAAAATTAATATGTGTACTTTAAATAATAAAAATTTTATATTAATAAAAAAAAAATAAATAACCTTTAATAAAGAATTATTTTTTTTTATTATTTAAAATCAAAGCAGGGTTATACCCGTCCCCCCCTGCTTGATTTTAAATATCTAAGTGTCAACCCCGAGTCTACCAAAATTGGTGGAGATATCGGGGAAGAAGAAGAAGAAGAAGAAGAAGAAGAAAAAGAAGAAGTAGAAGAAGAAGAAGAAGAAGAAGAAGAAGAAAAAGAAGAAGTGGAAGAAGAAGAAGAAGAAAAAGAAGAAAAAGAAGAAAAAGAAGAAGTAGAAGAAGAAGAAGAAGAAGAAGAAGAAGAAGTAGAAGAAGAAGAAGTGGAAAAAGACCAAGAAAAAGAAGACCAAGAAGTAGACCAAGTTGAAGAAGACCAAGAAAAAGAAGACCAAGAAAAAGAAGACCAAGAAGAAAACCAAAAAGAAGACCAAGAAGAAAACCAAAAAGAAGACCAAGAAGAAAACCAAGAAGAAGACCAAGAAGAAAACCAAGAAGAAAACCAAGAAGAAGACCAAGAAGAAAACCAAGAAGAAGACCAAGAAGAAAACCAAGAAGAAAACCAAGAAGAAAACCAAGAAGAAAACCAAGAAGAAGACCAAGAAGAAGACCAAGAAGAAGACCAAGAAGAAGACCAAGAAGAAGACCAAGAAGAAGACCAAGAAGAAGAGACCAAGAAGGAGAAGACCAAGAAGGAGAAGACCAAGAAGGAAATTGGAACTACTAGGACTTATTTTTTTTGGAATTATGAGAATAATTTTTTTTTAAATTAAATTTAATAGAATTAAATTAAATTAAATTAAAAACATAAAAAAAAAAAAAAAAAAAAAAAAAAAAAAAAAAAAAAAAAAAAAAAATTTTCACACTTTTACAATCATCATCATCAAATTTTTTTTTATTGTTATCGGTTTTTGTGTTGTTGTTGTGGTTGGTGTTGTTGTTGTGATTGTTGTTGTTGTGGTAGTAATAAAAATTAACATCAGTTTTATTTGGTCTTCGCGTACTCCAAATAAAACTATATACTGAGTTTACTGCGTACTAAGCAGTTATAGATAATTCTATAATTGCGAGTGGTTTAATCAGGTGTTTGGAGAGGGGCCGGTTACGAACTAATCGAACCCCGATTAGATATAGCGGTAAATACTGTTGGGAAGCAGAAATTACCCTATAGATCACCCATTATACGTTCAACACGGTTTGGGTGCTCCTCCACTTGACTCAGGCAAATTCACTTAGTATACCGAAATACTAAGGTCCCTCTGCGTGGTCGGCAGTTGTAATAGATAGCGGTTTTTCAAGTTGTATTAGGTTTGTTAATTTACCTTGTTTTTAATTAAGTTTATTTGTTTTTTTTTAAGTTGTAATTATATAAACTTAATAATAATTGTAATTGTAATTGTATTTGTAAATATTGTAATAATAACCGATAACAAATAAATAAATAAATAAAAAAAAAAAAAAAAAAAAAAAAAAAAAATATAATATTAATTTTTGTGTTTTTAAATATTTTTAATTGCTATATTAAAAAAAAAAAAAATTTTTTTTGTAAATAATTGTATATATTTTTTTTTTTAAGTAAAGATAAACGAAAGGGGTTATTAGCTTGAAAGAATAGTGAACACTCCAACTAGTTTATTAATTTATATTTATTCTAGTGTCCAGGAGGGGGAGTACGGGTGTATATAGCAAAATTAAATATACACTAGCCGGAAACGTCTCACTAGAGATATAAATTACTTAAATATATATTTTTAATTGTAAATAAATAAATAAATAAATAAAAATATAGCAATTAAATAATTAATAAAACAATTTTTTTTTTATTTTATTTTTTTTAAAAGTGTGTTTTTTTTTTTTTTTTTTTTTAAAATGAGTACAATTAATTTTAAAGATTTAAAAAAGGAACTTAAGGATATTGAAAAAATATCCAAAGAAAATTTAGATGTTAAAACTTGGAAGTCTGATTTAGAGCTTTGGATAAAGCTTGAACATATTGAAGACTCCAAGATTATATTTTATGCTTGTGTTTTAACCTCAATTGGTGAAACCAGGAAAGTCATCCAAGAATTAATGGATGATAATAATAAAGATGATGATAGTGATGATGATGATGATGATGATGATGATGATGATGATGATGATGATGATAATTATAAGGATATTAATGATGAAGATGAGGATGATGATAATGAAGAAGATAAAGAAATTGATAAAAAGAATAAGGCTTATCCTTCCCTTAATAGAATTGTAAAAGCTATAGAAGAATTTTATGGCATTAGGGAGGATCAAAATAATTTATTAAGAGAGCTACGTGCTCTAAGAATTAAGAGGAATGAAAGAATCAAAGATTTTAATATTAAGTATAAAACTTTATATTTAAAATTAAATAAAAAGAAAAGAAGTCAGATAAGTGTTTTAGATTACACAGACTCCATTGAAAACAATGTTGAAGCCTGGAAACGTCTAACCTTATTTGATAACATTTCTCTGTCAAAAGCCTTTAAAATTGCTGAAAAAGCAGATAGGTTAAATTATATGGGTAGTAATCAAAGAAGACATCCTTCTACCCCTTCACCTTCTGCAAATACATCTTCTTTAGTAATAGAGTTAATTTTCATCCTCCTATTAAAAATAAATTAGAACAAAAAGTTAATATTAAACCTAAAGAAGATAATGACATAGAGGAATTAACAAGAAAAATGAGAAGTTTAACAATAAAGGCTTGTTATTTCTGTAAAGAACCAGGTCATTATCAAAACAATTGCCCAAAGTTGAGAGCAATTGTTGAGAAAAATAGGAAGGAAATTAGAAACAATAAACGTTTAAATTGAGTAATGGGATAAGAAGCTCTCCCATACTTAATAAAGCTGCTAGTATAAACTAAAATACTAAAAACTAAGAAATATATATATAAATAAAAAAATATAAATATATAAATATATATAAATATAAAAAATAAAATAATTAAAATAATATAAAGTTTTTTCTTTTACAGTAACTGATAAATAATTAAGTAAAATAAACAACTTATGATTTTTTTTGTAATGAATAATTCCTTTTCTTTTTGTTTTCTTCTAAGTTTTTTTTTGATTTTCTAATCGATTAATAAAGCTCTGATTAATGTAATAATTTTCTGTAAAGTAATCATATATAAACTAAAATGATAAGGTAAATAAAATGTTAGAAATGAAAGACTATAAAAAGATTCACCATACGTTAAATGAAGTATTAAACACAAGCTTTGGAGTGAATCAATCTCCTACATTTTTATTTTACAATAACTATATGAAAGTTTAATAATACTATAGAAAAATAATAGAATAAAAAAAAAAGAACACAGAATCAAATGTAAGTAATATGAATATCCATGTAAAGAAAAAAGATATAAAATCTGAAGAATATAATGATAATGGACATACATCTAAAAGATTAAAAACCGAAGCAAATAATCAAGAAAATGTTATATACACAACTTCTTCTGAAATAAAAGAATTTATAAAGAATTCAAAAATAGAGGAATTAAAAAACATTTTTTTTGAAATATAAAATATTTCAAAGTTTTATGATGATGAATTTATTAAATGGATACTTCTTCTCTCTAAAAATAAAAAAGTTATATTTCTTTCATGGATTTAAATAAAGAAATTTCTTAAGATGAATATAAAATTATATTAAATTATGAAAAAGAGGATAATTTATATATTTAAAGATATTTTTATAATGGAAAATAGGAATAAAAATTAATTAAAATTTTTAGTAAAACATGGAATGGATGTAAATAAAATAGTTTATAAAAATGGTGAAATACCTCTAATTAATGCATGTAGAAGTGGAAATAAAGATAAAATAGAATATTTATTAGTAGAGCCAGGAGCATATACAAATAAAGTAAATAAATGGAGTAATAAAACACCTTTATTAAAGGCAATTAAATGTAGAAATAAAGAATTAGTAAAATACTTATTAGAAAATGGAACAAATATTAATAAAGAAAATAAAGAATGTGAAACACCTTTATTTAAGACAATTAAAAGAGCAAATAAAGATTTAGATGAATATTTAGTAGAACATGGAACAGATATAAAACAAGATATGAAACACCATTATTCAATGAATACTATAGTGGAAAAAAAGATTTAGTAAAATATTTTTCCATTAACCCTCAATGGACCAAGGAAAACAATACATATCATTAGGGGAATATTTAATAATAAATAATAAATTATAGAATAGTATATAATAAATGTTAAATCATTATTTTTTAAAAAAAAAATTAAAATAATATATATAAAATAAAATTGATTATTCACAGGTCATAAAATAAATAATTTAAAAATAATAATCAGTGATGAATGATCAATAATAAAATAATAACCATTATTAACAATTAATATGACTCTAATATAAATAGAGTATAAATAAATAAATCATAAAAATTAATTTTATAATAATATCTTTTTGTAAATAATAAATAATATAAAAAAAATATCTTCTTAAATTTTTGAACACAAAAAAAATTACATTAAGTTTCCTTTTTTTTTTTCTTTTTACAATCACAATTAGATCAATAAGAATACGGTGATGGACAATCCATCGGATAGAAATTTTTTTTATATATGTATATAAGATTTTACATCAGAAAATAATATTAATTAACAAATATTTCCACAAAAAAAAAATAAAATATAAAATTGTTTTATTCTTTTTTTTTTTTATTTTATTTTTATAGATGTGATGATTATGAACTCATATAACTTTAACTTTATTTATTTATTCATTTATTAATTTTATGAATTATTTTTTTATATAAAAAGCAAAGAATTAATAAATAACAATAATAAAAATAAAAAAAATATTATATATTAAAAAAAAATACATATATATATATTTTTTTTAATAATAATAGTTTTTTTTTTAATTTTTATTGATTTTGTGTTTGTTATTATTTTTATTTTTTATAGTCAATATTTTTATTTTTTTTTTTTTTTTATTTTTTATTTTTTATTTTTTATTTTTTTTTATTTTTTTTTATTTTTTTATGGTTAAATATATTTTTTATTTTAATAACTTAATTTGTTTTAAAAATAATATTAAAATTTTATTTTGATAATTGATGTAAAGTATTCCATTATATATTTCATACTATTAATTTTTTGGAGGTAGAAACATAATAATATTCTGCTCCAATATTAGGATATAAAAATTCTAAAAACCATTGCTGAATCACTGGTGTGTTGGAGGATGGAGAATATCGGTATTGTTTATACATAGTTACATTATTACTATTTAAGAAACTAGAATCAAAGGTTTTATTGTTTCTAATTAAATTTATTAAACTATCATAAGAAAATCTATTTTTATTTCTTTTTTTATGATATTGCAACTGATCAAATACATTTTTATTTATAAATTCGGAAAGTAAAGAGGCACTGATATCAAACTTATTTTGAACTGAAACATCAATATCGCAGTTACTAAGAATATAACTGGCACTGACATAATCTTCCGTTAATAAGAAGAAAATAATGGGAGTATTACAATCATCATCTATGATGACATTGAAATCACAACCTGCCTTCACTAATTCTTGTAAGGTGAAAGCTGCATTTTTATATAGTAAATAATTACCCTCAGTAACAAAGTTACCCATATAATTACTATAACTTTTGTAGTAATTCTTGATAAAAACGGATACTAATGTATCTCCAAATTTATTTTTGTAGTTCACATTAATTTGTTTTTGGCAATTAGATCTCTCAACTGTAAAAATCTGTTGTGTTCAACTAAATACATAGCTCCAGTTTTTCCTACATTATTAACAAGATTAAAATTAATATCTAAGTTTAAGAGAAGATCAAATAGCTTAAATTTATCCGCTTTACAACAATAAAGAAAGATATTTTCATTATCATTATTAATATGATTTAAATCAAATTTAGCTTTAAGCATTCTAATTAAGACATCTCTATTACCATAAAATAGAGCAGTATTTCCATTATTATCTGTGATGTGTATGTGATCATCGCTACCTTCGATAAGTTTTTCAACAGCAAATAACATCTAATAATGTTCAGCAGCATGCATTAAAGCTGTTTTTCCTTCAATATCTTGAACGTAAAGATCAATATCTTTAGTAAGAAGCCATTCTACTAATTTTTTATTATTTGCATTTTGACAAGCTCGGATTAAAATATCACTTTCTTTGAATTCCTTATAAATATCCTTAAAAGCAGGATGACTTAATACTTTATCCATCAATTTAAATTTTGTTAAATTCATTATGACATCTTTTAATTTATCTACAAATTTTTTTACAGCAAGTGAATTATCATATTCATTATAATATTCTTGTATAATTTTTTTATTGTTATTAATACAATTTATACATTCTTCATTATTATCTTTTATATAGTTTAAAATTTTTAATTCTAATTCTTCCTGATTCATTTTTATTATTACTATTGATGTATTTATATATATTAATTTTTTATTTTTTATTTCTTGATATATTAATTGAAAATATTATTTTTATTTTTATTATTTAATTATACTTTTTATTTTTTATATTTTATTTTTTACTTTATTTATATTTTTAGTTTAGTTTTAGTTTCAATTTTTTATTATTCAGAAGCCAAATTTTCTTCTTTTATATATTCGTATCTTTTATTTTTATCGCATTAAAATATTTTCCTCCTTTTTATTCCACTATTTATTCCTTTTCTTTTTTTTTTTTTTTTTTATGTAATATATTAAAAATTATTTAGAATTGTCTAAGAGAAAAATTTTTTCATTTTTAATTTATTACTTAAAAAATTAAAAATTAAAAATCTTTATATTATTTATTGTTTAAATGTATATTAATAAATAAAAAAATTGTTTATTAATATAAATTTATTATTTATAGAATATAAATAAATGATTAACAAAGATTTACACATGTTTTTATATTTAATTGTGGCTTGTTCTAGATATATATTAATTTATATTTAACTTATAATGTATTTAATATAATTTAATTTCATATTTTATTAAATTTAAGCTAGAATATAACTTTATATTAATAAAGTTAACCCTCCCCCTCAAATTAAATTTTTTTATTGTTTGTCAAATTAGCTAATTTGTTTCCATTAAGGTTTTTGGTTAATAGATTGGCCAGCATATAATTTGTATTAATATATTTTAATTGAACATTTTAATTTAATATATTTTCATTGCTGAAATGGTGGATAACAGTAATATATCTAAGCTTTAAGTTTAAATGGCCTCTTTCAGTGCTATTTTTGCTTATTTCATTATCTGTGTATATGTCTATTGTTTCTGTTTTTTTTCAAATAATTCATAAAGTAGATTTTTAATTTGTAATAAATTCTTAATACATTCTGAAGTACTTAAATATTCAGCTTCAGCTATAGATATCGCAACAGCTTGAGTAGGACTTCAAGATTTCCAAGCTGTAAAAAATTAACAGCAAATGCAATGTCTGGACGTGTATATTTTGCAAAGCAAAATTTGAGAACCTATAATACTTTTGAATTTTATTTTGTCAACAGTCAACAGGTTCATTATTTTTATTATTATTGTCTTACACATGGTGTTTTTATATTTTTATTATTATTTATATTATATTTATTTAGCAGATTATTAATGAATGCTTCTTGTGAGAAATAAATGACATTTATCTTCTCTTTCTATTTTGATTCCTAAATATCAAATCCACATTTAGATACTTTTAAAGTTTTCTTTAATTCTTGAAACAATATTAATAATTTCGAAACTTTCCCCTATAATGATCATATCCTCAACATAAAATCCTGTGACACAATGGCATACGCTAGCTTATCCTTAAACTTTTTGAATAAAACAGATGAATCAGTAGAGGATAAATACACGTGACAACATATTTAAATAATTAGAAAATTAATTATTAATAAAAATTTTATTTATTAATATTCTCTATAAATTATTGTTAGAAAATTAATATTTTTAGTTTACTATTTAATTAACATTTAATTTAATATTTTTATTTTATTACAATTTTTATTATAATTTTTAAATATTAAATAGATTAATATATATAAAAAAGGATATATTATATTAATATATAGTTTATATAGTTTATGAATTTAATTTCAAATTTTTTTTTTTTTTTTTATTTTTATAAGCCTCTTTTATATAGTTAATATTAAAACACTTATTTAATGTATTGAAATATGGATAATCCATCAAATGTATTTTGTATGTATGTAAAAAATTATTAAATTATTTTATTTTTAAAAAATTAAGTCTTTTGCTTAAATAAAGTTAGTAAATAAACAAATACTAAGATTTTTATCAATTATTAACTATTTAATTTTATATTATTTATTACTAATTAAATAGTAATATTAATTTTCGAATGTTAGTAACTGAAATTAAGATTTCAACTTCAATTATAAAATTTTTGAGGTTTTGAGTTATATTGGTCAGGTCAAGATGTTTTTTTACTAATTATAACAATTAAATAAAATTAAAATAAATTATTACACTCAAAGTTTTATAAATTAATTAAGAAATTCAACATTTAAAATTATATTTTATTAGAAACATTTATTTAATGTTTAATAAAAAGTTTTAATAATATTAATATTAGAAAATTAATGTTGCTGTTTTAATTAATTTAATTATTTTGTGTTTAAGATTAATAATCTTACAAAGATTATAAATGAATGGAATTTCAATTACTTTTTTACTGAACTAATAATAATAATAATTAACAATATAATTAATTAATATATTTAATTTTAGCATATTTATACACGTATATTAACTATATAAAATATAATAATAAAATAATATTGAATATTGATAAGAATTTTTTAATAAAATTACTATATAATTATTAATAAACTAATTTAAAATTAAAATTACAGAAATAAATCTTTACCTTTTCTAGATGATCTCTTTTTGAAGTTTGCAATGATAATTGAACAAAAATCCTTGGATGTTTCTTAAGATTCAGAAAAGGATTATGATAATAATATTTATTATTATATATTGAGTGCTCTTCTTGGTGGGCGTTTAATATATTCAAAAATTAAAGTTAATGATAGGGAACAAAGACAATTAGTTGACAATATTTTTAAACAATGTTCAACTTCGTCAACTGTTCCGTATTTTGTGGGGATTGCGGAGTTTTTAACAAATGTAATACCATTAATTTGTCGATCTTTTAGATTGATGATGAAATGGTATTCCATTGAATCTACCGTTGCCAAGAGCGTCGACGTCGAAATGATAAGGCATGGATTTTCACCTCCAGATACAGATTCGATTGATAACACTAATACTGAAATTATTACTCGCAATAATGGACGTGGTGTTATTATCGAGGAATGGGAAAAGTTAGAGGCTATTGCTTCTAACGCACTTTTATAATTTTATAATATATAATATTTTATTTCATGTATTTTATTATTTTTTTTTCTTTAAAATCATGTAATTTTATTATTATTATAAATTAAATAAAGTTTTTTTCTTAGTCTTAAAAAAAAAAAAAAAAAAAAAAATTTAAAAATAAAATGATTTAAAAATAAAATGATTTAAAAATAATATGATTTAAAAATAATATGATTTAAGATATTAAAACTAATTAAAAATCTCTCTGGAAATCTTTAGAATGATTAATTAAAATTTATAATAATAAAGTAAAAGTTATTAATTCATTCTTCACCATGATGGCCCCCTCCCTAAAACTTAATTTACATTGAATCTGAGTTATATTTGACTATATTTTTTTAAATGAACCTTCCTATTCATTTGAATACCAGAATTAGGATTAGCCAAAGTAACAGTATTAAATTTTTTTTTTTTTTTTTTTTTTTTTTTAGCCTTAAAGACCCAGCAAAAATAAGGTTTTAGCTTAGTTCTCAAAAAAAAAAATTCTGAACTAAAAAACTAAATCTCCTTTCCTTAATTCTCTTTCCTTCATACATATTATTCTGTTCCTCTCCTCCTAGAAGCCCAATATTTATTTATATTTTTTAACAATTTCCGCTGATTCCAAGGGTGCATCGATAATGATTTTATAAATTTTTTTCAAGCAACACTTCATCCATGCGATGACTTATTAATATCTTTGGTAGGTTCTAACAACAATATATAAAAAGGATGCTGATCTTCCCTATCATACACTAATTCAAAACACGAATATTTTTTATTACCTTATTTTTAGTAGTTCTAAGAGTCCATAAAGCAGATGGTAATACTTCATCCTAATTCTTATCCCTTATTTTTAAAACCCAACAATTTTAAAAATTTACTGATCTCTTTATTACAATTTTCCATATGTCCATTACTTTCCGGGATGATATGTGGGGTAAATTTTACATAAAGATCATAGAACCCTAAAAATATCTTGGTCATATCCGAGGTAAGCGGAACACTGTTTAGTAAAAAAAAAAACATTAATAAAAAACTTTTATTACATCCTTTTGATGTTATATTTTCAGTAGGTTTTGCTTCATCCTATTTGATGAAGTCGTCTACTGTTTACAATAATATATTGACTATTATTTTTAGTTTTAATTAAAGGTCCCAATACTATCTAAAACCCAAATGTGTAAAAGGACCTTCTCTACCTTAGTTGGAATACTTTCGGTAGGTTCTGGGTATGGTTTTGATTCAACAGACATTTGTCATAATATAATTTTGTACCACTCCTTTAATTTCCATTACCATATTATTTCAATTAATAATTTTTTTTTTCGAAGCCTTTGATAGGTTTTATAATATCCTTCACTTCATGACTTATCTGTTGAGCTTCCAAAATAGTTTTTACTCTTTTCATATTATCCGTATTCAATTTTACGATAGTTATTACCATCAATAAAGTATAATCTTCACCATCTATTGTAATAAATTTTTTCATTTTACAAAATTCTTTTTATATAGTTTTTCGAAATCAACACTTCATTCTTCCTTTGAATTTAACTTAGTTGTTAATATTACCGAATCATTTCCTTTTTCTTCTCATTTTTGATAATACATCGAGCTAACACATTTTTTCTTACCCAGTTTAATATTGAATTTTAACACCTAAGGGTACTAACAGTTAAACACCATATTGATTGCCTGGCAATATTAGGTTTCTTATTCTTAAAGAAACTAATAAGAGGTCTATGATCCGTTATAACTAAAATTTAATTATAATTTCTTAATATATATGACTTCAATTTTTTTGTAATATAATATAGAAGTGTCGCGCTCCTTCCAAGTCGGTTATACCATAATTTCTTTCAGGTCTTACTTAAACTTCAACTTATATAATAAAATTGGAAGTTCTTTTTTTTTTTTTTTTTTTTTTTGATTTCCATATATTCTTGGAGTAATATTACTCCAATACCTTCATAGGAAGCATTTGATCTAATTATAAACCTAATTTCATTAAAACTGGGATATTTTTTAAAATAAGACCCATTTATTATTAATTTTACTTTTTAGTAAAATCAAAACTTTGATGATATTCGGAATTCCATTTGTATTTAATATTTTTTTTCTTCTTAACAATTTAACATAGGAACAAAGATTTAAGCCCATTTGTCAATAAAAATTTCTATAATATCCTAACTGCCTCCAAAGAAAAGAATAATAATTCATGAACCATCAACTAGTACTGCTGTCCATTCTTTGATAGCCTTATTTTTTTTGCTATCCAAAGAGGCTGAAACCTTCTATTGATGCCTTATGACCTAAGGCCTCTAACTCAGTCTTCATAAAGGTATATTTTTCAATATTAATTTTTTAATTTGTGTTGGCAAAATACATCCAACACTTGTTGAATATGACTTGAACGTATCATCCATATTTTTAGGAGTATATTAAGATATCATCAATAATAAAGTTAAAAAGACGAAAACTTTCCAATACATAAAAAAAAAAAAAAAAAAAAGAATTCCTATTCATTTTTCTCTTTTTGAAAAGTAGTTGGAGCTCCAGTTAATCCAAAAAAAAAAAGGCATTAACTTTAAATTGATAATTTTTACCAACTTTTATGGTGAAAAAGTAGTAAGTAGTAATCATTATTAATTGGAGCAATGATGCACATTAATATTGTTTTAATTAATTTTTAATATTATTAATACTTTGAGTTTAGAATATATTATAGGAAAGAAATGATAGTAAAGAATTAATAATTAAAATTTATTTTAGTTTTAATTAAAATGTTAATGATTAATTAGATTGTTATTATTTTTATTTTAATTTATTTTTATTTAATTAAAATTTTTTTTTAAAATGGATTTCGTTTTTAGAAATGAATTAGTTTTTGGGTTAAGTTAAACAAGAATTGTAAAGGATATAACTCGATGAGCTGTACAAGCCTCATTACCATAACAAATTAATTATTATTTAGTATGATAATACGCCTCAAAATCCTTTTACAATATATATTATTTAATATTAATAAATAATAATAATAATAATAATAATAAAATTGTTGAATATAATTTATACTTTTTAAACTATAATTAATTGTTTATTTTTTATTTATTATTATCTAACTTTTTAATTGTTTATTTTTTCTTTATGTATAAAAGAATAGTGAATTAACTGTTTTAAATAATCTTCGTAAGATTATTAATATTTTAATAATCTGATAACTTCATTCATTAAAAAAATATTATTAAATAAAACTAAATAAAATAATAATATAAAAACATAAAGAAAATTCTAAAAGAATACTAACAATATAAATTTTAATTATTATAAGGAAGTTATTTGTTTATAGCATTCTAACCAAGTTATATTTAAAATCAAATATATTTTTAACAAGAATTAATTATTTATAATTTATTTTAATTTTATAATTTCGTTATTTATTACCAATGATACGATATTTTATTTATGTATCTAAATTAATATTTATTTATGGGCAATGACAATAAGGAATTATGACAAAATAATATATTCTAATATTAAATAGAAATAAAACATACAATAGTACAAAATAAAGTAATAAATATATCTTTTTAATATTCTCTTTATTTATTATTAATTATTAATTATTACATCAATTATTATTATTACTCATATAAATATTATAATTAATTAAAACAAATATATATCATATCTCTTTTTAACTATACTAAAAATATAATATAAAAATAGCTATTTATGTGAATTAATTTATCATAAGTATAAACTTATAAATAAAAGAATTCTCCGTTTAAAATTATTATTATAAAATTATATATATTACTATAAAATTATTGCTGACCAATAATATTTAAGTATTTCTTTAACCTTAAGAATCTACCTAAATTTCATATTTATAGTGGTCACATATCATCAATGTAATAATTTCTATAAATTATAGAAATTATTATTTATAATTAATATTAACTAAACTATTAATATTAAATAAAAATTAAAATAAAAATTAAAATAAAAATAAGAATTTAATACTTATCTTTATAATAGAGTTTATTATAAGAAAATATAATAGACTTTAAATATGAAAAGAGAAATAAAATATGTTTTTTTATAAGAACTTTATTAATCTATTTGATTATTAAATATTTTATTATTTTTTTTTGATAAATTTTAAAATAATTATTTTATATTAATTGAAATCTTAATGTCTTTTATTGTTATTATATTTTTCTTAAAATAATAACTCTTGATTTTCTAAAGACGAAAATCAACAGCTATTTATATTTTTACAAAAATAAATGTATTTTTCTAATCTTAACAATGATTCTTTCCAGAAAAATATTAGAAGAAAAAACTGGAAAGATTTTTGATCAATAATCTATACTTATTGATCATCGTGTTATTAAATAAAACCAATTATAATTAATCGGGAAAACTTTAATAACCGATTCTAATAACTAAAAGAATTAAAAAGAAAAAAGGATAAAAAAGAGAAGGATAAAATTATGCAGAAATTATATTAAATACATTTTTTCTATGAAATAATACAGAAGTTATATTAAATACATTTTTTCATATAACAATTAATACATTAATTGGTATAATTGTTTTTAAATGAAATAAATTTTCAAAGAATAATAATTATGAAATAATTATTAATTAATAAGAAATAGAAATAAATTATAAAAAATTATATCAATTTCTTACAATCAATGGTTCGGGTTTTATTAGAAATTTTATTAATTATTTATTTTTAATATTTTTCTGTCTACATTTTAATTATTGAAAAACTTCACTTATTTATACTTTTTGAAAAAAATAAATATGTAAAGCCTTTCTACATTTTATTATCATATTTAAAAAAAAAATAATTTACTATTACTAATTACTTCAAATTTTATATTAATTTAAATTAACTAATTCATAAGTATTTTTATTTTAATAAATTTTGTTTATATAATTTTATATTATTTTTCATACACTAAAACTAAATTATTTAATATATACGAAAAATAACAAACAAAATTTAAAAAGATTTTACAGAAAAATAAAATTATTTTAATCAAGACTATTAATATAATATTCTTATATTTTATATAAAATAAATTTAAAAACTATAATATATTTAATATTTATTATTAATCAATTAAGATTTGATTTTATTTATGGGGAATAAAATATTAAATAATCAATTTAAAAATAAAATAAAATACTAAAAAGAATACAATTTTAATATTGATACAATATAATAATAATAGAATAATATATTTGAAAATAAAAATAAAATATTAATATTGATAATAAACACTTTAATAAAATAATAAAATTTAAGGTTAAAATATAGATATTGATATTAATAATAAAAATATAGAATTATTGTTAATATTTTAGAAAATTTTAATAAAAATAAAAAAAATTTATACTTATAAAATAATTTAGTATAGAAAATATAGTAAAGTAATATTAAGTAAAGAACAATATAATGGATTCTAAAGTATGTAAAAGTTTTTTGTAGGTAGGTAAGATTCTTGCTATATCTTTCCTAGTTTGGGTTAAATTGGTCAGGTCAAGATGTTCTTATTAATTATAACAATTAATTAAATTTAAATAATAAATAACACACACAGATTTTTATAATTAAGATTTCAATATTTATGTTTTATTAGAACTTTATTTAATATATATTTTAATAATAAAATTAACTAAGATTAATATAAAAAATTATTTATTGTTATAATTAATTTATTAACTTTAAGTTTACACATTAAATTAATAGTTAAAGATTAATAATCTTACAAAGAATTCAAAATATGGAATTTCATATCCTTTTTATACTAAACTAAAATAATAATTAACAATATAATTAATTAATACATTTTAATATTAATATATTCATACATGTATATAAACTATATAAAATATAATAATAAAATAATATTAATAAGAATCTTTAATACAATAACTATATAATTATTCATAAAACAATTTAATAATAAAACTAATTTAATAATCAAATATAAAATAAAATAAAATAAAATATTAAAACTAATTAAAAATTCTCTTTCTGAAATCTTTAGAATAATAAAGAATTCCTTAGAAGCTTTTAGAAATAATTAAATAAAATATATAATAATAAAATATATAAAACTTATAAACTTATTTAAATTATTATAAAACTATTACTAATAACTAATTCTGTATTTTTAATTAATAATACAAATTAATAATATAATTTCCAAGTTAAGAGATTTATCTAATATAAATTTCTTAATTAATAATTTAGGGTCTTAATTAAATAATTAAATTATATTTTTATATTTAAATATCTTTAAAGTCCAATATCTCGTTATTTAGTTGTCCAATAAGGTTGATTTTAACATATGTTGTAGTTCTCTACCGTAGCTTTCCAATGGATATAATTTTAGCGGGAATATCAATACAATATTTCCATTATTTGTTGAGTAATCATTGTTTTTCATGTTATTTTTATCAAATTCTTAAGGGTTAAATTAAATTAAATTATCTTTAATAAATAAGTCCAAACCCTTTGGTTTCTAATTCTTTAATGTTTCTAATATTTATTTTTATGATTAAAATCGAATTAAAATAATTTTTGTCAATAACTAAATTAAATTTCAATTGATCTAATAGTGAATTTTAACTTCAAATCCACTAGTATTCGTGACAAAATAAATCGTAGATTTAATTAAGAATGCATTATTTAGTACATTCTAATCGTCAATGTTGCAGGATTTCGAATAATTTAAATTTTTATTTTCAAAAATAATATATTCTTAATAATTAAATTTTCTTTTTTATCTTTATTAACTCTTATTTTTTTTATTAAGTATTTTCTTTTTCTTTTATACTTTTTTTTTTTTTACTACATGAATTTTATAATTATTTTAATTCTTATTAGAATAATTATTACATGTGATTTTAATAATATTTTTTAAAAGTTATTTTAATAATAAAAATATTAATACTAATATAATTAATATTATTTTTAATGACAAAATATTAATAATGATAAAATTAATAAATTTAACAATAAAATTATTTATAATATTTTCGATAATATAATTCTTAAAACATTTTAATATAAATAATAATTAAATATAATAATAAAACAATTTAATTAATATAAAATAATAATTATTTAATAATTAGTCATTAATCAATTTAATTTGATAATTTATATAATTATTTTAAATTAAAAATAAAATTATGAAATTATAAAAATAGTTTAAATTAATTAACATATAAAGTTATTAAATTTAATTATAATTTCGAATTGTTGTTGAAATTATAACTGAATTGAAATCTCAATTTCAGTTATTTACATTTCAATAGTTAAAAAATATTATTTATTTAATTATAAATAATATATATATTTAAATAATTAATAATTAATATAAATTCTTATTTAATATTTAAAGAATTATCTTAGGCCTAATAATTCTGAGAATATTAGTAAATAAGATTTATATTAATAATTTCAATTATCTACATATGACGTCACATGTATTTATTTATATTATGTTTATATATATGTTTACATCATATATATTAACTACTATTTTTAATTATTCAAATTAATTATACAAATTAAATTTATTTAATTATATTAAATATTTTAAACATATCGATATTGTTATTATCTTAATATTTTATTAATATTCATATTACTATATTATTAATATCTTATAATTAAATATTATTATTATGTAACTTACAAAGTATAAAAGAAAGATGTAAAAATCTATCTTTTATGTTCTTTGTAAGGTTATTGTATTTACAATAATTATATACTAATAATTCAATAAATAAATATTTTCATAAATCCTTCAAAGAAATTATTATTTAAAATATTCTTAGATATTAAGTGTTTAAATAACTTAACTATTTATCTTATATTATTTTTATATTATTATTAATTAATTATTGTTGGATTATTAATATATAATTCAACATATTAACCTAGTAACGTTATTAATCATAAAACTATTTATACCTTAATTTTAACAATAACCTTACCCTAGTTTTGGTTACTACTTTAATATGTCTTTTTACAATAATGTATGGGCTGACATTGCTCCAATGTCAGAAGTTAATAAATTAAGGTCTGACGCCCAAGTTACTGTATCCGAATTGGCTTCTTCTGTTAATGATAGTTTTTTATTAAAAGAAGATTTTAATGAATATAACAAGGACTTACAAAAAAAACTTTATACACTTTACAAAGATAATAAAAATATTATTAATCAATTATCTAATTTAACAAAAATTTTAGATGAAAAGTTAAATATAAATATTGCTACAAATGATATTCCTTCTACTAGTCAAACACAAGAGGATAATGTATCTACCACTACTAGACGTGATGATGACAATGATGTTATTATGAGGAATGCTTTTTCAAACCGTTTACAACAAGTTCCTGAACCTGGATTTTTCTCTGGAGATACTAAAGAAACTGATCTATTCTGTCAACTTTGTGAAGATACTTTTAAAACATATCCAAATTCAGAAGCTACAGAAGATATCAAAATTAACTTTATTAAATCCCGTTTAAGAGATGGCGCTCGTAATTGGTATCTAGCTACGTACAAGGATACTAACCCAAAAACTCTTTCTGAATTGACTACTGAATTAAGAAAAGCATTTTCCAACGTTGCAATTAAAAAATTAGCTAAGATTCAATTAATAAAATTGAAACATAATTATGGGAAAATAAATGATTATATTGAACAATTTAGAACTCTTTCGAATGGTCTTGGATTCAGTGAAGAAGCCTTAGTTTTAATTTTCTATAATGGGTTACATTCAAAATTCCAAGAAGTAATTGAAGAAATGGAAGAATTCCCTGTTGATCTTGGTACTATTTATACTAAATGTATTTTACTTGAAAATACATTGAAAACAAAAAATCAAATAAAAACAAATAATGGTAATTCAAAACTTTTTAGAAGCAGTAATAATAAACATTCAAAACACGTTAGTACCCATATTAATCATGATAAAAATTATAATTCTAATAACAATTATAATAACAAAAGTAATTATAATAATTACAATAATAACAATTATAATAGTAATAAAACTAGTAGCAATAATAATAAAACAAAAAACTAAACAATGGACTTCAACAGAAGTCCAATATAATAAAAAACACAAGAATTCTTCATTATAATTTTCCTACATTTAATAATGTAGTAAATAAAAAATTACCTTCAACTTTCCTTTTATTTGATACATATATTCCAACAACATTTTCAAATAATATAAAAAATATTAAAAATGATAATAATAAATTAAAAACTGAATCGATGTTAGATTCAGGCTCCTTCTGTAATTTTATTACAGAAGAATTAGTAAAAACATTAAAATTGAAAAAATATAATTTAAAATCAAAAATTTTAGTCAAAGGAATTTCTGGTGATACAACCCAGATAAAGAATTATGTTTGGCTAAAATTTCAAATCAAAATTAATGAAAATAAAAGAGTTTATTTTAAAAATTTCAGAGAAAAATTTTTAATTTCGAATTGTATCCCAACAAAACTACTTTTTGGAAACCAATTTATGAGGAAGTTTAATATTCATTATGACTATGATAAAAACTTCCTATATTCTTATTTAAATTCTCACTTTTATAACAAAATTAATAAAAATACTAATAAAAATCCACAATATTATTCTCGGTTTAATTCAGTGATAAAAAGATTTTTAAAAAATTATTTTTTAAAACATAAATACATAAAAAAATTTAATTATACAAAAAATTCAAAAAATTTCAAAAATTTTAATCAAAATAAATTAAATTTTAAACTTAATAAATATAAAAAATTTCTTCATAAAAAATTTAATTTTTTAACCAATAAAATATTTTTTAAATTAAAAAACAATCACCAAAATAAAAAATATAAAATTAATAATAAATTTAACTATAATTATTTAATTTATTCATTTTTAACAAATAAAGAAAATTATGAAGAAGATATTGAAGATATAAAAATCGAAAATATTCCGCTTCAATATCGAGATTTGGCTGTTGTATTTAGTAAGAAAGAAGCAGATAAACTACCGCCACATCGTTTAACTGACTGTAAAATAGTTTTAGAAAAGGATGCTTCTCTTCATTACGGACCTATCTACCCATTATCTGAAGAAGAAAATAAAGTTTTAAAAGAATATATAGAAGAAAATTTAAAGAAGGGATTTATTAGGCCTTCTGAATCTCCAGCTGGTTATCCTGTCTTATTTCAAAAAAAGAAAGATGGTTCTTTAAGATTGTGTGGATTACAAAAAGTTAAACGCTGTTACCATTAGAAATTCATATCCTCTTCCACTTATTAATGATATTATTGAAAAGGTTAAAGGTGCAAAATATTTCACAAAATTAGATCTAAGATCTGCCTATAACCTAATTCGTATAAAAGAGGGGGATGAATATAAAACAGCTTTTCGAACTAAATATGGTCATTACGAATATCTCGTAATGCCTTTTGGGTTGAAAAATGCCCCAGCCACTTTTCAATCATTTATTAATTCTGTACTCAGACCTTATTTGGAAAAAAGTGTTATTTTATATTTGGATGATATTTTAATTTATTCCGAGGATTTGGAAGAACATCACAAACAAGTAAGAAGTGTATTACAAACTTTAATTAATAATAATTTATACGCAAAATTAGAAAAATGTGAATTCGATAAAGAAAAAGTTGAATTCCTAGGTTACATTTTATCTGGTGATGGTGTATCTACTGACCCAAAGAAAATTAAATCTATAGAAGAGTGGCCAACTCCGAAAAATATTAAAGAAGTACAACGATTTTTAGGCTTATGTAATTACTACAGGAGATTTGTAAAAAATTTTGCAAAAATAGCTAAGCCTCTCCATAATTTAACAAGAAAAAATACAAATGGGATACAAATTGTGGAAATTCATTTAAATCATTAAAAAGTAAATTAACTACTTCTCCAGTACTGCATCACCCAGATGTAACTAAACCATTCATAGTAGAATGTGATGCAAGTAACTATGCTATAGGTGCTGTTTTATCTCAGAAAGATGAAAATAATAAATTACATCCTGTTGCTTACTTTTCAAGAAGTTTACAAGGCTCCGAAATAAATTATTCCATTACAGAAAAAGAGTTATTAGCTATTAGAGATTCTTTCTTAACTTGGCGACATCTTTTACTTGGTGCAAAACATAAAATTACTGTTTATACTGACCATAGAAATTTAATCTATACTTTAGGAGGAAAAGTTGGTAATCAAAGACAGCATAGATGGCACTTATTCTTTCAGGAATATGATTTCCAACTTATATATAGACAAGGAACAAAAAATGGGAAACCAGATAGTCTTTCAAGAAGACCTGACTATATGAAGAATAACGAAGATATTAAACCAGAAAATATATTAGATATTAAAAATGTAAAAGAAGTTCCCTGTTTTATAGGAATTATGAGTAATTTACTAGAAAAAATTATTGATGCTATTAAAGAAGATGCTACTGCTGAAGATATTAAATTATACTTCAGTGAAAACAATGTTAAAAATAATTATGCTTATAAACCATTTAGGAAAATGGAAAGATTTAAAATAAAAGATAATATTATATTATATAACAATTTAATTTATATTCCTGAATCACTTAGATTAGAAATTTTAGAAAAATATCATGAAAAACCCACTTCTGGACATCTTGGTATAAGAAGAACTTTAGAACTAATTACAAGAAACTTTTGGTGGCCAAAAATACATGAAGATGTTACAAGTTATGTTAATTCTTGTGAATGTTGTGCAAGAAACAAGGTTAATAGACATAGGAAATATGGTCTTTTACAGCCTTTAGATACTCCCGATAGACCTTGGAAGTCTATCGAAATTGATTTCTTATATGGTCTTCCTTATTCTAAAGGATACACCGTTATTATGGTAGTTGTTGATCGTTTCTCTAAGATGATCCATTTAATTCCATTTAAACAAATACCTGATGCCAAACAAACTGCCAAAGCTTTCATTACAAATATATTTAAACTACACGGATTGCCTTGTGATATGTATACAGATAGAGGATCTCAATTTACAAGTGCTCTTTGGAAAGAAGTAATGGAATATTTAAACATTAAATCAAAAATCTCTACAACTGACCATCATGAAACAGTTGGTCAAGTTGAAAGATGTAATTCTTTTATTGAACAATATTTAAGAGCTTACTCAAGATCATATTATCATGATGATTGGGTTGAATGGATTCACCTTGCTGAATTTGTTTATAATAACTCCATTAATGAATCTACAAAAGAAACACCCTTCTTTATTAATTATGGGTTTCATCCATCTATGGATGAATTTTTCTTATTACCTGATATTGATACTAATAATAAAATTATTAAGGACTTAAGTATGAACTTTAATCATATTAAAGATGTTTTATTAAGGTCAAAAGAACTATATAAAATACACGCAGATAAAAAGAGAATGCCACCTCCAATATTTAAAGAAAATGATTTAGTTTGGATACAAGCTCCTCCATCACTAAATATCGAAGATAGTTCAAAGTTAGCTCCTTGTAAATATGGACCATATAAAGTAATAGATGTTCTGAATAATCATAATTATAAAATAGATATTAAAAGGTCACCTTTTCCAAAACATCATCCTATATTCCATGTTTCGGAGTTAGAACCTTTTATTCCAACACCTCAAAAGTTTTTAAAAAGAAGAACTCATGATGAATCTATTAATGATATAATTGAAATCTCAGGATTTAGAACTAATTATAAAAAAAATCAATATGAATACAGAATCAGATATAAATATAGAACTGCTTACAATTGGGTTCCTTCAGACGAAGTTGAAAATAACCCCCGAAATCAAAATATTTATTTACAATATTTACAAAATGGAAGAAAACCTATTTCAATAGCTTATAACTAAAATGATAATAATAATAATATTATTGTTATAAAAAAAAAAAAAAAAAAAAAAAAAAAAAAAAAAAAAAAAATTTGGAAATTTTATTTTTTATTATTATTAATTTGTTTTTAAATTTTATTTTATTATTATCAATATCAATTTTTCAGTCAAATTTCAATTTCAAAATTTCTAAATTTTCAAAATTTTCAAAATTCAAAAACATAGCTATGTTACACTTACAACTATCAATTTATAATCTAATTTTATTTATAATTTCATTAATTATTATAATTTTCAATTTTTTAAAGTTAATGCATAAAATTAAAAAGTTAATTGAAATTAAAATTTCAAAATTTCAATTTCAAAAATTTTTAATCAAAAACATTTAAAAATGGTACCATCATATTCTTAAACATCAATTTTCATAATAAAATTTTAATTTTATTAAATTTTAGAGATTTCAAAATTTCAATGAAATGGCCACTTATAAAGGGTTTCCTTTAAAAATTTAAAAGGACTCAAGTGACCTTCCTCTTTCATAAATTAAAAATTTTTAATTTAAGAAATTCCAAAAAATTTTTTAACAAAAATTTAATCCTCCTTATCGTTACACAAAAATCGTCTTGAATCCGATTTTTATGGGAGGGCATTGTTGAAATTATAACTGAATTGCAATCTCAATTTCAGTTATTTACATTTCAATAGTTAAAAAATATTATTTATTTAATTATAAATAATATATATATTTAAATAATTAATAATTAATATAAATTCTAATTTAATATTTAAAGAATTATCTTAGGCCTAATAATTCTGAGAATATTAGTAAATAAGATTTATATTAATAATTTCAATTATCTACATATGACGTCACATGTATTTATTTATATTATGTTTATATATATGTTTACATCATATATATTAACTACTATTTTTAATTATTCAAATTAATTATACAAATTAAATTTATTTAATTATATTAAATATTTTAAACATATCGATATTGTTATTATCTTAATATTTTATTAATATTCATATTACTATATTATTAATATCTTATAATTAAATATTATTATTATGTAACTTACAAAGTATAAAAGAAAGATGTAAAAATCTATCTTTTATGTTCTTTGTAAGGTTATTGTATTTACAATAATTATATACTAATAATTCAATAAATAAATATTTTCATAAATCCTTCAAAGAAATTATTATTTAAAATATTCTTAGATATTAAGTGTTTAAATAACTTAACTATTTATCTTATATTATTTTTATATTATTATTAATTAATTATTGTTGGATTATTAATATATAATTCAACATATTAACCTAGTAACGTTATTAATCATAAAACTATTTATACCTTAATTTTAACAATTGTATAATTTAAATCATTAGTTTATTATATTTTGGCTAGTTCCGTAACATCGATGATACGGGCTGGGGTTGAAACACTAAGATATTCAAAACAAAAAAAAAAATAAATATTAACACATAACTATAAAAATAAATTTGGAAACAAGAAAAAAATTAAATTTTAAAATATTCTTTATTTAAATTTAAAATTAAAATTATTTGTTCCAAGTATTAAAAAGAAAGAAATTTATTCTTCTTTTTATACTTTTATTTTAATACATTTTATTTATTATTAATATATTCTTTATAAAAAAAAAAACTATTATAACTATTTTATTTTAATTTTTAACTATTATTTTAAATTATTTTTTAAAAAAAAAAAATAACATTTATTAAATTAAAATATAAAAAATTAATTTGGAGCTTGTATCACGAAGGGCATTCCGGGCGGTAGCTTCTTCTTGATATTGTTATTCAGAGAGAGAATTATACAGAATTGATATTTTCTGTATTTTAGATCATTTTTATTATTGGAATTCTTCTGTATTTTAGTTCATTTTTATTTTAATAAAGATTTAATTTATTTTTAATTTTTGTTTTATTTTTAGTTTATTTCAAAGGTTTTAGAAAATATTATACAGAAACTTATAATTCTGTATTTTACATCAAATATTTATTGAAATAGGTTTTTATTATTCTTAATATAAAAATAAGAATTAGTAATGATTTAAATATTATATAATTTTTAATAAGAATATTTAGTAATAATTTTTATTATATTTAATATTAATAAAATATTTAATAATTATTTTTATTAGATTTGATATTAATAAAAGATTTTAATAAGAATATTTAATAATAATTTTTATTATATTTAATATTAATAAAAGAATTTTATAAGAATATTTAATAATAATTTTTATTATATTTGATATTAATAAAAGAAATTTATAAGAATATTTAATAATAATTTTTATTATATTTGATATTAATAAAAGATTTTAATAAGAATATTTAATAATAATTTTTATTAGATTTGATATTAATAAAAGAATTTTATAAGAATATTTAATAATAATTTTTATTATATTTGATATTAATAAAAGATTTTAATAAGAATATTTAATAATAATTTTTATTATATTTAATATTAATAAAAGAAATTTATAAGAATATTTAATAATTTTATTTTATTATTATTAAGAGTATTTAATAGGAAATACAAGGTATTTAGTGACACCCCGTATTGTCGATGGTATGGTTCATATAGTTTTAGGAATATAATAATAATTAACACAAATAATAAAATTACAATAAAAAAATAATTTGTTTTAAAATCAATATTTATTTATTTAAATTTATAAAAGAAAAATAATAATATAATTATTTATTTTATAAAAGTTAGTTATTGATTATATTTTATTTCACTAAAAATTACATGTATTTATATTTTTTTATCAAATTAAAATTTGTAAAGCCTAACTATTTCTTAATAAACTAATTACTAATTATTTTAATAAATAAAACATTTAAATTGAAATTAAATTATTATTTTAGTTAATAATATTATTGTTATAAATATTAGTTTTATATTATTGAATTATTAATCATTTAATAATAGTTTAATATTAATATATATAAAATAAAAATAAAGAAATTATACAGAATATTTTAATTGTGGTTTAGTTAAATTTAGTTATTAAAAATAAATTTAAATTGATAACGAAAATTTTAATAACTAATTAAATTGATTTGATTATTTTCAATATAACATATTACAAAAGAAATATAATATTAATATATTAAGTGGGCAAGGACAATATTCTTGGCTAAAGATTTTTAATACATTATAATGGAATCGGATCGATAATTCAAAAAGGAATTATAAGTTAATTGGTGATTTATTAACATAAGATTTCTATTTAGTAATATTTGAAGAATATTGGAAAGTTCCAATTATATAGAATAGAATAATCTATAAGGTTAGAATAATTTATATTATTCTAGCACAATTAGTATTATTCGTTCATTCTGTATTATCGATGATTTATACCTAATATTCTTAATCTACAAAAATTAAATTTTGTAGAAGTGAATAAAAGGATAAATACTGAATAAAATTGATTTAAGAAATTTAAAAAAATAAATATGTTTTATTATTAAACACAAAAATGTTTTATTAAAAAAATTTATTTTTATTTTAATATTAATCTTTATTTATTTAATAATTAATTTTGTTTAAATTAATAAAATAATTGTTAAAAACTAATAAAATAATAAAATGAAATATTTATTATTTATACTAATTTATTTTAAATTTTAATAATAAAATTGATTATTAATAACTAATAAAATATTTATAATAATTTATTAACTAATTAATAATCATAAAAAATTGATTATTAAAACTAATAAAATATTTATAATAATTTATTAAATAATTAATAATAAAGAATAATTTATAAGAAATATTTACATGTTTTTATATTTTTCTTTGATTTTAAACTATTTACATTAAAAATAATAAAATTAATAAAAGAGAAATAAAGAATAATTTATTATTAAATTAAACAATATTTACAATTAAAATGTTGATAAAGATGAGTTTTAAAATGTTATTTTAATTACAATTTGTTTATAAAAGTTGAGTTATAAAATAAATAAAATAATCATTATTTTAAATAAAAGTAACTTAAAAAATTATTTAACTATTTAATTTTAATTTTGCGTTGTTTATAAGTTTGTTTATTTGTTGTTTATAATTTATTAAATATGTTTATTATTTTGTTTATTTGTAGTCTTAGAAAAATATTATTTATTAATTTATTTTAGTTTTTAATTAAAATTATTAATGATTAATTAATTTATTATTATTTTATTTTAATTATTTTTATTTAATTAATTTTTCTTAAATATGGATTTAATTTTTTTTTTTTAGAATGGATTAATTTTTGGGTTAAGTTAGACAGAATTTGTTTTTTTATTATTTATTTTAATTTAATAATTTTGTTATTTATCAATTTCTCGGCCCTTAAGAGTCAACTTCGTCCCTTGAAGTTGTATCATTTTCTTGTAGTACATAAGGGAAAAAATTTTTATATGAACATTTCTTTTAAGGAGTTTTCCTGTTTGTGGATCTTCAAGAACTAAAGTGTTGTTTCAAAGTCTTTTGATGATAGTCTTGAAAGTGCATCATCGAAAAGATTTCTTTTTCTTTTTTGATAAACTAGGTTGGTTTTGTATTTATTGAATTCTTCTATCCAACGAGCATGTCTATTGTTGTTAGGAATATTTTTCTTGAGCAAACCTAAAAGTGGCTTATAATCAGTTATAAATTTTATTGGTTTGTTATTGTTGATTGACAATGTCCTACTTAAACAACAAGTTGGGTGTTCTAATTTGTCTTCCTCCTTTTGCAAAAGAGTACTTCCGATACCTTTATTCTTTTCTATTATTATTGCATTACACATAGGCGTCTTTAAAGAAGTATGGTTATTATATATTTCAGTTATTCTTTTAATTCCTTTTTTTGTTTTTTGATATAAGCAATCATCATCTGGATCAATGTAGAGTCTGTACTTCTTTTGTATACCTCTTCCTAATATAATATTAAAGAATGGATTTGTATAATCTATTATATAAAATTTCTCATTCACAGTTAAGTTATTATTTATAGTTAATTTTAAATTTATATAAGAATTAGTATGGAGTATTGTACCATCGGCAATTGTAATAGTTTCAGAAAGGTCACAATTATTAATGAGTACATTTTCTAGTTCTTCAAGTGAATTTTTAGTTATGATGTTAACATTTGCACCTGTGTCGAAAAGTATTTTGACTGATTTGTTTCCTATTTTTCCACACAATATAGGAATATTTAAATTTTGAATAGTATAAAGTATTTTCTCAACTCGTGGTTTACAACCTTGTTCTAGATCTTTTCTTATAGATGGACATGCTGATAATAATTGTGTTAGGCTTATTTTAGGATATAAATTATTGGCTTCTTCTAGAATATTGAATTTATCATCAGGTTTTAACATTTGTATTTCGGTCATGTTTCGCTTACCTTTTGTTTTAACTTTTTCTGGTATAGTATTTGAATTAATATCTTGATAATTATTTTCATTAGGAGTATTGGGTTGGGGTTTGTCAAAATTGGTTGCACGAACACTTTCACTATTATTATTAGATTCTTCATGCGTAATATTATTATTAGATAAATCCATGTCTTCTATATCATTTGTAATTTCTCTTCTTCTTTTCTCTCTAATGGCTTTCTTCTGTTGTTTAACAGCTTTTATATTTGGTTGATTTAGAATGGAAGGTTTTACTATAGATTTATTACTTGGTGATATTTTATTTTTATCCAATGCATTCTTACTTAGTGATTTTCTCTTTTGGGCTGCATTAATCATATAATTATTGTTTCCTTCATATTCTATAGTATTTTCTTGATCATAGTTGTTTGTTGCAATTTTATTTATCTCGGGAGATTGCGTACTCCCGATAACTAATTTAAATGGTTTAATTCTGGACATTCTTCAACAATGTGACCAATACGCTGACAATTTATGCATAGGTTGATTTTTAAATCGGATAATTTTTTTGTTATATCATCTAGTTCTTTATCAGTGAATTGAGAACCTTTTAAAGTTGCTCTTCTCTGTTCGACTCCTTTGTTGAATTCTACAGGGTTGTAAAAATTTCTATTTGTAGTAAAATTGTTGTTATAGTTATTATTTCTAAATTTATTATTATAACTGGAATTTTCATTAGTCCTAGTATTAGAGATAAAAGGAATTTTATTGTAATAATTAGTGTTAAAAGATCTAAAATTAGTATTTTTATTATTGTTATTATTAGTGTTATTTAGATTCTTCTTTACATTTGAGAATTGAGTTTTATATTTTGGTTTATTATCTTCAAGAAGTTTAAGCATTTTTTCCTTTTTTGAAGTTATTTCCATTGCATCACTTAATTTAGTAGGTTCTGATTCTAATAAATACTCATACATTTTAGACCAGTTTCTAAATGCATTTATGTAGTATGGAGTACTAATATAATCCTTTCCATCTAATTGTAATTGATTTAAGAGTTGTAAGAATTTTGTATCGAAGTCGGAAACTTTTTCACCTTTCTTAATGGTTAATGTTGATATTTCCAAAAATTTTACATTCTTTGGCGTACAAGGTTTAAATCTTTTCTTAAGGTTTCTAAAATTATTTCATAAGAGTCAGCTTGTGTTTTATTTAAAGAATTTATAACAATAGTTCTTGCTTTATCTGTAGTTACGGCAATTAAATATTCATTCTTTTCTTCGTTTTCAATTTTATATTTTCGACACCAATTTTCAAAAGCGAATTTCCATTCTTCATATTGGACTTTTTCTTCACCTAATATTGGTAATCTACTAAAAGTAATAGCTTTGGTAGTTGTTTCCATTTTTTTTTTTTTTTTTTTTTTTTTTTTTTTTTTTTTTTTTTTTTTTTTTTTTTTTTTTTTGTTAATTATTATTATTAGTAGTAGTAGTAATATTTCTAAAATTATTAATTCTTATTATCTTTAGTTTATCTTGAATGATTTCCCGTCCTTATAGTACGGTTGTAGAATAATACGACGTTTGGTCCCACTGATTATAGGAGTTTTACACTACGTCTACACCTAACGTAGATCTCTACTTATAATCAGCGCCTACTCCCCCGTATTGATTCTTATTCTACAGTCCGTTAGCTCTTACTGCAATAATACACTAGTATTAAGGGTAAGAGATTCCTACTATAAGTATCAATCAGTCAAGAGAACAGAAGCAGTTCCTCCAACTAAAAAAAAATACTTCTTTTCTTTATTTGTTTTCCTTAATTTAAATTTTATTGTTTTCTAATTTTATTTTTTTTTATTATATATTTATTTATTTATTTTTTTTTTTTTTTTTTTTTTTTTAAAAAATATTTTATACACAATAATATCCTAGAAAATATTAAAAAAATAAAAGGTTAAGTAGTATAATGGTATTTATAAATTTTTATTATTTGAATATTTAAAGAAAAATAAAAAGTTAAATTATAAATATTTATTATTAATAATTCTCAAAAGAATATTAATTACGATTTTCCAATAATATAAGTAATAAGTAGGTAGTATACTCGTAGCCAGCTTGCCCACTTGCTCAGGCGTCATGTACTACTCGTACCAGTGATTCTCCTACACGTTTATACGTTTGTAGAATAGTTCAGAGCTTCCCAGCGCGCCGACTGTGAAAGAATAAACTAATCACGGAAACCACTTATTATTTTACTTATATTATTGCTTCTAAAGCAACAATATTCTTTTTTGAAAAATAAATAATAATTTTATAATAGAACTTCTTAAAGTTCTTCCGTTATATTTTATTTTTATTTTATTTTTTTTTTTTTTTTTTTTTTTTTTTTTTTTTTTTTTTTTTTTTTTTTTTTAATAAAAATTTTTTTTATATTAAAATTTTTCTAATAAATTTTTTTTTTTTTTTTTTTTTTTTTTTTTTTTATTAAAATTTTACTAATAAATTTTATTATTATGATTATTTATTACTTATAATATATACTTTATTATTTAATTAAATTGAATAATATGAATACTATTTAATTATCTTTAAAAAAAATTTTTTTTTTTTTTTTTTTTTTTTTATTTAATTATTAAAGATAAATTTAATTTAATTTGCAGTTTATTTAACGTATATTATTTGTTGATTAATTTATATTAATAACTTTAATTTATAATAATTTATTGCTATAATATTTTATTTGCATATTATTTAGATAAATCTATTTGAGTCTATTACTATGAATAATTTAGAGTTATTCTAAAACTAGACTAATTTATTGTATTAATTATTGTTTAATATTACTATTGAATAACTAGGCTTATTCTAATATTAAACTAAAAAAAATTTACTTACCACCGGGGCAACAAGAGGATTCTCCACCATTGATTTATACCTAATATTCTTAATCTACAAAAATTAAATTTTGTAGAAGTGAATAAAAGGATAAATACTGAATAAAATTGATTTAAGAAATTTAAAAAAATAAATATGTTTTATTATTAAACACAAAAATGTTTTATTAAAAAAATTTATTTTTATTTTAATATTAATCTTTATTTATTTAATAATTAATTTTGTTTAAATTAATAAAATAATTGTTAAAAACTAATAAAATAATAAAATGAAATATTTATTATTTATACTAATTTATTTTAAATTTTAATAATAAAATTGATTATTAATAACTAATAAAATATTTATAATAATTTATTAACTAATTAATAATCATAAAAAATTGATTATTAAAACTAATAAAATATTTATAATAATTTATTAAATAATTAATAATAAAGAATAATTTATAAGAAATATTTACATGTTTTTATATTTTTCTTTGATTTTAAACTATTTACATTAAAAATAATAAAATTAATAAAAGAGAAATAAAGAATAATTTATTATTAAATTAAACAATATTTACAATTAAAATGTTGATAAAGATGAGTTTTAAAATGTTATTTTAATTACAATTTGTTTATAAAAGTTGAGTTATAAAATAAATAAAATAATCATTATTTTAAATAAAAGTAACTTAAAAAATTATTTAACTATTTAATTTTAATTTTGCGTTGTTTATAAGTTTGTTTATTTGTTGTTTATAATTTATTAAATATGTTTATTATTTTGTTTATTTGTAGTCTTAGAAAAATATTATTTATTAATTTATTTTAGTTTTTAATTAAAATTATTAATGATTAATTAATTTATTATTATTTTATTTTAATTATTTTTATTTAATTAATTTTTCTTAAATATGGATTTAATTTTTTTTTTTTTAGAATGGATTAATTTTTGGGTTAAGTTAGACAGAATTTGTTTTTTTATTATTTATTTTAATTTAATAATTTTGTTATTTATCATCGAATTAAACAGGAGGTTCTATAGTGTAGTGGTAGCACATTAGACTCTGAATCTAATAACCCGAGTTCGAACCTCGGTAGGACCTAGAATTTTATTTAAATTTTTTTTTATTTTTTTTTTTATATATAAATATTTATATATATATATATATATATTTTTTTATATAATTTTTTTTATATTTATATTTTTTTTAATATATTTTTTTTATATTTTTATTATATTTTTCTTTTATAATTTTTTATTTTAAGGAAAATTATTAGTTCTTTTATAGTTTTTATTTATATATATATATTCATATTTTTTTATAGTTTCTTTTATTTTTTTTTTATTTTTATTTTTTTTTTTATAATTTTTTTTTTTTTTTTAATATTTTCTACTTTCGCTTTTAATTTATTTTTTAAAAAAAAAAATTTTTTTTTTCTTTTTTTCTTTAAAAAAAAAAAATTAATAAAATTTTATTAATTAATTAAACTTAAATTTTTATCTTTTCTATGCTTTAATTTTTAAATTTAAAATAATAATAATTGGAAAAGTAAAAAAAAAAAAAAAAAAAAAAAAAAAAAAAAATAAAAAAAAAAAAATTAATAAAATATATTTTTTATATTTTTATATCTGACTAAATAAATAAATAGATAAATAGATAAATAGATAATAAATATAAATAGATAATAAATATAAATAGATAATAAATATAAATAGATAATAAATATAAATATATAATAAATTTATGAATATATAAATATATAAATATTTTATTAGTACAAAATATAAAATAATAAGAATAAAATAACTGTAATCAATAGATAATTATTTCTTTAAGTAAATTGGTCATTTTACTCTATTCTATTTATTTATTCAATTATTTATTATTTATTTATTCAATTATTTATTATTTATTATTTATTATTTATTATTTATTATATATTTATTATTTATTATTTATTATTTATTATTTATTATTTATTATTTATTATTTATTATTTATTATTTATTATTTATTATTTATTATTTATTATTTATTATTTATTATTTATTATTTATTATTTATTATTTATTATTTATTATTTATTATTTATTATTTATTATTTATTATTTATTTATTATTCAATTATTTAATTATTTAATTATTTATTATTTATTATTCCATTATTTATGTATTTTTTTTATGCTTTCCAATTTTTTAACCAAAGGATTGCATGTCTCTATAATTGGTAAAAATGAAAAAGAATATAAACAAAAAAAGGAAAATAAAAATTTTTTTTTATTTTTTAAATTTTATGTACTTAATCTCTTTAATATTTTTTTTGTCCTTTTAAAATATTTCCTTATATCTATTTAAAAAATTTTATATATAATATCAGAAATTTATTTATAAATTATTTATTATTTGAATATAATATAAATTATATTTATTATTTTATTATATGCGTATTTATTTTATTGCTTTTTTACATTAAGAAAGACCTTCTTCATTTAAGAAGGTGTCATTATATGTTATTTATTATCATTTTTCTATAATAGTCTAACATTAATGATAACATTTAACGTTACACTGCATTATAAAATTGAATAAAAATATTTTGCACTTAATATGGTAATATAATGTGCAATTTAATTAAATACATAACTGTAATATTTAACTGTAATATTTTATTATGTATAAAATATTTATTTCATATTTAAATAATAACACAACAAAAATAATAAATAATAAACAATAAATAATAAATAATATAATGAAATTATTATTATTATTATTATTATTATTATTAGTATTATTATTATTAGTATCATCATTTTATTATTATTATTATTATTACTATTATTATTATTATTATTTTTTTATTTTTAAAATAATTTTTTAATATTTAATTAATAAAAAAAATTTTTTTTTTTTTTTAAGACTAGAAAGAGAATATACTTTCAGTGCTTTATTAAATAGATAATTATACATTTATATATTAACATCTTTTTTTTAAAAAAAAAAATAAAAAATAAATATATAAATTAACGATAAAAAATAAAATATTATATTAAAGATTAAGTAAAATAAGTAAAATAAAAAATAATAAAAATTTAAAAAAAAAAAAAAAAAAAAAAAAAAAAAAAAAAAAAAAAAAAAAAAATTTTTTAATTAAACATGGAAAATTTAATGTAATAAAAAATAAAAGTAAATTCAAAAGTAAAAAAAAAAAAAAAAAAAAAAAAAAAAAAAAAAAAAAAACTTCTATGTGATGTAATGTATATTAATGGGTAGTAATATGTAGTAATATAACCACCATTAATATCTAAAATAATAAAACAAAGAAGTTAATATCTTTAAAACAAATTCTTCCCTGAAAAAGCTTTTTTTTTTTTTTTAAAAAAAAGCTGCAATTATTACGAACTTTTAACTTTATTTATTTATTTATTTATTTATTAACTACATTAATATATATATATATATATTTAAAATAAAACATAGAATTAATAAAAAAAATAAATAAATATTATTTTTCCAATTAGAACATAATAATATTTTTAAATAGTAATATGAAATAAAAAGGTAATATTCAAAATAAAGGATATAATTATCAAAAACAAATCTATTAACCAAAGATTCAAATATATTGATACAAAGTATTATCATATTAGAGATCGCATGAGAGAAAAGAAATAAAATAAAGTTTAAATACATAAAATCAGAAGAAAATGTTTAAAATTAGTTTCACTATATTCTTAAATAATACACTAATGGACAAATTTAGAAATATGTTACTAGTAAATATTAAAAAAAATCGAAATAAATAAATATAAAAAACATATCAATAAATCAAACTTCATTAATTAATTAACAAAATTTGATATGAGGGAGAGTGTTAAAATAAAAATTCAATATAAACAGAGTTAATATAATCTCAACTTTCAACAGAAGAAAAAAATTAAAAAAAAAAATGAAAGAAACCATTAATAATTATAATATAAGTTTTGGTGTTTATATATATATATATATTCTTTTTTTTTTTTTTTTTGTTTTGATTTAAATTAAATAAAAATTCTATAAATAAGAATTTTGGATAATAAATGTTGAAAAAATTTTTATTATATTTTGAATTAAAAGTAAATAATAGTTAAATAAAATAATAGATATAGATAAATAAAATAATAGATAAATAAAATAATAGATATAGATAAATAAAATAATATTTAATTTATTTATTTATTTTTTTTTTTTAATTTTATTTATTCTTTTAATTCCACTTTATTTTATTATTTCTCCTTTTTTTTTAACATTTATTTATTATTATTATTATTATTATTATTATTATTATTATTATTATTATTATTATTATTATTATTATTATTATTATTATTATTATTTTTTATTTTCTATTTTTTATTATATACATATTTTTATTTTTAATGTTCATTTTGCTTTTATAATAATATTAAAATTTTATTTTGACAATAAATATTCCATATATATTTTATACTGATGTTTTTTTGGAGGTAGAAACATAATAATATTCTACTCCAATATTAGGATATAAAAATTCTAAAAACCATTGCTGAATCACTGGTGTGTTGGAGGATGGTGAATATCGGTATTGTTTGTGCATAGTTACATTATTACTATTTAAGAAACTAGAATCAAACGTTTTATTGTTTCTAATTAAATTTATTAAACTATCATAAGAAAATCTATTTTTATTTCTTTTTTTATGATATTGCAACTGATCAAATACATTTTTATTTATAAATTCGGAAAGTAAAGAGGCACTGATATCAAACTTATTTTGAACTGAAACATCAATATCACAGTTACTAAGAATATAATTTGCACTGACATAATCTTCCGTTAATAAGAAGAAAATAATGGGAGTATTACAATCATCATCTATGATGACATTGAAATCACAACCTGCCTTCACTAATTCTTGTAAGGTGAAAGCTGCATTTTTATATAGTAAATAATTACCCTCAGTAACAAAGTTACCCATATAATTACTATAACTTTTGTAGTAATTCTTGATAAAAACGGATACTAATGTATCTCCAAATTTATTTTTGTAGTTCACATTAATTTGTTTTTTGGCAATTAGATCTCTCAACTGTAAAAATCTGTTGTGTTCAACTAAATACATAGCTCCAGTTTTTCCTACATTATTAACAAGATTAAAATTAATATCTAAGTTTAAGAGAAGATCAAATAGCTTAAATTTATCCGCTTTACAACAATAAAGAAAGATATTTTCATTATCGTTATTAATATGATTTAAATCAAATTTAGCTTTAAGCATTCTAATTAAGACATCTCTATTACCATAAAATAGAGCAGTATTTCCATTATTATCTGTGATGTGTATGTGATCATCGCTACCTTCGATAAGTTTTTCAACAGCAAATAACATCTGATAATGTTCAGCAGCATGCATTAAAGCTGTTTTTCCTTCAATATCTTGAACGTAAAGATCAATATCTTTAGTAAGAAGCCATTCTACTAATTTTTTATTATTTGCATTTTGACAAGCTCGGATTAAAATATCACTTTCTTTGAATTCCTTATAAATATCCTTAAAAGCAGGATGACTCAATACTTTATCCATCAATTTAAATTTTGTTAAATTCATTATGACATCTTTTAATTTATCTACAAATTTTTTTACAGCAAGTGAATTAGCATATTCATTATAATATTCTTGTATAATTTTTTTATTGTTATTAATACAATTTATACATTCTTCATTATTATCTTTTATATAGTTTAAAATTTTTAATTCTAATTCTTCCTGATTCATTTTTATTATTATTATTGATGTTTTTATATATATTAATTTTTTATTTTTTATTTCTTGATATATTAATTGAAAATATTATTTTTATTTTTATTATTTAATTATACTTTTTATTTTTTATATTTTATTTTTTACTTTATTTATATTTTTAGTTTAGTTTTAGTTTCAATTTTTTATTATTCAGAAGCCAAATTTTCTTCTTTTATATATTCGTATCTTTTATTTTTATCGCATTAAAATATTTTCCTCCTTTTTATTCCACTATTTATTCCTTTTCTTTTTTTTTTTTTTTTTTTATGTAATATATTAAAAATTATTTAGAATTGTCTAAGAGAAAAATTTTTTCATTTTTAATTTATTACTTAAAAAATTAAAAATTAAAAATCTTTATATTATTTAATTTAAATTTGAGATATGAAATAGAAATAAAAACTCTAATTAATAATAAATTTATGTTAATTAAGAAATGTAGTAAAAGCATAAATTTATGTATTAATCTAGTTTTTATTGTATTTCTTATTAGAAATTAATTTAAATATTTTTATTATTTAATTTTAACATTAATGAAAAATTAATAATTATACTTTAATATAGGAAAACTTTATTATAGTAAATAATTATAAAAGAGAAAAATATTTAGAAATAGTTTTATTTCTCTGTCCAAGAATAAGAAATAGTAGATTAGTATAATTCTTGAGATCAGAATATGAAAATAAATATTAATTTTAGGAATAAATGTTAGTTTTCATTTTTAATAATGATAAGTAAATGTAATTCTTCTAAATAAATAAAATTTAAATAAAATTATTTTTATAAAACATATAAATTATATCCCCCATTTAAAAAGAATAAACCTTAAAAGAACCGAACCTGAACTTCATTACTTTATCATTTGTGAAGGTTAAAAATTAAAAACCTTTATTATTTAATTTAAATTTATGAAGATAAAAAATTAAATTTTTAAATAAAAAAGACAAAAAAAAAAAAAAAAAAAAAAAAAAGGAAAAAAGGAGAAAAAAGAAGAAAAAAAGTTTTTTTTTTTTTTGACGCTGTTGCTGTTGCTGTTAATATTAGTAAATAATATTGTAGGAAATGATTCAGTCTAGTGTATTAGATAGAGAGTAAAGTTTATAATACAATATCAAAATCATATTCAATTCTATTCAATTAATACAATTATTTGATTATATTAATCACTTATTATTCATCATTTATTATTCATTATTTATTATTCATCATTTATTATTCATCATTTATTATTCATTATTTATTATTCATTATTTATTATTATTTACATTTTATATTATTCATATTATATTTATATTGTTGTTGTAAATATGATAAAGACTAATACTCGAAAGCAGTTCTAATAAAATATAATACAATAAAAAACGAAATTTAAATAATTAACAACAATCATAACTAATATATCCACGATGCAACTAATCAAATAAATAATGGAATAATAAATAATAAATTTTGATTTCCTATAATTTTAGAATATTCAAATATTCTAATATGTTTTTTTAAAAAAAAAAATAATTGTTATTAATTACTGCCTTTATTGTTAACTGTCTTTATTATTCAATTATTCTATTATTTATTTTTTTATTAATTATTAATTATTAATTATTAATTATTTATTATTTATTATTCAATAGTTATAAATAAATGAAATTATTATTATTATTATTATTATTGTTGTTGTTGGTATTTTTATTTTATTATTCCTTTTTTTTTATATTTTTAAAAAATGATTTTTAAATATTAATAAAATAAAAAATATTTTTTTTTTTATACTAGGAAGAGAGTACACTTTCAGTGCTTTTATTAAATAGATAAATATATTTTTATGTATTTATAACATTTTTTTTTTAAGAAAAAATACAAAATATAATATATAAATTAACGATAAAAAATAAAATGTTATGTAAAAGAATAAGAAAAATAAAAAAAAATAATAAAAATTTAAAAAAAAAAAACAATTAATCATGAAAAACTTACTATATCGATCAAAAAGTAAGTTCAAAAGAACTACCAATGATAAGTATTGCTTTTTTAGAAAGATAATGCGCAGGCCCGGTTTTGTTTTTATATTTCATTATTTATGATGATTAATTTAATTATATTTCTATTTCTTAGAGTTTGAATGAGATAATAACACCACTTATTATTATACTATATCATATTATAATTATATCATATAATTTAATATATTTACTTCTTAAATAAAATAAAATTTAAAAAAAAAATTTTTTTTTAAAAAACCTTGTTAATATTTTATTTATTTATTAAATATATTTATATATATACATTTATTAAACTTGTTATTATTTTATTTACTTATTTATTTTATATTTATTTTATTATATTATTTACTTTTTTTTTTTTTATTTATTTTTTTATATTATTTCCTTTTTTTATTTTATATTTGACTTATTATTATTTTATTATTTTCTATTTTGTTTACACTATTGTATTTTTATTTATGTATATATTTATATATTTATTCTACTTTTTTCTATTTACTTTAATAAATTGTTATTCGTTCTAAGTGAAAATAATTAATAAAATGATTATGTTTAATTTATTAATAATACTAATTTTTATTTAATATTATTTATTTTATTTAAAAAAATTATTATTATTATTATTATTATTATTATTATTAAAAAAATTATTATTATTATTTTATTTTGGTTTTACTATTATTTATAATCATAAATGATTATATATATGTTTCATTTTATAAGAAATAATAATTTATTTTATATATATATATATATATTTACTTGATATTAAATTATAAAAATAGTTAATAATTAATATTATATTAATATTATTTTTTATAATATTAATAATTATTTTTTAATAGTAATCAAATTTACTTATATATATTTACTTTTTATATTAGAGTTTATATTCTACTTTTTTTTTTTTTTTATTTTTAATACTTAATAGAATATATTACTGTTTTGAACTCTGGAGGATTATCTTATTTCATAAACTTAGTTACATTTACCAAAGTGCTTATCACAACCAGCTCCACAATATTTGGTGGTGGTACCACAGTAACCGTATTGAGAGCAACATTGATTCTTTGGACAGGAATAGCCATTGACAAAACCACAACGACCGTCAGAAGAAGTTTGACCCTTATAATCATTTATTTTGGAAAGGACACTGTTACAGACACCGTAACTGTATTGACAGCCAATTTCATGGATATCAGAGTGATACTCACCACAAGTACCATTGGATAAACATGGACGATCATTTGGACATTTTAAACTGTTAGTGTGTCCACATTTTCCATTGGTGGAAATCTTACTATTTAATGGAGCACAATGACCATATTCCAATTGACAGCCAGTACCACAGAAATCATTAGTAGTACCACAGTAGCCCTTCTTACTACAACATTTATTGTTACAAAGAAGATTTTTACCATTGATATAACCACAACGATCATTTTTAGTAAAAGCAATATTATCGACATCGCAGATTTTTTTGACTTCCTCATTATCAAAATGGGAATATACGGTATTGGTACAGTTACCAAGTGTGATATTGAGTTTTTTATCATTGGTACTGGTCACAGTATTGGTACCTTGTTTTAAGAGAACCCTATCAAACTTTAAATTTGATAATCTAACTTTACTGGTACCACTAATGTGAGCATATTGAACGAGATAAACTTGATAGTTTACAATACATCTGAGATAAGCATTAATATCTATGGTATAACTGTTATTAACTCTTTTACCATCATTTTTTGAGCTTCTACCATTATCAATATAACAATTTTTAAATTCACCATAATTGAATTTACCCAATGTATCGAATCCAACGGTACATCCATTAAAACTACATTTATTTCCCCAAGCACCATAAAAATTGATTTGAACATCTTTAGCATTATCATCACCAGTGATGACTTTACTAAAACAGAAGGTAACAAAGTTGGCAAGAGCAAATAAAAATAAAGATTTTTTCATTTTTTTTATTTTTTATTAAATGTTTTGGTTTATTAACTTTAATTTTATATAATTTAATGTTTTTTTATTTAAATAAGTTTATTTATATCTAAAATTTTTAGATATTTAATTAATAATTTTTTTTTATTATTTAATTTAAATTTTTATTTTAAGGAAAATTATTAGTTCTTTTATAGTTTTTATTTATATATATATATTCATATTTTTTTATAGTTTCTTTTATTTTTTTTTTATTTTTATTTTTTTTTTATAATTTTTTTTTTTTTTTTAATATTTTCTACTTTCGCTTTTAATTTATTTTTTAAAAAAAAAAATTTTTTTTTTTCTTTTTTTCTTTAAAAAAAAAAAATTAATAAAATTTTATTAATTAATTAAACTTAAATTTATATCTTTTCTATGCTTTAATTTTTAAATTTAAAATAATAATAATTGGAAAAGTAAAAAAAAAAAAAAAAAAAAAAAAAAAAAAATAAAAAAAATAAAAAAAAAAAAATTAATAAAATATATTTTTTATATTTTTATATCTGACTAAATAAATAAATAGATAAATAGATAAATAGATAATAAATATAAATAGATAATAAATATAAATAGATAATAAATATAAATAGATAATAAATATAAATAGATAATAAATTTATGAATATATAAATATATAAATATTTTATTAGTACAAAATATAAAATAATAAGAATAAAATAACTGTAATCAATAGATAATTATTTCTTTAAGTAAATTGGTCATTTTACTCTATTCTATTTATTTATTCAATTATTTATTATTTATTTATTCAATTATTTATTATTTATTATTTATTATTTATTATTTATTATATATTTATTATTTAATATTTATTTATTTATTATTTATTATTTATAGTTTATTATTTATTATTTATTATTTATTATTATTATTATGTATTTATTATTTATTATTTATTATTATTACGTATTTATTATTTATTTATTATATATTTATTATTTATTATTTATTATTTATTATTTATTATTTATTATTATATATTTATTATCTATTATTTATTATTTATTATTTATTTATTATATATTTATTATTTATTATTTATTATCTATTATTTATTATTTATTATTTATTATTTATTATTTATTTATTTATTATTTATTATTTATAGTTTATTATTTATTATTTATTATTTATTATTATTATTATGTATTTATTATTTATTATTTATTATTATTACGTATTTATTATTTATTTATTATATATTTATTATTTATTTATTATATATTTATTATTTATTTATTATATTATTATTTATTATTTATTATGTATTATTTATTATTTATTATTTATTATTTATTATTTATTATTTATTATTTATTATTCAATTATTTATTATTTATTATTTATTATTCAATTATTTATTATTTATTATTTATTATTTATTATTTATTATTATTATATATTTATTATTTATTATTTATTTATTTATCATTTATTATTTATAGTTTATTATTTATTATTTATTATTTATTATTATTATTATGTATTTATTATTTATTATTTATTATTATTACGTATTTATTATTTATTTATTATATATTTATTATTTATTTATTATATATTTATTATTTATTTATTATATTATTATTTATTATTTATTATGTATTATTTATTATTTATTATTTATTATTTATTATTTATTATTTATTATTTATTATTCAATTATTTATTATTTATTATTTATTATTCAATTATTTATTATTTATTATTTATTATTTATTATTTATTATTATTATATATTTATTATTTATTATTTATTTATTTATCATTTATTATTTATAGTTTATTATTTATTATTTATTATTTATTATGTATTATTTATTATTTATTATTTATTATTTATTATTTATTATTTATTATTTATTATTTATTATTCAATTATTTATTATTTATTATTTATTATTCAATTATTTATTATTTATTATTTATTATTTATTATTTATTATTATTATATATTTATTATTTATTATTTATTTATTTATCATTTATTATTTATAGTTTATTATTTATTATTTATTATTTATTATTATCATTATGTATTTATTATTTATTATTTATTATTATTACGTATTTATTATTTATTATTTATTTATTTATTATTTATTTATTATATATTTATTATTTATTATGTATTATTTAATCATTATTATTTATTATTTATTATTTATTATTTATTATTTATTATTTATTATTTATTATTTTTTTTATTATATATCAATAAATACTCCTTTTATTTTATTATTTATGTATTATTTAATCATTATTATTTATTATTTATTATCTATTATTTATTATTTATTATTATTATATATTTATTATTTATTATTTATTTATTTATTATTTATTATTTATTATCTATTATTTATTATTTATTATTTATTATTTATTTATTTATTTATTTATTATTTATAGTCTATTATTCATTATTTATACTATTTATTTATTATTTTATTATTTATTATTCAATTATCTTTCTATTAATAAATACTTTTTTTATAATAATATTCTTTTTTTAAAAGAATTTAACTTTTTATTTTTATTGATTTTATTTAATTTATTTTTTTCGATAGAATCTTCTTATTTATATTTATAATTATTTTTAATTTTATTTTAATAACTATTTATTTTTAATTTTATTTTAATAACTATTTAATATTATATATTTAATTATTTAATATATAATATATAGTATAATATACTGCAACGGATCACTTAAAAAAAAAAAAAAAGGGGGTATAATTATTTTAAAATATCAAAGTTACACACAAGATTACAAAATTACTTATAAAGGCAAAAGTGAACTATATTGGCTTATAAACTGTTTCAGATTACATTGGAGATTCAAAAAAGAGAGAGAAAATTAGCCTTTCGGACATATAACTCTAATGGAAATGGATACAATTTGTTGGCATTCAAAAAAAAACAGTCAGCCTCTATTGCTGAAGCTGAATTTATTGCAACCAGTGAATGTGTAAAGAAGGCTCTATGGATTAGAAATATTTTTATGGAACTTTTTAAATATAACAAAACCATTTAAAATTATGACTGATCATCATTCCAGTAAAACAACACTCCAAAAACAGTGAAATCAGTAATAAATTAAAATTAATAGAATTATAATTTCATTTTAATTATGATAATATTAAAAAAAAAAAAAAAAAAAAAAAAAAAAAAAAAAAAAAATACAAAAAAAAATAACATTAGATTAAAGAAGGGGATTTCAAAGGATATTAAATTCGATAAAAAATTAACTCTAAACATATAATGATTTTAGAAAACGTCTGGCTGACTTATCAGATATTTCTAAATTATATCAAATATTTCTAAATTATATTTTAAATTAGTTTAATTTGTTTTAATTTAAGTGATAAAAAATTGAAAATCTGATTAAAATTTTATATTAAGAATTAATAAAATATATTTTAATATATAAAATATAATTCAATTTTTTTTTTTTTTTTTTTTTTTTTTTTTTTTTTTACGTTTAATACATGAATAACTGCAAAGATTTGTGAATATAATGATTAAAAAATAAAAACAATTTTTAAGTCTTTAAATCAATATTTTATTATTTTATGATTATCACTAAGAAGTATGTTTCATTGAATATTACTTATTTTTTATTGTCTTATTTTATTTTTATTTATTTATTTTTTTTTTTTAAATAATTATATCAATTCTATTTATAAAAGATAAAAGGTGATTAGAATGTAATGTAATAAATGAAGTTTTAACTTAAGGATTAATGTAATAAAAAATGTAATATATGAAATTTAATATATAAGCCATTTAATTATAATTATTATATATTAAATTTCATATTTTACATTTTTTATTACATTAATCCTTTATTCAACATTTTATTCACTAACCCCTAACAATTATAAAATATTTAATTCAATTATAAAATAAAATAAATTAAATAAGTGCATATAAGCTATTAATAAAAATAAAAAAAAAAAATAAAAATAAAAATAATAAAAATAAAGAAATAAAATTAATAAAAATAAAGAAATTAAGTAAGAAATATAGAAATTAAGAATATAATATTTAATAAAAAACATAATTTTGTAATGAAAACATTATTAATAGGTGATATAAAATACAAATAAAAATTTTAATTACTATAAAAATTAATTTATTATAAATATATTAAAAAAAAATTATGATTAATTGCAAATTGATAAATTATTGTAATTGTGGCTAGTGAAAATATCATTAGAAATTAGGAAATTAATGATAGCATAAAAATATGAAATTCATTGTGTATTATTCATAATTTATTATATTAAATAAATTTTCAAATAATTATTATATTTTATAACATTTTATTATGTATATATTGATATACAACTCAAAAGTTCAATGTACTGTTGGGATTTATTTATTAAATTTATTAATTTATTATTTATTTATTTATTTTATATAAAAATTACATATAATTAAAAAGACTATTTAACAACTTTCTCATACTTTTAATTACAAACTAACTTAACATAATTTAATCTTGACTAGAATTAACATAACAACGACTACAGCGACTTCTCTTAATTCCGAGAAATGCTTTATTTTTATATTATTTAGTTATAATTAACTATTTAATTAATTGTTCTTGTGATTAGAATAAACTATTAATAATTATTATTTAAGGAAATATTTAATAACTATATAAATATAAATATAAAATAATAAGAATATAATTAAAACATTGATTTATGCTATAAAATTTATTATTAATTATAAATATAATTAATATATAGAAATCAAGCCACATATTGGAATTGTTATAAAATCATTAGATTTAAATTTGATTCATGACATTAATTTATGTTTGAATAATAAAACTAATTTTATATTAATTAAGGTTTGAATATTTCATTTTATATCAATATATTTTATTAAACTTTATATTTTATTATATTATAAATATATTATTTTATATTGTTAAGGTGGATAATTAATTACTATTACTAAATAAATAAAAATAAATATTAAAAATAATATCATCGCTTCTCCCAAAAAGTTAAAAGAAGAATTGTGTTATATTGTTTGGTGGCGATATCGGTTCTTTTTGAGGAGGAAGGATATATTAAAATAAAGAATATTATTTTTTTTTTTATTTTATAGTAATAATTGATTACTTAAAAAAAAAAAAAAAATTTTTTTTTTGAAGAAATCGAAGATTAAGAATATTATTTTATACGTTAAAATGGAGGAATTTATTAAGATGAACATGTTATCTAGCATGCTTCAAAATATTATTCACATCAATGACGAAAACCATGGCATCGAGACATGGTATATTCAAATGAAAGCCTTCAGTCAGTGACAAAGAAATCATTTATCCAAGTTTAGAACAAATGAATGAACATATTTTGAAAGCATACAACATAGACGTATCACCGGAAGATTTCAATGAATTAGACGAATCCAAAAAGAAGGGCTGTGATTCAAGAAATTATAATAATACTTCAATCAAAGAAAAAAATTTTTCTATTAAAAAATTTAAAAATTTTCCTGATGAAATTTCAAAAATTTCAAAAATTTCAAAAATTTCAAAAAATAAAAATATGAAGGAAAATTATGGATATATAGAAAATTTTCAGGTTCCCAAAAAGTTAAAAGTGGAAATAGCATAAGAAATCCTCATGATATTAAAAAAAAAAAAAAAAAAAAAAAAAAACTTTTAATTAATAAATAAATAATTTTTTAATTAAATATATTAAAAAAATAAAATCTTTTAGAACTATGGAATATTCTGGATCTTTTCGAATAATAGAATATTCTAATTTATTTAATTGTTGTGGTTAATCAAAACATACATATATTCACGCGTACAGTGAACAAACAAATAATATGCGCCACATATAAATGTATATAATAGAATTTAGAAAAACAAATAAAAAAAATATAAAAAAAAAAATCTTCCTTAATTAATTCATTAACAATAATATTATTAATATTTTTTTTGTGTGTTTACTATTATTTCTTAAGTTAGTTATTATTTCTTCTTTTTCCTTTATTGGATCTTTTCGAATAATAGAATATTCTAATTTATAAAATTGTTGTGGTTAATCAAAACATACATATATTCACGCGTATACTGAACAAACAAATAATATGCGCCACATATAAATGGATAATTAATTCATTAACAATAATATTATTAATATTTTTTTTTTTTTTGTATTTACTATTATTTCTTAAGTTAGTTATTATTTTCTCTTCTTTTTCCATTATTTCTGTCAAATTATTTTTGTAAATGTTAATTCGATTTTTCTTTTTTTCTTTTTTTTTTTTTTAAAATAAATAAAAAAAATCCCTGTTATATATTATTAATTAATATTCTACAATAAGCTATAATATATTTAATATATATCCTATTAATTAATTTATGTATTTAATATATTTTTTATTAATTAATAATTAAAACAGTCACAAATATTATAACTGACAATAATAATAAAAATTTTAATAATTATATATTATTAAAAAATATTATATTAAAAAAATATATTATAACTAGAAACTAAGAATTATTATTTTATTATTAAAAAGTATATTATTACCTTATTATTAATTATAAGTTTAAAAATAAAAAAATAAAAAAAAAAAAAAAGTATAAAAACAAAAGTTTTTTCGTTAAAATTAAAAGCTTCGAAAATTAATTAAATATTATCCTAATAAAAAAATAAATTTTTATTTTTAAAATATAATTAACTAAAAATAAAAAAATAAATAAAAAAAAAATTATACTTTGTTATATAAAAAAAATATTATATATAAAACTAAAAAATAAATAAATAAATAAAGAAAATTAATCTTTAATTACTAATAATATTATAAAAATCTTTATTTTTAAAAATCTGAAAATGACTAAGACCGAATTTGAAACTTTCTCTGAAACTCTTTTAAATCAATTAAAAAATGAAAATAAGGGGTGCCTTGAAACCATTGAAATTAACGCAAAAGTAATTGAAAATTACTTAAATGGTCAAGACCTTAGCTCTCTTAAGAAGTTTGTTAATGATTTCAATGATACTGTAGTTGAAGCTCAAGTAAAGAAATACAAATTATTTGAAAAGGTGTTAAATCATAAATTATTTAATGATGTCATTGCTGAATTCAGAAAAAGTGATGTTTTAATTAGAGCTTGTAAGAAAGTTAATAAGACGGCAGTGGAGTGGCTTCTTACTATGAATATCGATCCTAATGTTCAGGATGAAAATGGAATGACTGCTTTAATGCACGCTGCTGAACACGCTAGTACAGATTTTGCTGTTAGTAAATTACTTAATGAAAAATCAGCTAATATGGTGGATAACAATGGAAATAATGTTCTTTTCCATGCTACTAACGCTCCAGATATTTTAAAGAAATTACTTAAATCTAAGATTAATATGAATCGTTTAAATAATGACGGTGAAGATGCCCTTCTTTACAGTTGTAGATATGACAAAATCAGAGCCTATGAAATCTTAATGAAGGAAAAGAATGCTAACATAAATTGTTTAAACCGTGTTGGTATGACTCCAGCAATGTATTTAGTTGAAAACGCTAGATACAGGGAAGTTGAATCATTAATTAAGAGTGGAAAAGTTGATCCAAATTATAGTAACAAGTTTGGTAATACTTTAGTTTCAGTTTTTATTAAGAAGTATTATCAACAATATATTGGAAATATTGGTGAAACAAATTATGCTTCAAAGTTTAATTATATTATTACAAAAAACTATGCCCTCACTCTCAGAGTTTTAATTGATTTGGGCTGTGATTTCAATAAGCCAATTGATACGGATGGTAATACTCCAATTATTGCCCTTTTAATGATGAAAGATTATGTATCCGCTAAATATCTTATCGATAAGTATAAAAATCTTGACCTTTCCATTAAAAATAAATATGGAGTTAGCGGTTCATCCTTTAAAAGATTAATCGATAAAAAAGTATTTGATGTCATGGAGTATAATAAAAAAAGAAATAGTTCTTCCATTTCATGTGAAGCTTTAGTCAAGGCAATTGGTGAACACAAAACCTATGAAGATGATGCTACATACGCTCCAGAAAATGCTGAAAATGGTGATGTTTCTATTCAAAAGGCCATAGAAAATTCTTATCCTATTAGACCAGAAATTGCTAAAATTGCTGAACAATGGGTATTAGAAGTTTTATTCCCTAATGCTGGTGCTGTGATTACTCTTGGTGGTAATAGTTATAATAAGGATGATCCAAATTCATTTGGTTCTCTTATGACTAAAAACTTAACTTATGGTTTAGGTACTTACTAAGAGAATTGAATTAAAGATGCATTTATTTTATTATTATCAAAAATTAATTAAAAAACCTATTATAGATTTTTTTTTTTTTTTTGTATTATTTTTTTTTTATTATCCTTGTTATTTAATTAAAAATATAAAAAATTAAAAAATATATATATATATATATATTCCTAGAAATTAAAAGTTATATATATATATATATATATATATAATAAATAAAAAAAAATAATAATAATAAAAAGAAAAATAATAAATTAAAAAAAAATAATAATAAATGAAAGAAGTAAAAAATAGTAAATTGTAAAAAAAAAAAAAAAAAAAAAAAAAAAAAAAAAAAAAAAAATTATAAATAAAAAAATTTAGTAAATAAAAAAAAAAATTAAAAATAAAAAATAAATAAATAAATAAAAAATTAAAAGAATAAATAAAAAATAAGTAAATAAAAAAAAATAAAAAATAAGTAAATAAATAAAAAAGTTTCGTAAATAAAAAAAATCAAAAAGTAAATAAATAAAAAGTTAAAAGAATCAAAAAATTAACTGTTTTAACAGTTTTTTTTTTTTTTTTTTTAATTTGTATTAAATTTTATATAAATTAAATATTAATCTATTTATTTTATATTTATTTTAATTTTACTTAATTAAAATTCTAATATTTAGAAAATATTTTATATTTATTTAATAATAATTTATTATTAATTTATTTATATTAACATATATATTTTTTTTTACAATTAATTTTTTTGTAGTATGTATAATTTATTTTTTTATTTATTTATTTATTTATTTTTTTTTAGTTATTTTTTAATTGTTTATTTTTTTATTATTTATTTTATATTTTTCATTATATACATATTTTAATTTTAATGTTTCAATTGTTTTTAAAGTAATGTTAAAATTTTATTTTGAGGATATGTATTCCATATATATTTCATACTGATGATTTTTTTGGAGGCTGAAACATAATAATATTCTGCTCCAATATTAGGATATAGAAATTCTAAAAACCATTGCTGAATAACTGGTGTGTTGGAGGATGGTGAATATTGATATTGTTTAAACATACATAACAATATTACTATTTAAGAAACTAGAATCAAAGGTTTTATTATATCTAATTAATTTTATTATATTATAATGATAAGTTCCAAAGAAATTAGAAACTATTAACATAGCAATTTTACACATTGTCATAGAATATTTTATTCCCTAATATTTAAATATATTTTATAATTATTATTATTTATAAAGCTTCAAGTACTTTATAAAGTCCGTACTTACAAGGTGATAATTTAGAATTATCTTCGATATTGAGTGAAGGAGAGTTTGAACCCATTCTAAGTCCTCTTCTTTAAAAACAGGAGGTTCTAATCTTTTCTTATCAGCATGCCTTTTATATAATTCTTTGGAACGTAATAAGACGTCTTTAATGGGATTAAAACTAAATATTTTAGTTAGATTAGAAAGTTGATTAATAATATTTTTATTATCTCTGTTAAGTGTATAAAGTTTTTTCTGTAAGTCCCGGTTATATATATTAAAATCTTCTTTTAATAAAAAACTGTCATTAGCAGAAGAAGCCAATTCGGATACGATAACTTGGGTATCAGACCTCAACTTATTAACTTCTGACATTGGGGCAATGTCAGGTACTTCACTAGCCCAGACGTTCGTATAGTAAGACATATCATGGTAAGCAACTAAAACTAGGGTAAGATTATTGTTAAGATTTTATTATAATTTATATTTTAAATTTATATGAAATAATACGTTTTATTAAAATTTTACTAAGTCAATATGTCTATATAGTAATATACTATATAGATATATAATAATAATAATAAATATTTAAATGGTTTGGTTTAATAAAAATTTATTTATAATAAACTTTAATAATTAAAATTATTTAATTATTTTTTATTTATAATAATTTCTCTTTATTTAATAATTAAATATCTATAAACTATTACTATTATGGTAATTTTACAATAAAAGATAGATTTTTACATCTTTATTAAGTTACATAATAGTATTTAATTAATATAATAATATTAATAAAAATATAAAGATAAATTTAATTATATAATTAATTTGAATAATTGAAATTAATACAGATATGTTGTAAATATATATAAAAACACATAATATAAATAAAATACACGTGACGTCAAATGTAGAATTGAAATTAATTATTAATATAAACCTTATTTATTAATATTCTCAGAGTTATTAGGCCTAAGATAACCCTTTAAATATTAAACAAAAATTTATATTAATTTATTAATATTCTCAGAGTTATTAGGACTAAGATAACCCTTTAAGTATTAAATAAGAATTTATATTAATTATTAATTATTTAAATATATATATTATTTATAATTAAATAAATATTATTTTTAATTATTGAAATGTAAATAACTGAAATTGAGATTTCAATTCAGTTATAATTTCAACACACGCTGTTAAATTTAAATAGGTAAAAGATTATAGTTAAATCTTATTGAGTGGTAGGTTAGATTCTTGCTAAATCTTTCCTAGTTTGGGTTAAATTGGTCAGGTCAAGATGATTATTATTAATTATAACAATTTAATTAAATTTAAATAATAAATAACACACACAGAGTTTTATAATTAAGAATTCAATCTTACAGATTTATGTTTTATTAGAACTTTATTTAATATATTTTTAATAATAAAAATAACTAAGATTAATATAAAGAATTATTTATTGTTATAATTAATTTATTAACTCTATGTTAATACGTTAAAGGGTTATATATTAAAGGTTAATAATCTTACAAAGATTTCAAAGGATGAAATTTCAATTCCTTTTTATACTAAACTAAATAATAATTAACAATATAATTAAATAATACATTCTAATCTTAATATATTCATAAATGTATATAAACTATATAAAATATAATAATAAAATAATATTGATAAGAATCTTTTAATACAATAATTATATAATTATTCATAAAACAATTTAATAAAACTAATTTAATAATAAAATAATATAAAATAAAATGAAATAAAATATTAACACTAATTAAAAATTCTCTTTCGGAAATCTTTAGAATGATAAAGAATTCCTTAGAATCTTTTAGAAAATAATTGAATAAAAATATTATAATAAATTATATAAAACTTATAAACTTATTTAAAATATTATAAAACTATTACTAATAACTAATTCTATATTTTTAATTAATTATAAAAATTAATAATATAATTTCCAAGTTAATAGATTTTATCTAATATAAATTTCTAATTAATAATTTAGGGTCTTAAATAATTAAATTATTTTTTTATATTTAAAATATCTTTAAAGTCCAATATCTCGTTATCTAGTATTCCAATAAGGTTTATTTTAACATATGTTGTAGTTCTGTTCCATAGCTTTCTAATGAATATAATTTTAGTGGGAATATCAATACAATATTTCCATTATTTGTTGAGATATCGTTGTTTTTCTTCATGTTATTTTTATCACATTCTTAAGGGTTAAATTAAATTAAATTATCTTTAATAAATGAGTCCAAACCCTTTGGTTTCTAATTCTTTAATGTTTCTAATATTTATTTTTATAATTAAAATCGAATTAAAAATAATTTTTGTCAATAACTAAATTAAATTTCAATTGATCTAATAGTGAATTTTAACTCCAAATCCACTAGTATTCTTGACAATTTTTATATATATATATACTTATTTAAAATAATTAAGCTAGTTCTGGAGCTAAAAATGTCAACAAAAGGTTCTATAGTGTAGTGGTAGCATATTAGACTCTGAATCTAATAACCCGAGTTCGAACCTCGGTAGGACCTAATAAATTTAAAATTTTTTATATAATTTTATATATATAAATATATTTTTTATATAATTTTTTATATATTTTTTTTTAATATATATATATATATTTTTATAATTTTTTTTTATATTTATTTTTATATAATTTTTTTATTATTATTTATTTATTATTTATTATTCAATTATTTATTATTTATTTATTATTATTTATTATTATATTATTTATTATTTATTATTTATTATTTATTTATAAATTATTTATTATTCGAATATAATTTAAATTTATTTAAATAAATTATATTTTATAATATATTATAATTGTTAAATATAACACTTAAAAAATTAGAAATGATATTTATTATTTTATTATATGCTTATTTATTTTATTGCTTTTTTTACATTAAGAAAGACCTTCTTTATTTAAGAAGGTGTCATTACATGTTATTTATTATCATTTTTCTATAATAGTCTAACATTATTGATAACATTTAACGTTACACTGCATTATACAATTGAATAAAAATATTTTCCCTTAATAATATAGTATAATATGCAATGTAATTAAACACATAACTGTAATATTTGACAGTAATATTTTATTATACGTCGTATAGTTACATAAAATATTTATTTCATATTTAAATAATAACATAACAAAAATAATAAATAATAAATAACAAATAAACAAATAAAAATAATAAAATGAAATTATTATTATTATTATTATTGTTAGTATTATTATTATTAGTATCATCATTTTATTATTATTGTTATTATTATTATTTTTTTATTTTATTTTTAAAATAATTCTTTAATATTTAATTAATAAAAAGTTTTTTTTCTCTTTTTTTTTTTTTTTTTTTTTTTTTTTTTTTTTTTTTTTTTAAGACTAGAAAGAGAATATACTTCTAGTGCTTTATTAAATAGATAATTATACATTGATGTATTTACATCTTTTTTTATAAATATATAAATTAAATATAAAAAATAAAATATTATATTAAAGATTAAGTAAAATAAGTTAAATAATAAAAATTAAAAAAAAAAAAAAATTTTTTTTTTAATTAATCATGGAAAATTTAATGTAATAAAGAATAAAAATAAATTCAAAAGAAAAAAATTTTTTTCTATGTGATGTAATGTATATTAATAGGTAGTAATATGATCACTATTAAAATCTTAAATAATAAAACAAAGAAGTTAATATCTTTAAAATAAATTCTTCCCTGAAAAAGCTTTTTTTTTTTTTTTTTTTTTTTTTTTTTTTTTTTTTTTAACAGCTGCAATTATTACGAACTTTTAATATTATTTATTTATTAACTACTTTATAATATATATATTTAAAATAAAACATAGAATTAATAAAAAAAAAATAAATAAGTATTATTTTTCCAATTAGAACATAATAATATTTTTAAATAGTAATATGAAATAAAAAGGTAATATTCAAAGTAAGAGGGTATAAATAAATTTAGAAAAAAAAGTTCATAGGCAATGAACCTCACCTCCAAGATTATAAGATTTTGGTTTAAAGGAAATTCTTATTCCCCCTGGATGAGGATTTGAATTGACAATCTAAAAGAAATTATGGTTTTCTTCTTCAGAGGCATTAAGCCCTACTTATCTGTCTTAATTGAATTTTCAGCGTTGACGCTCTGGGTGAGTTTGCGGCTATATCAGTCGGAAGAGCAATTCTTATCGAGTACCTGCCCTAGACATAATTTGTGTAAAGAGAGCGGCCGATCACACCAAGAATAGCGTTTTAGAATAATCCTCAGAAATGATTCAAAACATCTTATTCCTTTTCATAATTTTGATCAATAATTTAGGCATCTCTTCCCCCAAGAAAGAAGTTATATAATAGGTACCCATGTCAAATATTTATTTTATATACATTCATACATTCATTATTCAGAAAATTACTAATATTTACACGATTTTCACCAATTAACCTATTTACTACATTATTAGTAACGGTGCTATTATTTTCACTAGCACTAATATCAATAATCCTATTTTCACTGGTCAATACTATTACTATTATTAACAAATATTATTTCTATTGCTATTATTATTAATATTATATACCTCGTTAATACTATTAGAATCTGTACTTGATTCTAATTATTCATATCTATGATAACAGTGTTCGCATTACTATTTGATATTGGAGTAAATTTGGAAAATTATAAAAAAAATTTTTCATTATAAAGAATTTCAATATCTTTAAAACTTTTTTATTTTTGTTTTGATTTATAATTAAAATTTGGAAGTTCTTCCTACAAGCTGATAACTCATCACTTTGTCGCATCTTCAACTGCATAATCTGAATATTATAGCGTAATGCTCAGATTTTTTAAGGGAAAAGATAATTCATGGTATTTAAATTTTAAAAAATGAATTAAATTAATAATTTAAATTATATTGTAATTAATATAAATTAATAATCAAAAACAAATCTATTAACCAAAGATTCAAATATATTGATATTAAGTATCATTATAATATGGATAGCATGGGAGAAAAGAAACGAAAAAAAGTTAAAATACATAAAATCAGAAGAAAATCTTGGAAGATAGCTATTAAATAATACTCTAATGGACAAATTTAGAAACATGCTACTTGTAAATATTAAAAATAACCGAAATAAATAAATAAATATAAAAAACAAATCAAAAAATCAAACTTCGTCACTTAATTAACAAAATTTGATATTAAGGAGAGAGTGTTAAAATACAAATTCAATATATACAGAGTTAATATGATAATCAATCAATAAAAATTAACTACTTGAATATATGAAAAAAAAAAATAATATATATATATAATAAAATCTAATCTCAACTTTTAAAAAAAAAAAAATAAAAATAAAAGCAACTATTATAAATTATATTATAAGTTTTGGTGTTTATATATATAAATATTTTTTTTCGTTTTGATTTAAATTAAATAAAAATTCCTTAAGCAACATTTTTGGATAATAAACTTTGAAAATTTTTTTTTTATATTTTAAATTTATTTTAAAAAAATATTAATAAAAAAAAAATAAGTAAAAAATTTCGTTTCCTTTTTTTCTTTTTTACCTAAAAAAATTTAATAAATAAAATAATAGTTAAATAAAATACTTTAAATAAAATAAAAAATATAAATAAATAAAAATACTAGTTAAATAAAATAAAAGATATAAATAAATAAAAATACTAGTTATTTTTATATATAATATATATATAAAATTTGAAAAAATTTAAAATTAAAAAAATTTGGAACTAAAAAAAAAAAAAAATTTGGAACTAAAAAAAAAAAAATTTGGAACTAAAAAAAAAATATTTTGAATTAAAAATTTTAATTTTTTTATTTTTTTTTATTTTATTTTATTTATTTATTTATTTAATTTATTTTTATTTTTTTTTTTATTTTTTTTTTTTTTAATTCCACTTTATTTTATTACTTCTCCTTTTTTCTTTTTTTTTTTTTTTTTTTTAAAAGAAATAAAATAAAATAAAATTATATACTCTATGAATAATTAATGTTGAATACTGTTCCACTTTTAAAAAATGGATATCATCCAACTTTCTTAACTTTTTTTTTTTTATTTTTTTTTATTTATATTCAATTTTAATTATTTTCTTATTAATATAAAATTAAAATATTTGTTTTATTTTATTTTATTTCACTTCTTGAGTTCCTTTTTTTTCTAGTTTTTCTATACCTCCTTTATTTTTATTTCTATGAGAATCAATGACTTATAAAAATATTATTTTAAATTAAATTAAAATTTAATTATAAAAAAAATTAATAACAAAAAAAAAAAAATAATAATAATAAAAAAAAAAAGACATAAAAAATATATATATATATATTTATATTAAATTAATATATAATATTTATTTTTATATTTTATTTATTTTTAATTTTTTTTTATTTTTAATTTTTATTTATTTTTAATTTTAATTTATTTTTAATTTTTATTTATTTATTTTTTACTTTGTTCTTCTCCTTTTATTAATTATATATATATTATTTTATAGTAAACGATTATTCATACAAGAAAATAAAGTTTAAAAATTTCTTATTCAAATTATTAATAATAATTAATAATCCAAAAAATTTTTTTTTATTATTATAGATATATTTTATTTTATTTTATTTATTTTTATTATATATATATATATTAATATATATATATATATAAGATATTAAAAAAATTAAAAATATGAAAAATAAAAATAAAAATTAAAAAAAAAATAATAGTTCATACCAAAATATTAATAATATTTAGGTATTAACTTTTTTTTTTTTTTTTTTTTTTTTTTTTTTTTTTTTAGGTACATTAATTCTGTTTATTTTCATCCCTATTTTTAATTTAATTTTATAGGTACATTAATTCTGTTAATTTTAACCATGTAATTAAAGCATATTCTCTTCCATTAATTTGAGATATTATATTTTGGTCTAATTTTTCACTATTTGAAATAAGAGGTGTCCAATTCAACCTTTTGAAATAATTTAAATTATAATTTTGAATAATATTTTTCTCAGGTAGAATAGTCACATACCAGGCATAATTTGTTCTATAAAATAATAGTTCTTTTTGGGAAAAGGTACAATAAAAAAGTGTTTGTCCCAGCATTTTCAATTGCTTATTATTATACCCACTTTCATTATTTAAGGTCTCAATCTCTTTGGATTTTAATTTTAATTCTATTCCATGGTCACTTAATTCCTTTAACTGAATTTCACTTAATTTTTTTGGGCTTTTTTTAGCTCTCTTTAGTCCTTCTAAATTTCTATTATTATATAATACTTTGATAGCATATATAATTTCACTAATTTTAACAGCGATTTTTACATCCATATTCTCTTTTTCATTACCTAATCTAGAAAGGTATGTACTTCTTGATTTATGAACTCCTACTACTTCTAAATTTTCATTTAAAAGGGGTGAACCTGAAGATCCGTTGCTTGTCATAACATCATGATAATAATTAAAACCATGAGATGATTGAATTGTACCATGAGCAAAAGAATATTCTAAATTAGGATACTGAAAAATTAAAATTGATTCATTATTACTAGCATTTTTCTTACTGGGACGAAGAAAGGATGGTTTATGCTTTTCAATGATTTCATGGCTTAATTCAATAAAGGTTATTTCAATTAGATCTGATATAAACACAAAACCCTGATTTTTCATTTTAATTTCAATTTTTTCATCTTCC